>CM043015.1:166077473-166207170 GCA_023690525.1 Holotrichia oblita | reverse complement strand
AGATACGTATAGACTAAGCTTGATCGAACATTAGGGCACCAGAAAAGAGATTTAGTCAGTCAAAAATAAACAAATACTATAAGCAATTTAATACCTACATTGAACTTGAACCTTCCTTGGTAAATTGCTACATTCAAGATTGCAAATTATTGGTAGATATACGAGGGAGCGTTTTTATATTCGCGGAATGAGCGGGTTGTAGGGGGGTGATTAGGCGCATTGGGGGTGTGGCCTGTGCAGCGACTCATAATTAGTATAAATACGAAGTTTCATTGCTATTAGACAGTTACATTCGACCACGATGCAGCTATTCAGGATCACGGATCACGTCACGACCGCATTCAACAGGAAACAGACGACCATTATGGTATCCCTGGACCTGGAGAAGGCGTTCGACAAGATCCGCCATGAAGGCTTGCTGACGAAGATGAAGGTAGCCGGCTTTCAGCCGCGAATCCTGAAGACCATCAGATCGTACCTCAAGGACCGAAGATTCCACACCGTTGTTAACGGAACGGAATCATCAGAGAGGCAAATGCTGTCTGGAGTTCCACAAGGCTCGGCACTGGGCCCGGCACTGTTCAGCATCTACGTTGCGGACATTCCCAAACCGACCGACCGACGAGTGTTTAACGCCATCTATGCGGATGACACCGCTATAGTGGCTACCTCGAAGAGTCCCGAGATCGCAGCTCAGCTCGCCCAAGCGCAGCTGGATCGAATCGAGGGATTCCTTAGCGAATTCGGTTTGACCATCAATCCGAGGAAAACGCAAGCTATTGCGTTCAGCCGGAGACGACAACCCTCGCCCCGAAAGATCACCGTTCTTCGGACGGAGATCGACTGGAGCGAGAAGATCAAACCTGGGAATGATCCTCGACCGGAAGCTAACTTTCGCCGAGCATCTAGGTAGAGCTAGGAACAGGGCCATCGGTCGACTGCACCAGCTATATTCTATCCTCGGTAACTACAAACTCAATCCCAAAACGGGCGCGATGCTGTACAAGACCCACATCCGCCCGATCCTAACCTACGCCAGCCCAGCTTGGGCCACGGCGGCTCCATCTCACATCCTTCCACTAGTCCGAGTGCAAAATCGCGTTCTGCGACGTGTATTCCGACTTCCTAGACGCACCTCGCTGGCAGTCCTCCGACAACTTACAGCGACAGACGTCCAGGACCTGAACGAGTTCTTGAGGAAACTCAACCGAGGATTCTTCGACAAGGCGCTCGCGAGCAGCAACCCAGCGATGAGTAGCGCTATCGCGCAAAAATCAGTGGGGCCCACCAAGCACCGCACCACAACGGAGATACTCCGAAAAATGTGACGCGGTGATGATTTATTCATAAAATAATACCTCTGTTTCGTTAGTTTCAGATACCAACAGCGTGGGAGATCCATCCAGAAGACTCCGAGAAGCCATAACAACCCAGGAACCCGAGAACCACCAGAAAGACATCCATGAAGGAAGTGGAACTGGAAGAAGAGGACCTTTCAAGAAGAGGCAGACAACCAACGCAGTATTAGACAGTTAGTCTTTGAGCTATCGTCAACCAAGTAACATAATCAGGAGTGAAAAGTGAAATATGGAAAAAATCGAATATCGTGCCGTTATAAAGTTCCTTACCAGGCAAGGAAAATCAGTCGCGATCATAATGAATGAGATGTCATTGTTTTACGGCGACTCTTGTCCAGGAAAAACCATGCTGTACAAGTGGCATAGTTTATTTAAACAAGGAAGGGAATCCCTTGAAGACGACCCGAGGCCATATCCAAAAAGTTGAAAAAATTGTACTCGAAGATGCTCGACTAAAGAAGAAACAACTCGCAGAAATGGTTGGCGTATCCGATACAACAATTTTTAAAATCCTACACGATCATCTTGCGCTGACCTTAGACATGCCGAGAATGCTCACGCCGCCGCAAAAACAACAGCGCGTAGAGTGTTCGCGTGCATTTTTGGACCTCTGTAATGAAGACAAGGATGGTGTATTGAGTCGAATTGTTACTGGAGACGAAACTTGGGTTCATCATTATGAACCTCAGTCCAAACAAGACTCCATGCAGTGTCATAAAAAGGGCACAGCACCTCCCAAGGAATTTAAAGTGTCACAATCAGCTGGGAAACTTATGGCAACGGTATTTTAGGACTCGGAAGGAATATTGTTGATTGATTATAAAGATAAAGGTGTTTCTATAACCGGAGAATATTACGCTTCATTATTAGAGCGACTAAAAGAAGCCATTAAAGAGAAAAGACGGGGAAACTTGACGAAAGGTGTGCTGCTTTTGCACGACAACGCGCCCGTCCACAAGAGCCGCGTTGCGTTAGCTGCCCTGCATAAGGTGGGCTTCGAAATTGTGAATCACCCACCCTACAGCCCAGACCTGGCCCCGAGTGATTATTACCTGTTTCCGAAAATGAAAAAAGAGCTGCGGGGTAAAAAATTTACTGCCGATGATGAAGTCAAGGAGGCCGTTTCGGCGTATTTTGCAGATAAAGAGAAATCATTTTTTTATGAGAGTATAAATAAATTAATTGAAAGATGTGAAAAATGTATCCGTCTTGCAGGTGAATATATTGAAAAAGAAAAATAATTTGGTTTTTTTTATTTCCACCCCTTATCCCCCATTCCGCGAATATAAAAACGCTCCCTCGTACTACTAGCATTGCGGAATCAGCTACCAAAATAATGGCACAGTTCGAAAATGTAATTTTTTATGAAAGCCTATAATGACAATTTTCGAAACTAGTTATTGCGTCATGGACGTCAACATTACGGTCAGATTGCTTGTTAAGACTACTGATTTGAATTCTGTAGTTAAACATTTAGTACAAAAGAAATTATAATCAAGGGAAATGTAATGGTCACATACATTTTTTGAAATTGAAAGGCAATCTTTATTGATATTTGGGTGCTGAATCCGGGAAAAAATTATGACATTAAATACAACATCATTTATTAATCATCCTGTCATGTATAAATCATCCCCGATAGTCCACTCATCTGAGTCATCTCAACTCAAGCACACTTTCACGCTGCTCACAGTATTTCATTTGCGTTTTGTTTCCTTTCGTGTCAACATGTCTTCTAGTCGTGGTCGTCATAATTCTCCCAATATCGTTTTACATTTGTGATGAACTTGTTATTAAAAAACACCAGAGAAACATTGAAGATTTTGTTAGGAAAGTGTATTACTCCTATTTCGGTGTGAGACATAAGGACCACGACAAATCATAGGCTCCTCACAAACAACGTCAGTTAGCACATTAAACAGTAAAAACTTTCATAGTATACAATATGGTGCCACACAACGAATCTCATACATAGATACAGTGAGCAGCAAAAGTATTCATACGGATAAAAAACAAATGGCTTGTTTTACAAATAAAAGATGAAAAACGATTTCTTTCGCCACAAATCGGTCATTAACGACAAGAAAAGCTTAACTGTGGAGTATTTCTCTAATAAGTTAATTATGAACAAAGTTACAGGCATTGAAGTACGCATGCAAATACGCACCTCTTATTTGTGGTGAAAGTGAATTAAATTTATATCACTAAAAGAAAGAGTATGATCTGTTAATCCAACATTCAGGCTTGATTACCTGCAGCGCAAAATGCAAAATTATGAATTTTTTAAAACTACGAAATAAGGGCGAAAATTGCATGCGGGTATAGTAGCAAGCGATTCTCGACTCTATTTCGTAGTTTTAAAAATTCATAACTTTGGAACCGCTGCAGATAATCAAACCAAATTTGGATTGTTGGATTAACAAATCATACTCTTTCTTTGCAAGTCCCGTATTAACTTTTTCAGTGATTAGTGCGTCGTCTTTAATGGTGGCTTTTCATTGATCCTTCAGAAAGAAGTCTGAAGGCTGTACTTCTGCACAATGGTAACACATATGCCTCTCTTCGTCTACGGCATTCTGTACACCTCAAAGAAAATTACGCGAATTTGAGAGAGGTGATAAATAAAATTAGATATAGATCTGAAAGTTTTGGGCATGCTGCTTGGTCTGCTGGAAGGAAATACGAAGTGCCTATTTCTGAATGAGATAGCAGAATGAACACTGGACTAAAGTATGGCCAACCTGACAAACATTGGACCTGGCTCCAATGCCAGGAGCAAAGAACGTTTTCCGCGAAGCTTTAGTCAATCCCGAAAAAAAATGTCTTCCCCCTCTTTACAAGTTGCGTGTCATGTAACAATTCGTCACAGCTTTATCCAGCACTGGTCATTGCTTTCAATACCCTTGCACGCAGTTTCCTAGTTCCTATACGTAAGCTAATGTTTGATGAGAAACTTCAGTGTTAGGTGTTGAAAGAGACGCTTTACTGCTCGTCACTTCGTCGAGGGAATCCAGGTGTTACTTACTTTTACGAGAAGAGGGAAAGGAAGTACAGGGCCATCAAAGTGGATTAAATTAATTGAAAGTACATTGGCAGCGTCTTTTCTTGTTAATAAACTTAATTTGGATAACTAACGGCCGTTTGCACCGTTCCTAGTTAAATCAAGTTAAGTTATAATTAAATTAAATCTTAGTTAAATCGGAATTTTAGTTGCACGGAGATCTTAACAAAAGATTAAAATGTAAATCAATAGTTAAATCTTTTGTTAAGATCTCCGTGCAACTAAAAATTCCTATTTAACTAATTTAACCAAGATTTAATTTTAATTATAATTTAACTTGATTTAACTAGGGACGGTGCAAACGGCCGTAAAACCTTTAATAATTTTTTTGAAATACATACATTTTTTCACTCTCCAAAACAGTATTCATACGCGTTAGGTTCAGATTATTATGTTGAGTTGCGGAAAAGCGGTTGGTGATGGGGAAAAATTGTTATCATTTTCGAATTCGGCACCCTTCTAAACTGTTAGATCACCCTAAATAATCAAACTTTTTTTATGAAGTTAATTTTTGCAGGCCTGTGTTATTAATACATCTAAATATGATATAATATTTGCAGGACAATTACTTTTGTGTTATTTTGATTATTTTCTTTATTTTTGTTTGTTTCTGTTCTAAACTTATTGTATTTCAGTTATAAACAAAAACTGGAAATAGTGCGAGAGTTTTGTAAATATTTTTTAACGATATCTTGTTCGGTTTTCTAGTTTACAAATAAGACTACGATAATAATATAATAATAATAATAACTTGGAGTTTTGAATTTGGGCAACTGTTATAGACTTCAAGTACAAAGTAAAAAAAAGTTTTCAGCGATATATATTTTCTTCTTGTTTGGTTAGTAGATCATGTATACAGATTGGCAACATATTTTTTAATTTATTTGTTTTTGTCTTGCTTAATTATTTTTACGCGACCAGAATTGTACTAACTGTTATTTTTGTTTAATCTCTAAAAAGATTTTGGCTTACTTCTACCCTTCTCGGTACTTTTTATTGTTATATCTAATACTAACCTTCACATCTTTAAAATCAATAATTTTTTCCTCTTTATATCATATGTTACAGAATGTTTTACTTAGATAATATTAATTTTCTGCTAATTAATATAACTATATCAACAGCGAAATAAGAGCCATATCTTCTCCCTTAAACTTTGAATGTTCTTATTTTATTTATCTGTAGCGCGATGGAAGCAGAACGATTCAATCTACAAAACTCCTTTTATGCTGATGCCAATCAGCTTCATGGGACGTGTTTTATGGAGGAATATAATTAAGATACGAGTATCCGATTCTGTAAAACAATACCATATTCGCATATCTTTAAGCTGTTCGGTTACTCAGTTATATATGTACATACATGGTCTCTACTTATATTTTAGAACATATACAATTACAACAGTAAACTGATGCGACAAGTAATTAAGTTTCTTTAATATAAAAGTTTTACTGTCCAAGCAAACTGATTTTAAATAGGCTTGCGCCAATCAATTCTAGGCCTTGTTTTATTTATTTTACTTTGTGTTACTATTAATATAAAATCGATATAAGATATTTTATTCTAATGCGTATTGTAATATCAAACAAGTAAAATACTGAGAAATTTGGAATCAATAGGTTACACTTTTTACCTTCAACTGACACGTTGATGAGCATTTTTCGTTTGAGTGTCGTTATTATTAACCGGAAATTAATTACGTGCGATTTAAGGACGCTGATAGATGGTATGTGGTTATGACATAACTATTATAGAGCCTTGGTAAATCGAAATAAGATCAATAAGTGTCACTTCCATCCTACGCCGTTATCTGTTGTTAGCTCAAACGGTAGAGTGTATATATGGAAGGAAGACGATAAAAACGTTTACCCTCATCCTTTTAATCGTGCTCTTTTAATCGCTGAATGATATTTCCATTAGGAATGGAAGACGTCCAATTCGCAGCTAGATCTTTTTTAATCCTAGTAAATGTACGTACAATCTGATGTGTTGTACGTGCTAATGCATTAACTGTTCATCGAGATGAAATTATTACTTTCGATTTCTGGTTGTCGCTTTTATTGATTAAGCATTCCCGTATTCCGGTCACTGACTTTCGTATTTGTATCTGCAAATTTTAACGGCAAAATTCATACATATTTATGCGAACTGATAGTCTATAAAAAATGTTATATATTCGTGCGTACCTTTCAAGCGACCCAATTAATAAAATAAATATTCATATTGATACTATTAACATACTAACGGTAGGAGACAGTGTAGGAAGACTTTCCTTGAATATATAAGTATTTAGAAAATTATGTAAAGTTCCACATAATGCTCGAAATACATATTTATCTCATGCATAATTCCTGCATAAAAGTTATTATTAACTGGATTGAACTTGTTATGAAGAGAATATGTAAATTAAGAAATATTTGTTTTATTAGTTTTGTGGGGCCATTTTCTGTAACTTATCTATAGTTGTCTTTTGAAGCGACTGTATTTTGTTCGTCGGGGAGATGACATCAGCACAAGGTTAGGTTAGGTTAGGTTAGGAGTGGTGTGGCATGCGGGCCTGTTTCACCGCGACCTTTACAGGTCTATTGTGATCCCCTTTACCTTAGAGAACGCTCTCTAGTTTCGCCTTCTTAATCAGACTTATCATTTTTGAGAGCGGCTCTTTTGTGTAGCCGTTGGCTGTGGGGTTCTCTACTCCCATTACTAGAAACCTTGTCCTCGCTAGGCCGTCACAGTGGCACAAAACATGAACTGGGGTTTCTTCTTCCTCTTGACAGAATCTGCAGAGAGCATTTTCTGCCAGGCCTATGTTAAACATATGCCTATTCAGTCTGCAATGACCGGTCATCAGACTTACTATCATTTTGACAGTCTTCCTGTCTTTACTGAGTAGGTCTTCAGTAAACTTAGGCCTCTGTTCCCTTAGGAACTCCTTAGCCTGTCTTTGTCCTGGCGATCTTTCCCACCATTCCTTGGACTTGTTTTGTGACCATTCGTAGATGGACCTCTTAATTTGTGATTTGGTAGTGCCGAAGGAAGGGGCCGCTCCTATGAAAGGCCTTGACGAGCCTCGTCTGGCCAGCTCATCGGCCGCCTCGTTTCCCTTCACTCCCATGTGGCTGAGGACCCAGGCCAAAGTAATTTTCCTTAGGGTACATCAGCACAAGAACCACATTCAATAAAAATTGGCATAGGTTCCATTTTTTTAGTAGATACTAAAATTTTAACACAGTTTAGCATTGTGGCATACATGCAGTATATGGGAACTTACCCAGAGTAGTTATATGTTTTCTAACACCTTAAATAAAATAATCTGCAGTAAAACTTCTTTAAATACACAAAATAGCGCAGTAAAAAACGATGCACGATCACATCAAAACTAATTGAAACGGTATCTTAAAGCGCGGAAGAAATACGACATGCATTTCGACATTTTTCTTTTGTACACGCCAACTAATTCCATGGATTTGTGTCAATTAACCCCAGACGTCAGGCTAATTGACAACATAATTTTTGAAGAGTTTCGGTTTTCGAACCTATTTCATTGAAGCTAGAATTTAATGGTATTCTAAAATAGATTCCTGGATTTACCTTATTTCCTCGGAACGCGTATATAATTATTTACGATTTATTTACGCTGCTAGTTGCAAAATTAGGTTAAGTGAGTGTAATCAGTGCTTCTTATATTAATTTAGTTGCAGCGCGTTCCACGATTTAATTCGCGAGCGATACATTTGTTAGATGAGCTAGGGGAGTTGTAACGATTCAATGTTCGGAACAGCTTCATCGGTATGAGCAAGCGATTTCAGATTATCTACATATATAATTAAAATTAGTGTATATTCTGGTGAAATATTACGTTTTATTTTTAAGCGATGCATGCCACGTAATCTCGTGAATTTCTATTTTTCTTAGATTCATTGTTCCAATCATTCTCAACTGTTATTTATTATATTTAATTATACTAAGGAAAATAATAATCCATACCTTAGCATACCCCTAATAGCTTATATTCAAGGAAATGTAATACATTTGAAAAAAGGAAGTTTTGACAGTTGAAAATATAAGTAGAGTATTATGGCTTAAATAATAGTTTTAATATACAAGTGAAAGCTCTTTCGAAGTTGATGCTGGTACCTCCAACAATTTTTTGTATAAATTTTACAGTAGGATATCCCCTGAAGGCGCCAGTGTCTTCTCAAGTTCAGTGTCACACCTTTTAGTATACATATCGGCAACATCTTAATAGATTATTCAATAAGTTCTTATTCTAAAGCATCGCTGTGAGAATAGTCCCAAGTTTTAATAAAATATACTCTCAATTCGTAGCTTTCAAGTGATGAACATATTTTCGTGGAACTTCTGATCGAAATAAAATTAAAATTTCTCTTTCTAGTGTGTAGTATCTCATCTGCGTTGTTTGCTATCTTTATAGTATCTACCACAAGTAAAGTTGACACATTTTAAAGTTCAGTGGACGTAGATTTCCACAGTCATCAAGAAAACTGTACCACCGTTTCCCCTCTGATATTAGTTTACTTGGTGCCGTAATTAACCGCAATCTCCTACATTAAAAGACGCCGTGCCGTTTTAAGTGCGACTGTTTACCTTCGATCATATCAAAGTATCTGCGTTAAATCTGGTTTTATTGATGCAGTGGTAGGAGAGGGACTTACCTTTCAATCCAAAGTTATTTCCAATTTATTGATACCAAGCATACATTTTATATTTCTGGTGTTATTCACAAATCATACAGTTACACATTCCGATTAGATAATTTACAGCTTTCCTTTGATAGCCTATCACTAAATAACAGAAACGAAGCTAAATTGACTAACTGCAAAGTCGCCTGAAATTTGCGATGGACACTTACACACACTCTTTGCCGATGTTTATGAGTTTGAATCTGTTACAAGCACTTGCGCCAAGTATAAGTGATGACAATTTGTTTAGCTTGTTCGATTTTACAACGCCAATGAGGCTGTAGCTAACCCTATAAACTTTACCGGATAAATAAATTAGATTAGATAAATGAGTAATAAAAGGTCCTAATTCTCACAAACGCGTATGTATATTCACATGCGACCAGTTTCGTGGTTCACCACAACATCAGGCCAACATATTGTATATAAAGAGCTGTCCAAACATTGAAACAATTAGGATGTTCGGTTCACGACTTGAGATAACAGAAAAGTACATGTAACACATTAAAATAATAGCATAAATAAACTAAAGACGAAACCATAGGCTTAACGAAACATACATCAGAGGGAAAGTCTACTCCGACAACTTAAATTGGATTATTTTGCCCAAAACCTTAGATTCATGTTGGAGTTAACGTTTGATATCACTTATTACTTACGGGTGCTTCGACGCGTCTTTCTACGTTTCAGTTAACTAACATTTTGAGACAAAGTTAATTATGAACCAAAGCTTCATTTCTCTGATGTTTAAATAAAATCAACAGCATAAATTGCGGGGTCTAAATGTCAGCCTCCTGGAGAGCTACTGCTATTCCATGAGGAACTTCGACTGCTGTAGAATTGAATGAAGAAATTATATCAATCCCGTAGTTGAAACCATTTTACTTCGAATTTGAGAATAGATGATTTCGATAATATTGGAGTTAATTTCAGAATTCATTGTCTCAAACACTAAAATGCTGTCTAGAAATATCCGGTTCGTTATGGCGATTGACGATATCTTCCATGGTTTTAGATAATCGAATTAGAATTGTATATTTTAACCGCTGTAGATATCATAAACCTTTTAAAACCACCTACTTATTACACTTCAAGGCTTTAGTTAGTGTTCGCAGCATTTCTCTGTCTGTTGCCAAAGGAGATAACTTTGGTCGCCACCTGTAGTTTTGTAAAGTGAGTTTAGATACTGCACTACTATACGCATTAATAGTAAACGACCTTTATAATTATTATTTGCAACAATTCTAACCTGTCTCGCTAAAAAAATAATTTCATTCTAATTACTCACATAATTGTTTTCTCTGAAGATATTGAGAGAGTGCGAAATAATATTCTCGTAATTTTGCCTGTCGAGTACCTATCTGTGCTTCTAAGGTTGAATCTTATTAGTGCTTTTATTCCCTTTTGTCTGCCTGATCGCTTAAATGTGTCGATCATTTCTATTTGCTTTGTCTTCAATTCGATATGCTCTTATAGTTGATGGAATTTACGAAGGATGGATGCTATCGCCAATAAATCTTGTTTTCGACGAGTGCAGGCAGTACGTCCTTTCAACGTAATTTTTATATTCAGTTACTCTTGCTGTTTTTAATTAAATTTTTAAAAATAACAGACAATGGATGTTAAATTAAATTAATTGATTTTATCAGGCTTAAAATTCATTGTTTACTTCCTTTTAACTCAATACATATGCGCCACTTTTAGCACAATTTTTTAATGGCGACGAATATCTCGGAGGACATTAAAAATGTTTTACTTATATTGGAATATTTTCGAGGTACTGGGCCATAATCGTTTTTGCCGTCGATGTCTAAAGAACGTGGGTAGCGTGCTTTTTATTATGAGTTTGTAAGCTGTATAAATATTTACCGTTCTATTTTACTCAAACTTTGATCTTTCTGTGTAGATTGCTCATAAAAATACACTTAAAAGCAATTTTTAATTTATTATTCGGAAAATTATAGAATATCGATACAAATAATTGTATCTTATTCTTCTTTTAGTCAGTAGATTCTTATAAAAGTTAGGTTGTATATACCCATATTTTCGCCTTCATACAAGCATGACGAACGACTTATATACTAAACGAAATTGTACTAAAGAATTGCAATCAGCCTACTCGTAATTTTTGTATTGCAGTTGTTACCCTTATCGCTACATTCTGTTGATACGAATTTAATTCCATTTATATTGTTACACTTTTTTCAACTTTTGGTGAGTTTGTATTCCTGCTAGTGGGCGATAAGACTTTGCGTGGCAGTTAGTACAGATAAATGATGACAGGACTTCAACAAGAGATCTCCTTTAAAGTGTTGTTTAGCTCTAGAATTTGTGTCATTATTGTTTTGTCTAATACTTTACCGAGGTTTAGTTGTCAGATCAATTGAGAGTAGACGTTACAATCTATGCATTTTGCTGTTGTCAAACACATACATTTTTCAAAGAATACTTGTGTAATAAAACCTTATTATTTAGTTAGGGATCTGGCTTACCACTATGAACCCATATACTTTAGTGAACTTCAGTGGTAGCAGTTAGCATTTGGTCAATTCTATGACAATTATAGGTGACGATAAGATATGATTCAATTTTTGAATTTGGTTCATAAATATATGCAATGAAAATAACTGAATATACCATGGCCACCATAAAAAGTTGGTACACTCAAATTGCTTTATTGTGAATAGGTGTTTTTTGGAAATCGTTGGTATGATTAATTTGATAATTGTTATTTTGACGCATCCATTCAATTATGTGCGTCTTTTCAATTTGAAATGATAACTTAAAGTAAGTTACAATATGATCAGCTTATTTCACTTGTTACTATAGAAATACGTACATTAATACATTGAAAGTACGAGCAATAGTTAAATAATGCTAAATTCGCTATTAACCCTTAAGTAGTATGGCTTAAATTTCTAGCACTAAAGGTATGGCAGGGTCAAAATTGACCCTTAATTGTTTATGCGATATTTTTTTCTTTTAAATATTTTTAACCTTGAACACAGTAAATATATGATTGTGGATATGTTTTAAAAGCACAAAAAGTGAAATACATACATTTATATAAGTTTTATTTGAAAAAGTAGCAAAAAATAGAAAATCTGTCAAAATCAACAGTGTATTCATAAAATATCTAATTAAAAAAAAAATTTTTTTTTCTTCCTCTTCGACGCCAATTTTGGATTTAGGACAGATCCGCCTGTGACTCTCTGTAAAATAAAAAATATTACTTCGCAAATAAAAAAACTGTCCAATATCTTTTTTGGCCATACTTTTCTAGACAAATTTGGCATCTGGTGATCGTTGTGCTATGATTTTTGCAGATGTGGCGGTTACAATTATTGCACAAAAGGCTTTCCTTTTTTTGGGAATATGGGCAGACATGACATCGTCCCCTTTTTATACCCCGTGCCCTTCTAATCTCACCAGGTGCCTGTTCTTGTGCAGGTTCTACAACGTTAGCAATCCTGCAAATCACACTGCGTAGTTCTCTTGGTAAGAATGTTTCAATGGTAAGAATGTTTTCTTTAGCAACTTCTTCAAGTTCAGTCTGTGTTAGGGGTTTTCTACTACCACTAGCAAAGGTCATTTCAAAATTTCCACACAAAACGTTTTGCTACACTAACAGTATGGCAGGATCAATTTTGACCCTAAAACGTTGTTTACTCGAGAAATGCGCAACGCAGCCTTATGCAATTTAATGTGTTAATAGATGCATACCTAACTAGAGAATACACAAAAGCGCAACTAAAGCCACCTATATCGAGATAGCGTAATCACAAATTAAAGTACCGCAGGGTCAAAATTGACCCTGCCATACTACTTAAGGGTTAAGACGTCCCCATTTTTTATATCGCCCATGGTACCAACGAAAAACGTTTTACATAGTGCGGCATATTCAATCGCCATAAAGAATACCTATGGATTCAAAGAAATTCTCACCGTTTAGAATAAAGGCCACCTCAGATAAAGTTCGCCTTCAATTCAGGATGTGTTATTGGTTCGCAGCTTGTTGTGGTCTTGTTTTTTTTTTTTTTACTTTAACTGGAAATCGATATTCTTAGGCAAGGTTTTGATAATATCCTAAACGATTAAAATTTACAGACCCATGCAAATCTGGGTGGTTTCAACACGACAGTGCCTCATTCCACTCTAAGGCAGAATTAAAAAAATTTTTAGATAAAAGTCGTGAATAGGCACAAATAGCTTGGCTTGTGAGCTGCACGTTTCCCAGATCTTTCACCATTACATTTCATTGTCCTTAGAAAGTTATTATTAGTGAGTTTGACAGGTTAGATGGGCGTAAAATAGGAAAACTGGACATTTCGAACACTTAATGTAAATTTAGTGTGGTGCACACTATTGTTTCTTGTCTTTTGTTGAATATTATAAGTTCATTTTGTTTTCTATGACAAGACATGATTTTTATTAAACATAATAGCAGGAAAACCTGTATTGTGCTTATATTTATTAAAATAAGTGGTACGACCACTACATACATATCACCATCATCATTATCATATATCGTTACAAATACACAACTTGTTTATGTTTCATATTTTTATGAAATACCTAGGAATAGTCTCGTTAATTTTACACGATTTCCCACTATTGCAAGAAATCTATAGAATGATGGCACAACTGTAATTCATTCAGTGGAATTTTGTTCGTAATGTAATTAAATTGTCTTTCAAGTTTCTTGATGTTACTCGTGCAATGCAAGCAATACATATATTGTCTTTACTTAATTACATTTCAGTTAAGATAGAAGTCTAGGTCGTCAATGTGGCATTGGAATTACTGAGCTGATTTAGCTTTAAAGTTAGATTATAAATATTGATTCATGATCTAATTGTATTATATATTTATATATATACATAAGTTTTCTTTATTTATAAATAGTAACTGTTTAAATGACTTAAAACGAACAATTCTGGACCTTGAGAAATGTGTTGTATACTTTAGAGCAGAGAGGTTATCCTGTAGTAGGGAGCATATGATGTACAGTAGAAAGCAAAACAAGTAAACAAAAAAAATCGTTTTCTGATTTATTACATAATAACGACATTAATAGATTGCACTGATTATAATTTATAATTTCATTAATATAACCATTAAGTATTGACTACGTATAACGTACATTTTTGTATTGATGCGTTATCATTTCCTATCTCTCGTATTTATAGCGGTTAGATTATCAATTTGAAATTTTAGACATAGCATTGACATGTACAAACAAAGAAGTTTTCCACTTTTTGCTGACAGGCTTCGTAGCAACTGCGTGTTCCAAATTGTTTCTTGTTTCATGAAGTATTGTCATAGATTGTAGGATTGTAGGGTTTGTGCTTATGTTTATGCTGTTAAGCACTCAGACAACCGTAGCATAGCATTCTAGATACATCGATTGCCCAGTTTCTATTTTAACATACGGTTTTTTAAATGAACTAATGGGGAACTGGTGCTCTAAGGATTTTTCCATAATACTTGGGTCATATTTATAGTCCGTGCTTGAGGTTGTGCCGGTGTGTGAGCACGCCATTTTGACGTAAATGTCATTACAACTGTGTCAAAACTGCGTGCTCAAGTATCGGCACAACTTCAAGCACGGACTATAAACATTACCCTTAATATACGTAGGTCGTATCATTTTTCTTCGTTAGTCCAAGAATTTTTCAAAGGCTAAAATTTTACATAATAATAACTTTTAAATTATGATACATTTCCATTCACGCCCCGTCTTTTCAAAATTAATGAGTAATGATGAAGTTTATTTAAGTTTTTTACTACCGTTACAAGTATACATGAATCTGAAAATTGTTTCAAAAAAATTAATAGAAAAGTCGAATGATTTGTTATAAAGTGAAGCAAATATGTCCTTTCATCTTATATTTTTTAAATAACAGCCGCACTTTCTTCTTCATCCACCCCATTCCCGATCTGTTGAAGTTTTATCTCTGTTTGCGTGCCACTAAATTAGCCTAAGAGTACACAAATGTATAATACCATTTGTAAAATAGGAATTCTTAGAATAATCTGCTGCAGAGATAAACTGCATCACAATAGCTAATTTTTGCCACCAAAGTAGCTACCGGTATGTAATAAAACTATGCTGTTATGCTAAGTGTAAAATAAGTGTCGGGACAATTGTAAAATCGAAGTGAATATCGATTGGCATAATTATGCGCGCCTATGTATTATGCCGTAAGACTTTACACAAACGCTTGGCTACGAAGGTGACGTTTACATGTATACCAGCGGCAACTACATAGGTATGTCCAGAATGATAAAAGTACTACTAAAATGTAGGTGATTCATTAAGGAAGTAGAGATTAATATTATTAATATACATATAAATAAATAAATCACTATGCAGTTCATTACTATATTAGATTTCTGATATCTTTGAAGGAAGAAAGATTAGGATGTTATTGAAAATGTAAGAACAATTCTGGACTTTTTACTTTTTTTGCCAGGGGAAAATGCTTTATGCACGCCAAGCGCTTGGGATGTGTCGCAGCTTGGCAGTGTGAGACTCTCAGAACTTCTGCCTACTCACTAAAAACCCCTCACGTCATACTCTTAGCGGTATCCGGAACCGTTTGCAGATACATATATCATCGCACACCGCCAGCTGCCTCAATCGTCACACCCGTTTCCCTCTGTCTCTACTGTGTATACTGTACACTATCAGTCATTACATCTGTGCCGTTTGCTGTCTCTTTCTCTCGTCGATTTCCTTACACTTCACAATTGATGAAATCATATTATGTATGATTTGCCAATGGGATTAAAGTTTATGAGGTGATATGCCCAATTTCTGCTTGTGCTATTCTCCTCGGAATCTTTTCCTATCCTTTTCGTATACGCCCGGAAGGTGCCACGGGCTGTTAATACTTGTGTTAGATAGTAGTCGACGTTCCGATGTTGGCAAGTTATCCAGGCACGGATGTCTTTAATCAGACGTTTTGTCCACTGGGCTCTATCCATCTCTTCATCCCATCTCTTTTTCCACTCAACTAGAGTTTTTTCCTTGGCAGTCTTTATAGTACGGTTACGATCTTCCTGCGAATGGTTGGAGATATAAGTCCTTTCAAGTACCATTAAATCGATAGGTATCGTACCAGCAATCACCTGTAAGGCTATCAAGGACGCCGTGTTATATGACGTAACTACACGCATGAGGATGCTTCTTTGCATCCGCTCCATTATTTTCCTGTATTTCTGTACGTATACCGCTTTATGCCAAACTGATGCAGCATATAGGGCCATGTTATGCAGTGCGCTGCTCAAAATAATTCTTTTGCTGCTTCTAGGGCCGTTTATATTCGGCAATATTCTTGTTAGGCTGGCCCTCTTCTTTTTAGCTTTGTTTACCATCATCATCACATGCGATTCGAAGGATACTCTTTCGTCTAGCATTACACCCAAGTACTTAGCTGTTTTTGCGGGCACTAGCCTCATTCCCTCCAGAGTAAAAAACACCTTATCTCTTTTTCTTCCTCCTTTCATTATGGTGGCTCTTACTGGACTCTTACATTAATTCAGAGGTTTTGAGATTAATTTGGTAGGCGAATGCGTCAATGACATTCCTTTGTAAAAATATGAAAATATTAGGTAGCTTAGCAGGAACGATATTGAAGTATATGGAATGCAATTGCTAGTATTTCAGCTGCTAAATATTTAAAGTTTAGAAATTGTAATTTTTGTTTGCGGTGGGTGCTAGTTGCCACGGCTTTTTAAATTGTATTCCTTGTCTGACTATCGTGCAACTCTTGCTGTGTAATGTGTGGGTATGTGTGTATGTAAATATGTCCAAACGGCCTCGTTACAGCTCTATTACGCTATTTATAATGCTGCACTGCTAGTTAGGTTGCCCTCAACAGCGAAAGATAGATCGATCGAAATAGAATAGATAACACTATATAATTTTTTTTACAAAATTTTCCATATAAATCAATAAGTTGTATTATTGTATCCTTAATATATTCACATATTTGTTCGAAGGTGTACTGTCTGTTAATGTAGTAGAATAGTAGCTGATCCAAGAGTCCGATACCAAAATGCTGCGAGCTTTTACATTTGCAAAAACATATCGGTTAACTACTGCTAAAATAGTTTCCTTATTAATTTTCCTGATGTGGATGCTATTGAATGAATATATCACGGTCGAAACAAAAACATTTTGCTCTTTGTGGACAATGAATAGAGGAGAGAGCAGTTCAACTGCTGTCATAGTTTTTGTGCTTGCACAGTTTAAGTGTATATACATATATTTGGCCGGAATGTATCTTGAGATTAAAACCAGTCGCAATATTGGATGTATTATATATCGCGACCTGCCTTAAATAATCATTTGCTCTATCAACGAAAGTTGAGGCAGTATCGTTCAATCATTCGAACTATGTATCACATGCTTGCGTAATAAATTTGTTTGACTGGAAACTATTTTGTAAGCTCTCTTAAAATTTCAAAGGCAACATTGAGATTCTTTAAACTTCCCTAAATCATTATCTGTCTAGTTGTACACATGTCTTCGATAACCTTTATATTTTTAGTAACAAAGAACCTAATCTAATGAAACCAATACAGTAAATGTAATTAAAAACAAATTTTACATTACTAAAAATGAAATTGTATGTGCACTGGATAAGAAAATTATTATACTTAATAAATATATCAAAAAATCTTGACATACCTATTTAATATTTCTTTTATTGGCTGCAGAATAAAACTCAGTTACATAAAGAATTGTTGTTTTAAAACTTTTTTCTAGCACTTACTGCTAGCGAACTATGCGGATACGTATTGATATTTAAATTAATTCGTTTTAGCTCTTTAGTTTTAGATTAAGAATTGTAATTATACTGTTTAATTTCTTAGTTTATTCCTTAGTCAACCTTTATCCGTAATCAAATGTACCTGCTCTTTTCAAATTTCCATTGTTAACTTAAAGCTTACGTGGCATACGACCATACTTTTGTGAAACTTCTAAATACTTTAATAATACCTTATGTACACTTTTAATATCTCTTTACTGCGAATAATTTTCACTTTAATGAAACTCCTGTATTTAAATGTAAATATCCAATTTCTTTTATTGGCCTAAATTCACAATTTCAATGTTGATTCATTACTATATTATATCTAATAGCTGTATTTTCCCAGAATTAACCCTTCTTTGTGATCATCATAATAGGTTTTATATACAGTTGCAAAAAACAATAAGACAGTAGTTCTGATAATAATCCTTAACACATTTCTCCAATAGATGTATCAGCATACTCAATACAAATTTTAAAAACCAAGTGCAGTTTCTTCACACACTATCAAAGATTCTACTTCGGACAGTCCAATCAAAACATACGTCGCCGAACAAGTTACAAATCGTAGCTATACGGCCTTACAGCCCGTGGGTCGCGAGCAGCGGATAAGGTGCATTTTCTGTTGCAACTATTTAACGAAAGCCAGGCATCCTCATTCTCAATACCCACTTAGTGTTTTTTTTTTCACAAATGAAACAGATGACGTAAGATATACCCAATGTGCTTTACATGTTTCGAAAGTTTGATATTTTTTTGAATTTCCGGGTTTGTAATTGTCCTTTGCTAGGTAAGCTACCGTTCAGTCACAGGTATACACAGCTATTTATAATCTTTATTTATTGTTAATTCTTAGATAAATATCAAAATGGAGAGAAAGTTACAGTGAATAGTAGTTATCAGCAATACACATTTTGTTTACCATTCCTAATTGTCTTTGCGAAATATTGTCATCGAAGGTTGCCCAAAATCATTACATAGCGAACAATTTCGATTTTTATCAAATCACGTTATTTGAGAATTCTCAGAATTGTTTTTATCGGAGTGTCAGAAATTTTTAATATTGAATTCCTCCGACCAAACTTCCGACACCACGAAGGTAAAACCGGTTTAGAGAAGTTTCGTAGGGCAACTCAGGTATTCCTTAATTTAAATTTTTACCCTCCAGTTCATTGAAATTTATTCGCGTTAACCGTTGTAAAATTACTTCGTAATTGTTCATTTTCTCACTTTTTATAACTTCATTAGGTATAATTTACCTGCTGGCGCGCAATCACTGTCATTGGAAAATTCTAGTAATCTATCAATTCGATCTATTTAATTAAATGTTATAGCCACTAACATGACAACATATGTATGCGATAAATCTACGCGATTATGTGCTTTGACCTATACTTTTATTTCTAGTTAACTGGCTTGCAGTTAGCATCTATCTGTGTTAATCGATATGCATTATTCATAGGTATACCACAAAAAGTATCACTTTACTTTGTGACAGTCAGTAGTTCCGCTTTCTGCGGTTACTGAAATAAATTCGCTGTACTTGAGGTCTTAATTTGATTTGGCTGATCCACAAAGTACACGGGAGGTATGAAACCTGTGAACTACTGAAATCAAAGTGATACGGTGATGCTATACGGTTGCTTTGTCTAGAATGGCTTTAAACGTATCATTAGATTAATTTTATTAACTGTGCTTGCATATTTGTTATAAATAGCCTATGTACTGTGTATATTTGAAATATTTCTTAACCGTTCGAATAAAGTAAGTAAAAGCAGGATAAATTATGTCTGACAGTTTATATCATAAGGAGCACAAAATTGAAACCTAGATTACATCTTGAGCTAAATACCTAGAGTTTAGTTCTGGTTAGATATTAGAGAAGGATAATGCCAATTTAGAAGGAATCTGTTATGTAGACAGTATAAATTGTAATGAAAGATAAGAACAAGCGATCATTTAAATATATAAATGGTTTAATGCTAAAAACGCAGAAATAATCGAATACGCAAGTAAGAACAATTGACCAAACGTTATACTCTTATTTTGGATTAATATAATAAGTAAAACAGGAAAGAGCGTAATATCAAGTTCAGTGATCAATGCTTCTTTTGCAAAAAATGCGTCAAGCGGATAAAGAAGTTCAGAGTGTTTACACTTACTATTTTTTTTAATTTGATTTTGCAATCGCTTTATGAAGTTAGGTTTTTTCCTTTACACTATTCGATTTCGCATTTGACTGGACTCGTGTTATTTGGCGTTCGACTTTTCTCGAAAGCTCCAGACTAGAATAACCCCTATTTTAGTTATGATAAGAAGCAGACCCATTTGTCTTTAATAAGCTACGTCTTGGTATTAATAATAAAGTAATTCATTTTCCGATTTCAGTACAAGTAACGTCATTTTTTTCATTAGAAGTAGTCTATCAGTACATATGTTTTTACAGTATGTAGTAAATTAAATGATACCACGCCTACCGCACTTTAATTCAAGAATTCTTGAAATATGCGGCAACAAAGTTTTCCAAAATTGACTTATAGAAAAGTGATAATCACAGTAATGATACATATGTATGTTTTACGTAATTATGACTTATACTATAAGATTGGGGCGTTTCCACCATTTCTGAAATGTATTTGAATCTTGATGCCACCATGATTCAAGACATTTGTTGTCCACTCAATCTGTTTATTCTTCTCATTATTCCTGGTACTTCTTAATCATCGTTACCTACCTCCAAATATTTATATCTTTTCATTCCCGTGAATGAGTTGTTCATATTTTCATTGTTTCTTCATGTGCAATTAGATGGAAATCGATTGCTTTGATATTATCTATTCTCTATTGTTTCTAATAACTTATTCTAGCATAAAGTTGAAGAGGATTTGTAGGCAACGGCATCACCTTATACTTTTACATAATTTAAATAGTTTATTATTGCTGGCGTTGTTAACCCTTGTGCAACCGCAAGTGATACGAAAAGCTTTCTTTAATAAAACTTTCGACAGACTCATTGCATACCTTTCTCATTAATAGTAAAAAGAATAAATTCCATTTTTAAATAAACTTCTCTAATCTATATTTTAGCTTGGTATTTCAAAATGGTGATTTCCAAATAATGTTGACTTGAATGTGTTATAACTAAAAAGAACTGTCTAACTGCAATTTTTTTAATGAAGAAATAAAATAACAGTATTGGTCTATGTTTCTTTTTGTAGAAAATTTTTAAAGCAAAGTAAATCATTTTCGAAATTCATCTCATATTTTATTTTACAGTGATGAATGCGTTGTCTTATCTTAATAGCAACCTGTACATACATACATATATATTTGCCGTATAGGCAGAATGTAACATTTCAATGATGAATACCCGGGATCGCAGTGGCAGGATGGTTTTATCACTTGAAAATGTTTTACTGTATGATTTATTGATAGAAGTGGTATCAACGTGGTGACACTTATTGACTACGTTCAATATTTATGAAAATACTCCTGTATGCGTTCGCTATATCAACAGCAAATGTTATGCTTATTGTAATGTATTGTGAATTGTCATGATATATCAATAACTGTAATTAATATCGCTAAATTTAATACACTTGCTTGTTCGTAAATAGTAAATTAATACGGATATTTAGCTATGAGTATAATTTCCTCTGCATACATTTGCCATAGTTTTTGCGCGATGTGGTTTACGAGAGGGTCGTAAATATTTTGCCGTAATGTTTCCAAATATAGTTTAGCTAATATGTTTCTGATAGCGTTTAGTTTCGCAAATTCTTCTTCAGAATGGAGGCAAAACATTTTAAATTAGATATTTTTTTAAACTAAGCTATATGGAACATTAAGTTGCCCGAATTTTTTATTTAAAACTATTTATGTCTTACTAATATATTCTTCACTCCCGCGTGTCCTCTTTTGTGCTAATATTCACTGGATTACGTGTGGCCGCATTTATTTGGAGTTTAATTGGTTTTAACATTTGATTACGAAATACTCTGTTACTTTTCTCCAACTAACAGATCTATATTTATATGTGATGAGATTAGTGAATTCTATTGGGTAATTGAATTTTTGAATGAATAATTTTTATATTTGTAATTTTCAAGATAATATTTCTAAATTAATTTTTTTGCGTACCACTGTTATTACTTGCGGTTAACAATAGCAAATTTTAATTATTTTGCGTCAACATTAGTATCTATCAAGAATGAATGTTGGGATTGATGCTTTTTATTATATCCTTCAATTTTATCTACAGGTCATTTTGCACCACATTCTACTCTTGTGACTTTCTCTTCGTACCTGTATGGAATAATACAGTGTGGTCATGTTTGTACCATTTACAAAATAACAGCAATACCAATACCCTCAACTATAATCTCTGATACTTTAGATAATAGTTCGCCTGCTTTCTCAACCCAGTAATTCTAATTATACATTTAAGGAGTATTGTCTACACTAATACTGGCAGCTATTTAATAAATCGCTATTAGATATGCAAAATATGTATTATCAATTATGGCCGTTTTATATAGGAAATATTTGAATTACATATTTAGAGATGTATGTATATTGCCATAGTGTCAACTGTCTTCTTAAATTAATAGTTACGAGCTTCATGCACTTTCCTTCTCTTTCTCGTAACTTCCTTAAAACTTTTTACATTCAGGTCATTCAGGTTAATAAAATTGTTTTGCCACATCACACGCAGGTCACTATGCTGTAAATTGGAGCCGCTCATTTTACTACCTAAACATAGATAGTTTGTGTATATGCCTAATATATATGATTGGTGTGTTTAGATGTCCTGTTTGATGATAACACTGTCGAAACATTTTATATTTTAACGCCTGCGAAACTTAGACTTAATGATATGTTTAACCTATTTCATAACTAATGCTACCTTCAACGCTAAAAATACAGTAAAATTATTCCCAAGTACTTGCTATAGGACTTTGTAAAGATAGATGATAAACTATTGATTACTGGTTCCTTAATTCTTTGTGCTACATATGTTTTAAAATAAAAAAAACTATTGTAGATGCAGATATGGTTAAAATTAATACTGTTCAGCTATTTTATGTGTTATTGTTGGAGAAAGAGCGAAAATTTCAATTACTGTCCAAAGGATATAACAAGGTTGAGAAATTTAAGCAAGTACCTACTTTAAATAATCTAAATTGGGTGAGAATTGTAACAAGTAAAGACAACACAAAATTAAGTTACTAAGTTTTAATATTTTGTTCTATTGTAATTCGCTATATTCTTCCTAGATTTCTAGAGCACTGAAAAATAATTTAAAAAAAGCTAGGTATAGTTTCTCTGCATAAAACTGTTACATATGCGCTGACTGTAAACTCTGCGCACAAACTGGAAGTAAGTAGTTTCTTTATGAGTTAAGGTGACGTTTCACAGTTGTGCGGGAAGTTTAAATTTTCCTCATTTTTAGAGTACCGTAGATTTCTAAACGTGGAAGAATATCGAAATTATTATAATCTCCATAAAACTATAACTGCATTAGGCAGTTGCTGATTAACAAAAGAAAATTGGAAGACCTGTAATAAAAAAATTAGTAAAAATTACTTGACGAAGTAAGGCTTTTTTAACGATATCTCTTAATCATAACCTAGATATATACATGTAGATCCATAAAAAAGACAAAGTAGCTAGAAATATAGTGTAATTAAAAAATGTATGGTATTTTTTTAGTAAAAGCTCAAAAATATGATGCCGAAGGTAAATGTACATGCAAGAAGTTCAGCGATTGTGCAACAGATGACGCTCATTAAATGTCAATAGGTTTGTTCCTTTTAGACGTTTACAACACGACGCATGCAGTGATATTCGAAACTCGCTCTTACGACAATGCAAATGGAATAGGGTAATTTTATGGCGCATGATAGTGCCTTTCACTATATAAAGCAGGAAATCAAATCGAACAAAGCTAATAAAATGTTCAATTGCCATAACAAAATTTAAAACCTTATGAGAAATTATTAATTATTTTCTAAATATTTAAATTTCTAAATATCGAGGTTTACTATTAATCTAAGGCCTATTTACGTGTTTTTTTGAAAAAATTTTTGTTTTATGTCAAATTGAAATTATTTTTACCAAATTATCGTTTTATACTATACTTGCAATTTAAACAGTTTAACAAATTAGAGGAAACAAAAACCTAAGATGTTAAATAAAAATACCTTAATTTTTACATAAAAGGATAGTTATGGGTAAGAAATAACTCAGCTTGCTTTTTTATTAATTATTTCTGGAAATATAAAAGTCTGATAAAATGTTTCTAATTTAGGAACTATTTCAATATTGATATAATAATACATTGAATTGTTTGTTCTACAAACGTTTTATTGATATGTAAACTGATACAAGTAGGTACTGTTTTTAATTTGAATTAATCCATTATTAGCCATAAGATCTAGAAAAAGCTAAATATATTAGACCAAAATTTCAAAAAATTTATGTATAGGACTGAATATCATATTTTACTTTTTGCCCGTCGTTCCTGCATTTTCAAAAGTCTAGGGTTTTTATAAAAAATACATTGGCGAAATGATGTATTTCTTGCTCTTCTACCCATTCTGCAAATCCTGAAAAAAATACTCTACACTACTCTATGCATGTACCTATTTCTTAAACATGCTAACATATAAATCTCTTGCGAATTCTTGCAAGACTAGAAAAACCAACTAGCGAACAGTAGAAACACAATTAGGTACAATACGGATTGATACTGATGCACAACTACATCAGATGTAGTTGTGGAGTAAGTAAACTATCGAGAAAACGAATATGTAATTTTTACCCCAACGTATTCATTGCTCGCTCTACCCTTTCTTAATCCAATACAACTGACAAAGATAAACCGATAGTCTGATTATTCAGGTAAATCCATATACATACAAATAAATAGCAAATAAACTTATAGTACGGAATTAAAACAAGGTCATTAAATTGAAACGGAAATTTGTTATGTGTATAGAAATATAGTACTCTCCGAGCCATCTATGTTTCAGTTACGACATGAAATATAGTTTGAACGATATGATGAAAATTTAGGCGCGGAAACGTCCCCTTAAAAATACATATCTGCAACAGGAACAACAGATATACGAAACAACTTCCACCTATATACCGTATAATGTTGACAAATCGGATTTTCCACTCACATAAATTTCCATAGTGTAGAATTAATACTTTTATCGAGTGCGCGGTGACTTATACATAAAATAAAGGTGGTATATAAATGCTTACTATAGACGATATAATAAGATTTCGTGGTCAATAGGTAAAGTAGCAAGATTTAAATACTATATTTACTTAACTAGCATATTGAAAATTACATCTTTCTGCAAATTCATGACTTTTCTATCAATTTATATGAAAACTTTTTCGCTATCCTCGCCGAAAATATGAGAAATTGACCATTTGTGTATAACCTTAGTGGGAATTGCTACAATCAACAAGTAACTCGTCACAATTTCCTGTTAGGTCCATAAAATTCTTAGCACTGTATACTTACGTGATGCAATTTGCGTTTGTTTTACTATTATAATAGCCAGTTTTTTAATAATGTGTTAGAGTTATGTATATACATATGTACAGTTATATTCGCTTTAGCTTTTATGTCTTTTTTTCTGTCATTGACCCCAATTTTTCTCATGCAAAATTCTCATTGTAACAATTAATACTAATAGGACTCATTTGCAGAACGATGAAAATAAGTTTCTTAAGGAGATAAAGTTTATCTAAGTCACTGTTTATAATTCTAACGAAAACTTATATTGTCTCTATAACTAAACAGTGTAATTATTTAATGGTGCTTTTTATTTGTTTTTAAATTTGCTTAATATAAATATTTCAAAAGGACAAAATGTAAATATTTCCGTTTGTCTTATTCTATATTGAAGAATAATGTTCGTGGCTTTTATTTAGGTAGACACACAAAACAATCGAAAGCGTGATATCTGTGCAAAAAAGAGTTAATAAAAATTTTGGTTTGTATGTGTATTTACCATATTAACGTAATTTAAATAAAGTCGATAACTAGGAACGCTCCGCAATTTGCCGAGGATTATAAATTTATATAAAGAATTTGTATTTGTGGAAGAACAATAGGAATCTGTATGATATATTTTGACGTGATACTATATCGATAAACAAGCTTGCTAGGTCCATTGACATAAAAAGCTTCCGCTTGCGACTTCAATCATTTTGGCACGTCTGCCTGAAGGTTTGAGTTCTCACGTCCACACAGTGTTGCGTTAGCTCCCAATAATACACAACAACTACAACAGAAACACGCATGTTAGTAATGTCTAATGAAAGGAGCAAAGCAACACAAATTTCACACGTCTGGATGCATTGAACGGCCAGAAGTGCTTGTAGAAGCTGGCAGTGCTCGTCCTGCCTCTACCAGCACCCCCACCAAAACGTGAGCGAGTGTCTGAATAACCCTCGTACATTACAATTATTAGCAAATGTATAAAAAGTAAAAATTTGACTTAGAATTTTGTGCATATAACTTTCAGAGAACTCTTCATTACACATTCATATCAGAAGCTAACACACAATTTGATATTTATATAAAATTAATGGATTAACTTTTATTATGACGGTCGTAACTCGTTAAGTACCTGTGTACGTTGTAGTTCATAGATTGTATGAATTATAAGAACCATAAAAAACTAAAATGTATTTTTTTATTTTACGAAAGAAACTTAATTGACAAGATGTCCTTGTATGCTCTTGTAGGAAAGTAGGGAAAGTAAAGGTGTACTGAAAGAATGTCTATACCGGTAACTGATTTAAAACATGAAATCGATTTAATGTTAGAAAAAATCGCTAGTAAAATCAAGCTCTGTAAAGTGTAATCTATAATTTGGTGAAATTCACATCTCGATAGCTACGATTTGTATGTCGTAACTATGTACTTATTTTTTCTACAAAGCAGTTCTATGAAATAATTATTCATTGAATATAAAAAGAATACTGTAGTCATATTTGAGACTTAATTGATTTAATTTCAAATTGGATCATTCCGTTAAATGAATAATTAAAACACAAATAAGTATGTATACATTACTGTCCATATGATTAGTTCACCTAATTCGGCGTTTAAGAGTGGAAAGTAGAAAAAAACGATGTACAATACTGAAAACTGTCTCTTCCTATACTTAAAAGTGTATCTCTTCTAAGACTTTTCCTAGTACATATTTGCAAAAAAGCACGAATGTTGTTCTTACATAAGGAACGAAACCCTGAAACATTCACAGATTTGCGGCCGATAAGTGTATCATGTGTGTTCTCTAAAATATTTGAGAAGTTGCTTCTGAAACAAATCCAGAATTATATGTCTCATTATGGAAAAAGAGAATTAAAACATGGATTTTTGGTAAGCAAAGAAAGTTTTGTCACGACATTATAACCGGAAAGGATACTTACCTGCCAATGTAATTAAAAGAACTTGATATAGCATCTATACCAACTATCATGACAATATAACCGAAAGAGACACTTACACTTGTAACCATGCACACGACCTTTGAAATAATATATGTAACTAGATACTCATAACAAAATACTTGTATTTTCATGAGTTATTCTCCTTTGTTTATTTTCATGTATATTGTTTTCAGGATTGAGATTGGATTATATCTATCTTTATATTTTTTTGTTTGTAAATTATACATATGTATGTATGAGTTTGGGAAATAAACATATATTATTATTATTATTATTATTATTATAATATCTTACCTACGTTTCAATCGAGATTTGGAGTAAACCGCAGCTGTGCTTCCGCCTTATCAGCTGTTATTGATGGCATTCTTATAGCAAGCGACACAGGTAAACTTACGTGTTTAGTGTAGCTAGATTTCTCACATGCTTTTGATACTGTGAATCACGATTCTAAGCTTTAATACTGATGCTACGTATCTAATTGGCAGCTATTTTTCATCTCGTAGTCAAGAAGTTGTGTTATCAGATAATACTTCCAATGCTCTGCCGGTCCACAGTGGTTCCTTAGAGATCCTTTCTCGGGCCTGTGTTGTTCACGCTGTACGCAGCTAAACTGCATACTTGTTTAAAGTTAAAGCATTGCAACTATCATCTGTATATTATTCTTTTGATAAAGTGGACCTCTTGTCTGCTGCGCGGAGTGAATTAATTCTGATCTTGATCGTATCGTCTAATTTTCTAAGCAATATCATCTATCAATAAATGTTAATAAAATATCTGAAATACTTTTTTTGGAATAAAGCTGACATAGAGTAGTGCATTTACCATTATGGTCTTAAAATTGCTAGACTTGAGAATGACCTTTACTGCTTCTGTGATAAATCTACGAATGGTTGTTGATTCAGATCTTATCGTTGGCAAAGCGTATTCCAATTTGAAAAATTTTTGAGCGTAGGTTTTCACGACTGTCGTTTTCTGTGTTGAAGTTTTCCGATGTTGTCACGTAGATAAGTTTACACTTGATCATGCTATCAGCTTCTTCAGAAGGTTTCTACAAATTGATGTTGTTAGCTTCTGCTCCTCGCTATGTACTTTGTTTCTTCTCGGTTGAAGTTGTTGGATTCTTCATAATTTCCCGTATCAATCTCTGATGGTACTCTTTTTAATTTTCTTATTATTATTAAAAGTGAAGTATTTACTGTGATTAATGGAATATATGTATAATAGGAAACAGAATCAACAGAACAGACAGCTGGGTTTCTGGGGCTTTGCGGTTGCAATTGATCTTGAAAATGTTCCGAACCCAAAATCTGGCATGCGGAGAAGCAAACAGGTCACACTGTACCCATTAAGTCGCTTTTCGGTGAGAGACGAATGTGGACGTTATACTCATTGTTTATCTGCAAAATAGATTCATTAATTTATACTCATTGAAAATATTTGAAACCCGACATATACAATAATACAAGAAACAATTACAATGTCGCATATCCTAGACCAAACTTAGAAAGAAATTTCTCTCCGTTTGATATCTTCTCCAGTATCAATTTAAACACATTTTTCTTGATCAAGTATGATTATTTATGTTTATGGTACATCAGTATACACAGCTGCATTACGTATATGTATGTGATCATGTAATATGCTACTTTACTCACGTAGACTTGATTGAATGCTTCAGTAATGTGTAATCGTATACGTATTTAAGTAGACAATAAGCTATCTATCCAAAGCAAACAATCTATCTAATGGCAAACGCCATCTAACTATTTGTTACTGCCTAGGATAATACACATACAATAAACAATAGACATACTGTAAGAGTCATAGAAATGAAGATATTATCTTTTCGGATTCTGTCGAAGAAAATGGAATTAGAAAATTGATTGAAAGGCATGAAAGAAAGGGAAACAACCATTTTTATGATTCTTGTGTTGCTATAGTGCTATCCTCGTATTCTATTGTTTTGGAAATTTCTTGGATTGTCCCAGTCACTATCTCACTTTATTCAGGAAATGTCGTAGTAGAAAGGGCATATATTTTTTCATAATCTGATGTGCTTTGTAAACCAAATTCTTATTCTTTTATTTTTTATTCGATGGTGCAACAACATTTTCCTGTGATAAATAAAAATTCTAGGCAAACATGAGAAGATACTTCTACAAAAAAGGAAATAACACAAAGCAATTCCGATATTATTCTCTGATATATGTATTTGCACTGGTTATGAACAGTTACAGTAAAGTACTCTGTCAAATAATACATAATGTATCTGACAGTTATTTTATACAATCTTTATGTCTTTAGCTATTTATAGAATCGTAGTATAGGTGTAGGTATGTGTAAATAGATTTACAAATTGTACTTGCTTACATACATATTATCTATTTCATTGAAAACCGTGAAGTATGGGTAATATAGATAGCAGTTTTGTTCGAATTATTTCATAAGAATGCAATTTAGTCACATTATTATTATATTAGAGCTTGAAATAACATTTATACTCGCCAATGCTTGGAATTTATTCTGTGAACAATTAATAAAACATTAATCTTATGTTCTACATTCGCACATCTTCGTTCTAGTTTATATTATAGATACACACTCGAATTACATGCTTGGAGTATACGTAATTAGAAATTCACGGACTATATTTTTCTTTATTTCCATTTCTACATCATAATTGTATTAATAGCAAACATTACACCATATTGTAATCGAAATATATCCTTGTTTGCAACTGTGGGCATTACTTACGCTAGAAGAATAGGAGATTGAGAGGGATTGAGTATTAACACACAATGTTTCTTAAAAAGTCTTTGTAATTTTCTATGTCTGTTCTGAAATTAATTTGCATTTTCCTCTTTTTCTAATACGTAATAATAAACTATTCCTTATTTATAATTAGTTTCTTTTTTTAATAGTGCAATTTTCAAGATTAAAGTTATTTCTCCTGTCTATAGAATTCTTACTGGTTATAAATACGATTCTCTACATACTATTTAGTTTAACCGGTTTGTAAAAATGTTTACAGTGTAGGCGACATTAGCTTGATTATTTGTTTTATTTCAGTTTTAAGATTAGCAAATAGATTTTTTTATTGCTAAATATTCATTGTTTTCTTTTTATTTTATGAAAAATTGTTTACAATAACTATTTTTTATGTTGATCTAACGTTACTTAAATTCTACTAAACTATTAAGTACACATTTGTTATAATTTACGGAAGTATGTATTAGAAAAAACAATTAAAAAGTCTGCAACTGTTGTGTCTATAATGTGCCAATTAGTTTTAGTTTTAGTATAGCATTTAGTGTATTATTTCAACATTTAAAACAATTATAGAGTTTTGATTTTGTTCTTCAAATGTAATGTAATGTATTTTATTTTACCATAAAGGATAAAACTTGTCTAGAATGTGTTCTATTTTATTGTTTGTTGTGCAACAAATGCAATCATTTGTATACCGTTTATAAAATTATCTTTGGGAATCTAATTTATTTAATGAATTTTGCTCACTTACCTCCATTATTAAATTTGCTATTGTAACAGATAATGGAGAATGTTTATAGGCCAAAAAAATAACAGACAAATATTTCTTGTCCATATAACTACGCTTTGAAAAGAGTACTTATTTTTTCTATTACCAAATGTACTAGTTTATTTTTAACTAGGAAAATCTAGATATAATTTTACAGCTTTCAATTTCATTTATTCTACTAATAAATCAAGTATTTATTAAATAAAACAGATCGTCGTTTATCTATTGGAGTACGTTAAATTTAAACTATATTCCAACGGCTTTTTTCCCATTAATTCGATTATTAATTTCAATTTATTTGACCGAGTTAAATTAACTAGCGAGAACAAATGTGCATTTGCTACAGCACAAGTACAAAATAAATTGATGCCGTTAGGTTAATTGAAAAAGTACGGTCGTTTCGATGTATTGCTTGCGTGTAGTTTATTACAAGAGTATTGTCTCCTTTTATATCAGAAACTGCATTAAAACTATTTTTCCTGCATTCTGACCGGTATCTCAGCTATTGATTATCAAATCGTGATCATACTCGTTAAAGTAGAAGACGGACTTTACATTAGCAAAAGACAATTTTAAAGTATTTCTTTGAGCTTCGATACTACTGTTGCTACTGTCTATACATATTAGAAGCTGTAAGCGATACGAATATTTTCGTGTCTCTTACTTCCACTTTAATTAGAACTTGACGGAGGAAATTATTTTTAATTAAATGATGTTTTAGTTAATAGCGAAGATGAATTAATGAAATTCTGAACATTTAATTGCATTTGTTAGAGTTTCGGTTAATGTTAGACGTTCAAACATTCGATTAACACCGTAATATTTTCCAGCTGACGCTTTCAAAATAATTTTTAATCGCAATGTGATTAATAGAGATTGCTAATAGGTTTAGTTTTTGATAAATTGGAGAAATTAATTTCACAGGTGGTTTGTCTTATAAACCCACAATTAGTCATTGGAAATCCGGAGATTATACACATCTAATGTACTAAAGCGGTTGAGTAGTATATCCTTCTGCGTTAGGATTTGTTTATCCAAATAGGCTATTGTAATTTCATTTTAGTCTTCGGTTATTCTTTAGATATATCTCTAAAGAATTAGAAGAATAAAATGAATTGACTTATATAGTACATATGTAGAAGTCAACGTTATCTATAAATTAAATTTTTAAAGTTACGGAAAAGTGGCTTTTAATAATTAGTTATACATATGTATGTACATATGTATATTATTGTCTAACATTAAGCTAACTAACAATTTACTAATTCATACTTCCAATTTAAAATAGCTATTCTACACTGTTCATAAATGATGGTAAGGTGTTTGAATTCAAGATATGATGCATTCGACCCTGTGGTGATGAGTAGTACTATTAAAAGCCTATTGCTATATTTTAACTTTCTGTATTATTACTTTCATGCATTTTGTTGTACTTTTTATTATCAGCAAAGTTTTTCTTCATGCTACTTTTTGCTTTTGCATACATACCAATCCAATATTCACTTTTATATTAGCAACGGGGTTCACTGAGCTTACATACACATTTGTTGTTCAAGCATAAACATACATATATCAATGGAAGGTGCTCGTCGTGTAACAGAGAAATAACGTAAGCTCCCAAGATGTTCTTTTTGAGTGAGTTTATCAACCTCAACAAATGTATCGTTTGCTATTTGTCAGAAAGCTTCTGGGGAATTCCTTCATTTACATTAGTATAAAATAAGTGTGACGGTCCGAGTCTTTGTTATGAGGGCTTCTAGGTTTTGAACGCGCCATAGTACAATAAATATATGAAATACTAAAATAAACTAAATAAAATAAAAACAGTAATCCATTTTAGAAGAATGAAACTCGCTTTAAAGCGAAACCTTTATATATTAAATGGAAGTTCTGCTTTGAGAAATTCGCATTTAATTTGAAAAAGATGGTACATACATATGACTGTGAGAGCAATGTTAGTACATTCTGACAGCTGTAAGAGAATTATTTCTATGCAAAACTGTTATAATACTCCGATAGATCTATATATAGTGATGTAACGAGTTTTTGTAGGTGCATGCAGGTATAATGCTTGGGATTGGTGTCTACCTCTTTTGTTTATGTCATTATCAGACCGTCAGCGTTTACATGACAACAATTTTCTATGATACAATTTGGTGATTTTATAAACTAGCTTCGTAGTGTTATTGACTACTTGACATGCCATCCAAACAAGAAAAATGAATCTAGTTTCCCAGCAATTTTTTATTCCCTAGACGTTTTATATTAAGAAATAGCCGTCGATAGTAAAAAATAAAATCTTTCAAACTGGGAGTAGCCATTTTACATACTATAGACAATCTAGTAGTCCACGATGGTATTATATTATGCGTCAAAATCTAGCGTACTAATATTAACATTGAAGATAATATTGTCGGAAACGGCCACATTCACAGTAACCTCCTGCGACATTCCTGTACGCACAACGATGCCTTTGTTCTAGGTACTTAATAGACAATAAGAGTTTTGCGACACTGCTAGTCAATTCTTCAATTATCTGGCGTTTTGGTTTTTAACGTTAGTTTATTTTACATTGCTATTGACGATAGAAGAATATTGGCTCCCTATTTTATTTGTACTTTCAAGAAATATTCTTTTGTCAAAACAGGAACTAATCGCCGTAGTAAGTTAATTGAAATTAAGATTTTTCAAATTATTAATGGATCAAATTGATCTCAAAACAAATTCCTACAAAATGTGTAAACGGTAATTAATCTTAGCTGAAGCTCTATTAACTTATAACATAAAAAAATTCATTGTAACTGTTTTAGATGATTATTATTAATTTTCTTCTATTGTGTTTTTCATAAATCTTGGATTTGTAATCTTTCCAGCACTTTATTTGTATGACTAAAATGTTGCTCATTATGGAAGCAAAATAATGTTGATTTTACTTCCAAGTGAAGATAAGAAATAATTTCTTATTGTGTAAACTAAATGATTAATTAGTCTCAAACACAAGTAAGGTCAAATAGTTCAATTTTAAGTTCAATTCTGTATCCAAGATTACTATAATATCTTACTATAATGTTCAACCACTCTTTTTCGTAAACTTTAGCGACGTAGTTACGATTGTATTCGTTATACATATGTACATATGTGTATTCCGTCGGGATGTGACATGTTAACAATACATTCATTCTAGAATACGCCGAACTTCTGTTTACAACTAAATAGTTTCGATTTTATCGGTAAACTTTAAAATTCCTAAACGAACGAAATGTGCAGTGAAGTGAACGGCAAATCAGAGAACGACACACACACGCAGGATATTAAATTACAAGAAGTTGGCAATTTGGTGCAGTGATGTCATCGGGCCATGGCTAGTACAAGCCACGCCAGGGGCGAAGGTCTTAGGGGATCAAGGCAACGCCCCCACAGCTGGCATTGTTCCATGGAGACTCCAGAAAAGCGACTTTACGGTAATTTAGTCATAAGTCTTTCGAATCCATTGACGATTGAAATTATTATATTATGAAAGTGATAAATTCTAGGAACCGACGCGCTGTAGTAAACTGCCAGTGTTTATATTCATTCAGTTAGAGGAAAGTGTTCGTATTAATCAAACATGACCTAAAATCAATAGAAACGTTCAACTTTTCTCGTTCGTAAGTTCTATTCTCTTTTCGAGTTCTGTAGATAATATATCAAAAAGTGTTTTATAAAATATTCACGATTAGACACATGAAATTTCTTTTGATATTTGGAAAATATTTGTGTATGTATGTACAATCATATAAGCGAGTGAATGGGACTCTGTGCTTTTCATTGTCTTACTGAAAATGTGCTGTATATATAATCAAAGGTCAAAGAAAGTTTCAGAACAGCTTTGGCAACAGTTGCATAATTATAGTTCAAGTAAAAAGGATCCAATTTACATTGCACTTTAGTAAGATATACAAAATCTTGTATAATATAATCTTAACTGTTGTAATCCGCTTACCTCATGCCACACAAACATATAAACAAACATTTTCGAAGAGGTACCTATTTTATCACATATTGGGATTCATGTGCTTTAGTCCAGTCTTGAAAAATACCTCGTACTGTCACCATATCTATACATGTAGCGTCGGTGGTATACAATACTTATCTAAAATCATACGACAATGTTGTAAACATTGGTTAGAATACAATGAAGGGCGAGCTCCAAAGTAGTATTCGATTCCTGCTCGAATACTGTTTCTCAAAATTGAAGGGTCCGAGCTCCAAAAGCACTGTATACCGTACTTGCACCTGAATAATTTATCAACCATAAAATGTAACGCAGAGCTGTTATAGAATTGTAGATCACGGAAAATTAATAATTTATTCTTGAAGAATAGTTAGTATAGGTAGCTGTAGACCAGAATTATTGTTTTTCAGAATCAACTACTCAAGAAACAACTGTTAACAGTTATCACGATTTTAGTTTTCCCAGACAAAGAAAGGTACTCGGCCATGAAATTAAGATCTTAATTACAGACGGTAGGTAAATAGAGCATGTTAAGATTCGAAAATAAAAAGTTTTTGAAAAGTATTCAAACATTATTATAATAAAAGTAGAAAGTCCAGTTTCGACATCATCAAATTGGTAACAAAATTGTCCATTTAAAGAAATACCCCACAATGGAGTACGATCTCTTGTAAGAATAATGTTTCAACTATCGTCTCATGAAATTTTACCTGATTAACAAAGTACTGTGTCGTGTGTTACTTATTTTGTAATATTAAGTTAAAATATATCGGCATTTCTTTTCGACGTATCAGAAGTGTCTACTTCTCTTTGATTTTCTTTGGAACGGGGCAAAGAGGGTATGTCAAAGCTGTAGAATGTACGCTATAACTAGTGGCAAATTTAAACATGAATATTCAACTAAACTAAAAGATTTTTTCTCGCATACTGAAATAATTATAATTAAATAGAGACAAAGACAAACATAATTTTTACAGAAATAATAAATAAAAAAATAGTGTGCGATCCAATTGTTTAAAAGGAAATAGGTTGTAATATTATCATACACCTATCCCCGTTTGGAATCCATGTGTAGGTAATCTAGAAAACATTAAAAGCACTAAATTAATTTTATAGTTATGAAATTACAACTATGTGGCTATCTGATCTGTGCCTTTTTAATTACAATAATTAGTTCAAAATTTAACTGAATAACAGTAACACTATTCCACACATGCGAAGAATTTTTTTAAATTCATTAATTTTATTTTAATTCAACACATTCCAAGGATAGAGAATGTTAAACTCTTCAAGTTGGCATATTTGATGGTTTCTTCGCATATGTACGAGTCCATGTTAGATTTCGGCTCTGTAGCCGTCTGACGTAGAAGGGTGTTGGTCAGCAGAGACGTTATTATAAGTCCAGCCAACGACAAGGACAGAAAGATGATAAATTCACCACAATATTTTCAATCATAGATTATAAGCAGTGAGCGGAGAAAATAATACATAATAATGGCAATGAATTCACGTAGGCGTAGCGGGCGTATAGGACTATCGCAGTCCGCCCGGTTTACATACATTGTCGGAGCGAATGCGAATGATGGGTAGTATCGACAGTACTGCACTGATGTTGCTCCATTCTCCGGCGACCGTGTGAATCATCTTGTCACGTTTACCGACGAGAACTAAGTTGGGCCGCTGTCTAAGTGTTTTTGCGGTATTAAAACCTCCGCTCACTGGTTATAAGGTATATATAATTAATTTTATATCATTTAATTTGTGCATAAATATATCTAAATATTGTTACAAAAATTACACCATTAATTCCACACACAAATGAAGAAAACCAGACCAGTTAGGGGCACTGTAAAGACGAAAAGGTAGGTGGTAATTGAAATCACAAACTTTACGGTGACTTTGTATACCATGATTTTTGACAGGACCTGTAGGAAATTAATCCGGCAACGACTGTGTGTGGTCGTTATTAACAGAAGAATATCGATACGTGTTTCTAGAACATTTAAAGACAATTGCAAATCAGCGGCTACAAATACCCGTGAGCTAGCAGCAAACTGTCTCTTTCCGAATAGAACGTCGTCCAGATCGTTTATTTCTTCGTAAATTTGATTAAACAGCGTACTTAATGGACACAGACACAGGTTCGAGCGCGCGAAGAACTTGAAAGCTTTCGAAAATTACACACACACACACACACGCGCGCGCGCACGCACACGCACACACACACACACATATATTTTTTGTACGTAAAATTAAATGTAAAGTTTTTTTTTTGTATAATAAAACAAAAATTTCACAACTTAAAGTCTAAAAAGGATAGAAAACAAGTTTGTGGAGATTTTTTGTAGGTTGATTTAATAAAATTCAAAAACAAACAGAAATGGCATACAAACCGTTCTCAACCGAAATAATCGATACATAAAGTTTGTCAAGAAGATCTGAAAGAGTATTTTCAAGAGGAATCGCGACCTTCTACAGTAGAATAAGGCAGCATTTCATGTATGGAGTACAAAGAAAACGGTGTTAATTATTGGAAGGGGACAAAGGAAGCGACTCTTCGTTTAATCGATGGAAAAGAGGTTTCGAAAGGCAAATTCTTTACGAAAACTGAACATGATGACAGACAAGCCTAGAAAATAGCGGAACTTAAAGGGAGAAACTAACACTGAGAGATTGCTGCAAGATTGCTCCCGATGTTATTAGTTTTTGCGTTTCAATTTTTGTCCTATCTTTTTTCTGGTCAGGAATTGAATCAAGAAAACTGAAAGCCTATCAGTTTTCAAAGACATGTTTCAATCATTTAGAAAGTCTGTACAAATAAATGTTTAGTTTGAAATGTCAACACACTCTACTTGTCCATCGAATTTTATTAAGATCTGTTTTTGACACTCAGGTACTTTTCCTTGTGAATTATAATTGACTTTTAGAACGAGCAGATTAATTTATCAATTTATCACTGGAGACGAAATGTAAGTTCATTGTTATAATTATCAACTAAATCAAGAGTGCGCAATTGCACAATGCTGGAACAACGATAGAGTATTAGCTAGATTTAATAAGATGTTTCAGGAAATTTAATTAAAAAAGTCGGCATTTCTCCTGATATTAACTTGCCAAAGTTGTTGTTTCAGGTTTTCGCTTTATATATAATCAAAATTTGATACTTTTTAAATCTGAAAGAATTACTATAAACTACGATTTTACAAAACAAAATGCATTTTTACAACATTAAATTTTGATGCAAAAAAAGAGAGCAATGTGTTGTCAATTTCTGTATGCGCGTTGTTATAATCTTATATGTCAAATAGGATTACTAGCACTGCTAAATGTTCTAAATTATTAGAATTTTTTACTTTCTAATTCCTATATTACATTTTTCCTATGCATTCGCTTTTAGTTACATAAAACGAGTTGAGAAAGTCATTCTGCAATAAAAGAATGTGTTCTAAACGTATTCCTGGACATTGCATATTCTCTTCATGTAATACGAATTGAATTAAAATCGATTAAATTACATGAATAGTAGATTCATGAAACATCCTTTTAGTCTCAAAGGCACTGTATTTGCCAATTTTAGGATAACACTGTGAGATTGCAGGCACTTTAAAACCTAAATAAATAGTAGGATTTCTCTCGCCTTGTAAATGTTAAGGTACCAATGCCGGTATTTAGTTAATTTAGAATTTAGAGGCAAAACTAGAGAAAGATAATTTCGTTCTGACGGACTTGTTAGTAGTTGATCATTCTAATCTTCCTTGTTATACAAACGGAGATTGTCTCTTTCCTTGTTTAGATATCAGTTCTTCTAATAGATTATTGCCTTTCATATAGTGGAAAGTGCATTTTGCAAGCTTGTAGAAAATTGTGACTTCTTCATCTTATTTTGATTAATTATTGATATACTAAAATGCAATAAGAAATGTTTTCTCGTCTACTTGTGTGATAACTAAGACAGTAAACGAATGGTACAATATACAATTTTCCAAATCAGTTCAATTAGTCGAGAATCCATCAAGTCCCAATTTGAGTAATACATACTTACTTATTGAACTAGATATACACATTTCAAATTCCTAAGAAAATTATGCTATTGTACATATACCTCCATATCTACCTGAAATCACTTTAATATCAGTAGTGAGATTTCGTTATGTAGAACAAAACTTTGTTAAACTCTGTTGCTTAAACTTCAAGTAAGATAAGAAAATAATGAACATCTAAAGTTAGAAATTTGTTTGCGAACACCGAACCTGGGATGTTCTAAGTGATTTTAATTACAGCCTTTAAGGGGTTTACCATAACGTGTGTAATTATTAGCAGAACATAATGTTGTATATGTAGTACATTCATTAATGGGCTGTTCTGTGGTGTTACGTAGAAAGAAGTTTCAACCGATAAAATTGCAACAGATACATGTATTTCTGGCGTACTATAACTTCACTATGTTGAAAATGTGTTCTGGTATAATATATTTTTCAAAACAATCAATATATGTCAATAGTAAGGCAAGCGGTTGGCGAATTGTAAAATTTATTTCTTTTCTATAATTATTTTTAAGGGTTTCAAATTGAAACTCTTTGAAGATGGAGGTTTGAAATTCTTAGATCGATCAGTTGATTTTGCCAGATATTCATTTACAAAGCATATAAATTTTTCTCTCAATTAAAATTTATCAAGTGTAATAATACTCGTAAAATTAGTAGCCTAACTTAGAAATCCTACGCTTTGTATTACTTTCACCAAAATATGATTAAGATGTCGTTTTATTTAGTTTTATCGAATTCTGCGATGTAATGGCGTTTCTAAAGCATTGGAAGCAATACGTGTATCATCTGTAACAGTGTTTTATCAACTGCAACGGAAATTCTAACGTTTTAAAATTATTGTTTATGTAAAAAGAGTCTTAAATGCAGCAAAGTAGGAACAATATCTTAAAGAACGCTTATCATACGTCAAGCAGCGCATTTTGTTCGTGCGTCAAAACGTAGCCATTGTAAGCTATCGCATATATGTAAACAGCTGCCTTTGTTTCTCCTTGTTGGCAGTAGCTGACAAAATATGAGATTCTAGTCATAGGAGAGGCTCTCAAGTAGTCGTGGTATCATGGTCGGTCGTATTGTAGTAATAACTAAAGAAAATTATAGATAGGAGGTTTGGTTACATTATAAAGAATTTTGGATGTTACGACATACCAGCCAGGCCTTACTAGTGCGAAGGGTCTGCACACAAAGAGTAGAAGTAAAAATGAAAAGAAAAATTAATTTGGTTCTGAAGATTACTTACTTGCTGAGAGATTTCAAGAGTTGAGTAAGTTTTAAGCAATAGATATTCGTCTACTAGACACATTTATTCCAGAGAATTGCTTCAGCAAAAGATCACATACATATGTTATTAACAGTGATTGGGGCAAGTCTGTAGTTCAATTTCAAATAACTAGATCACTGCGACACATTTTCCAGTGTTTATAGTTTCCTTCTTAGAATTGTACTACGATCTGAAAACATTTCTGCTGTATCCAATGAGAACTTTCAACATATCAGTTGTCACCCGGCTTAAACGACGCAAAATAGCTTTAACATTTATGAACATTTTAAAAACTCGATTGATTTCGAAAGTATAACAAGCCATATTAAAATCTCATTAAGTTTTAACGAAAATGCTTGTCCATAAATAAATAGTAAAACGTTTCAATATCTCTTATAATTAGAATAGAATCAAAAATTCCCAAAAAGGAAAGGGGATATAATTTAAAGAAATAAAGTAGAGGGAGAGGTAAGAGTTTGCGGAAGATGTTTTAGTAACAATATTTTATACTAAATTTTTTTTTATTATTTTACTGAATTACTGCAAATTCTACTGCTTTTACTTCTATTAGTTTTTTAATGAACACGTGGAACAATAGATGTGAAACACAATAATTTTGTACAAAGTTTAGTAAAATTTCGACTATTGGGAGTTTTGCATTCAGGATACTTCTCGTTATAATGCTCATGAGGTCGCTTTCCATTTTTTCTACATAGGTACTGTGTACGCTTCTAACACATCACATTTTTCTAAATGAGTAAACATTATATTTATATTTGAAATGACAATAAGCACCGCTTAAGCACTTTCACATCAATGACGGAAAATGTATTATTAGTACTAAGGCAGGTGTAAAATAGAGATCAAATTGTTTTCTCATAGTTAAGTTGCTTTTCTTTGAGTATAAAATATCACAATAACTTTATTTTTGATTTTTTTTTTCAATGATATGTTAAAACTACTTTGTTCAGAATTAAACTCTTGATTAAACGGCAATGAAATATATTGGCGTTCCATTTAAAAAATACAGTTTCAGCAAATATCTTGAAGACGCAGTGGTCAATTTGTTTTTCTCTTTCCATCATTGCAATTGCTACATGCAATGTCTGACATGCGCCCATTTAACCGATTTTATGGTTCAAATAATAACAAAGTTACCAATGGTCTACAACAACTGTACCTATATGTAATAAGGTAGTGTCTGTTTTTTATGAATTCTGAGTGACTTAGAAATAAAAGACGAATAAAAGAAATATCAAATAATTGCTAATCGTCAATGTTAAAATAGAATGCTAATAGAATAGAATATTGTATGTATAAGTATATGCAATATATTCGTTAGAAGTTAGAACAGTTTACAGACAATTGTGTAATGGTTGCATAAACATCAGAGTAGGAAAAGAAATAGGCAAAATAAACTTTCCATTTACAAAACGATATTGTGTATTTTAAATATAATATTTCCTTACAGTAATCGCGTGGGGTACGTGTTCATAACAATCTCTTGAAGTTAATTTGAGGCTTCAACTTCAATTTTTTTTGCGAAGGCTTTATGTTGTTGGAATCAAATTCAGAATTCTATACGTATAAAAGACTTCGTCGTGACCGACGATCACACTACAACGTAAACAGCTTATTATAGAACCGCAACATTTGGCAGTAAAGCATATCTTAGTTCGGTGTCTTTCAAACGACGACTTTGCTTTAATACTCGTTTTAGCACTTTTATTCTGCACAAAATTAAATTATTATTTTTTCTCATGCCGCTACAACTACGAAGAATTTGAATGAGCTATTCGCAAGTTATGTCACTAATCTGTCATTTATTGCAAAAGGACTGACGATAAATAACGGAGAAATATTGTTGTTTTTGGAAAAATAAGTGAAGCAGGTTAGGCATACAATTTTTATGGTACTCTTTTAAACATTTGTCATAAAAAATCGTATACGATTTTATAACAAAAAGCGTGCAAGAAATATTGAGAATTTATTCAAAAATTGGAAAGAAGATAACATGTTAGAGGGTTAAATTTGAAACGTTCACAGATGGAAGATCATGGAATTTGTCTGACCGTCAAGGTTCTTCAGGAAAAGGGACATTTGGGATAAAGTAGAGTGTAATAGGTACACAAATATAGCAGAGTTGGTGAAAAAAAGTTAAATCAGATTGTACAATATGGTAATTTTTACTTTACGATGTTGAATTTGCATAACGTTCGTTATCGTGGTAATATTTTGTCTACGTTCATACATATATACTTACTTCGTGAGATTACTTAACCTTTACGGCACTTATACTTTTATTAATTACTCAATATTGTCAATACAGTATTAATATTGTCTTAATATAGCTCTTAATTTGCGACAGAAAATTACGTAAGCATAATCAAATGGGATTATGTGTCGGCAGGAAACCATCAATATATCTATTGATTTTTCCTAATGACCTTGTAATAAGTGCTTCTTCGTTGCACGTATATTGACTTTTAAATTTAATATTTCATACCCACTATTTGTATTCTCTTTAATATTCGCACTGTACGTTTCTTTTATTCTCGCTGTGGCTATCTTCGATTCAAATAATATATATGTAAGTAATACCTACATATTGTAGCATATAATAAATATTTTATTCGACGGTGATGAAACATAGTTTTATTTGTAGAATCAAGGTGTAATTGTTTTCTGCATATAAATATAATTTAGATTGAGAATCCTTTTCTACCGAAAGGTTAATGGCTGAAATAATAGTCAGTACATTGGTGTTTTAAATTAAGTTGGCATGTTATTATAACGTAAACTCATCGTAAACGTGGTTCTCATTTTTTTTTTTTTTTTAATGTGTGAAAATTTAATGTACTTTATGTACATATATTGGTTCCTATCGGATTATTTCATAACTTTCTTGGACCCTTTATTGGTAAATTAACATTTAATATTAGGAAGTGTTAATATAATTTTGTAAGTTTATATTAATACGAATAAAATAAAATTCCATGAAATATTAACGTTTATCAGTATTTAATTTTAAATTATTAACATAGGGGTTAATCTCTACTTAACTACATACCATCATACATACCTGTATAAACAATTTACTCACATCTTTTTACATCTGGAAATATTTGACATAAATTTTTGCCTAGCCGGTGCAGCACAGTAACGATAGGTATACTTTTCCGCATCACACAGTTTCTACTTTTTCGATCTACATTGGTAACCGAGATACATTTCAATGTCTGGTAGTTTTTGTAGCTTACATAACAGTTTGTATTAACAGGTACTGTATCATTTATTTATCCATACGTTCTTTTTGAACGGTTTCATGTTATTGAAATCAAAGAATTTACAAATACTTTATTTGTTTCATGTTTTGGACTTCAATTTAATATAGCGGTTACACTTAAAAACTTTAATTGGCGCGGTACTAGATAATAGTTGAATATGTAGCATGTGTAGCAATATTGTTAATATCGCAATATCGGTAGTAAAACAGGTATTCAAGTTTCCAATTTAATTTAATTTCATTATTAGCTATTCACTTACATCAGTTTTGTACAAAGCTTAATAAAATTTCGACAATTGGGAGTTTTGCATTCGGGATACTTCTCGTTATAATGCTCATGAGCTCGCTTTCCATTTTTTCTACATAGGTACTGTGTACGCTTCTAACACATCACATTTTTCTAAATGAGTAAACATTATATTTATATTTGAAATGACAATAAGCACCGCTTAAGCACTTTCACATCAATAACGGAGAATGTATTATTAGTACTAAGGCAGGTGTAAAATAGAGATCAAATTGTTTTCTCATAGTTAAGTTGCTTTTCTTTGAGTATAAAATATCACAATAACTTTATTTTTGATTTTTTTTTCAATGATATGTTAAAACTACTTTGTTCAGAATTAAATTCTTGATTAAACGGCAATGAAATATATTGGCGTTCCATTTAAAAAATACAGTTTCAGCAAATATCTTGAAAACGCAGTGGTCAATTTGTTTTTCTCTTTCCATCATTGCAATTGCTATATGCAATGTCTGACATGCGCCCATTTAACCGATTTTGTAGTTCAAATAATAACATAGTTAGCAATGGTGTATAACAACTGTATATGTAATAATGTAGTGTCTGTTTTTTGTGAATTCTGAGTGACTTAGAAATAAAAGAATAAAAGAAATATCAAATAATTGCTAATCGTCAATGTTAAAACAGAATGCTAATAGAATAGAATATATAAGTATATGCAATATATTCGTTAGAGAACAGTTTACAGACAATTGTGTAATGGTTGCATAACATCAGAGTAGGAAAAGAAATAGGGAAAATAAACTTTCCATTTACAAAACGATATTGTGTATTTTAATTATAATATTTCCTTACAGTAATAAGTTTGAAATTTGTTGAGAATCGCGTGGGGTACGTGTTCATAAGAATCTCTCGAAGTTAATTTGTGGCTTCAACTATAGCTTTTTTTGCGAAGGCTTTATGTTGTTGGAATCAAATTCAGAAATCTATAAGTATAAAAGACTTCGCCGTGACCGACGATCACACTACAACATAAACAGCTTATTATAGAACCGTAAAATTTGGCAGTAAAGTATATCTTAGTTCGGTGTCTTTCAAATGACGACTTTGCTTTAATACTCGTTTTAGCACTTTTATTCTGCACAAAATTAGATTATTATTTTTTCTCATGCCGCTACAATTACGAAGAATTTGAATGAGCTATTCGCAAGTTAAGTCACTAATCTGTCATTTATTGCAAAAGGACTGGCAATAAATAACGGAGAAAAGGAATCGATTGCGAATATTTTTCTTGTTGTTTTTGGAAAAGTAAGTGAAGCAGGTTAGGCATACAATTTTTATGGTACTTTTCTAAACATTTGTCATAAAAAATCGTATACGAGTTATGGTATATTTAAAAATAATGTATACTAAAACAACAACAAATTTAAGGACCTCAGAAAGCATAAACAATCGTTTTATTTGTAAAATAGGACTAGTGTTGTAAATGCGAATGGAAAGAAACATCAAAGAAACTATTCCGACATGAGTGTTAAACATTATCTCAATAACGGTTTATGCATTTTCGGGTGCTTTAATTTAATATCATAAACATATACTGATTAAATAAGCGCAATACCCAAATAAAACAATATAGCGTACAACATTGCCTGCAAGTGTAGTCACATTCTCTAAATATAAGGACATAATCTTACCAATAAGAGAGCAGTCGTATTACTTGTTATATGGTTTGCAATAAAAACTACTAAAAATAGAAAATGTTGGGGGATGTGGGAAAAAGGCAATTTTATTTTCATGTTCTAAAACAAAGGAAATCAAATAAAATTCAATAAAAATATAATGCCTTATAGTTTTCCACTAATTTATTTTTTTATTTTTTTTATTCAATCGAAGCAATTGCCACACTAAATTTAATATGACTCTGGATGAGAACAGTCTGTAATTTACTAAGTTATTGATCAACAATACAGATACACATGCAGACATTTAACACACTGATTAATAAAAAGAAAATAAAACAGAATGGTTGAAGTATCATTTTCAATGTTACTGAGTATTAAGGCTGGGCGCTACCAACATTTTTGCTATCTCGTATTGATACCAATCGAGGCATCGATACTTACCAATATATCAATTCCGTGTACGGTATCGCTTCCTAGTACTGGAATCGGTTAAGTATCGACAGGTTATCGTTACTGGAGAACCGATACTTTGATATCGATACCTTAAATCGATACCGCAAATTGATTTCTTGAATTGATACCTAGTACTGATTTGTAAATATAGATGTTTTCAGGTTGATTTCAATAATTATATTCAATAACATATGATATCAAATGTGCAATATTATGATACTTTGGCATTTTTATAACAATTATTAACTAAACGCAAAATTAAGATGATAACAAGTGAGGTTATGTTAATCGTGGGAACTAAAATATTGGGGAAAGGTTGTCAAAATACAAAAGTTTTAATTTTGACAACCTTTCCCCAGCATTTTCGTTCCCAGTTTACCATAACCTCACTTGTTTATTTGATCTCCCGCGCTTTAGACTATGTGGTCTTGCAAAAATTCACTACAATTTTAATTGTTTCAAACTTATAATTATGTTTCAAACTGTGATTATCCATTTTTTGGTATGACTATATTCAAGGTTTTAATGTTTTTGTCTAAGGATTACATTGTTTTAGTGCTAGCTTTCTTACTCTATCGTAAGTTTTTTTCTAACTATTACTGTTATTGTTTCCTTACATATTGTCTTGTAGATAACCTTCTGATGAAGAATTTAATAAAATTCGAAAGCTTAAGGTCCAAATTAATGAGTCTTATTTCTTTCTAAGAATTTACCATTGGCTGCTAACCCCACTAATTAGTATCACCATTTTGCGTTTAGTTAACGTTGTGACAGCCGTAACTTCCCCTCTAACTATAATAATTATTGTATTGTACGCGAATAATTACACCTACCCTTCATTAATGTTTGAATAAATATACGAAAATTAGTTTCATAAATATGTATTTGTCAAGAAACAATTATATCAGACTGCTGTAAATTATTTAAACTTCTACAATACATCATCTGAAGACAAGAAAAATTGATTACCGTGTTGTGAGAAATAAAATCAGTTTTTCCAGGGAATGTTCAATTTCTGTTTATTTAAAATATTATGAATATCGAATCTTGAATGAATTTTAGTTTTCAATTTTTGTTCAAACTGTGTAGCGAATGATTATCCTGGCAATTTGCTTTTTATCTTTGAGCACATCGAACGATTTATGTATGCGTGACTTCATAAATAACCTTCAAACGTGTGAAGAAGACGATCCAATAAATTGGAAAATCGTGATTTCCTTATATGTATGTATGTATAGGCAGAAATAGCAAAAATTCTTCCTCTGTTTTCGAAAGATTTATTTTACACAAACAACAAACATACTAATTTAATATGTTTCATTTAATGACAATTTTAGTTTGGAAAGCGTTTGTTCAAATTAGTATGAATACAGGAACAGTATTATTGCTATTTAGGTTTAGTTATTATTTTTAAAGTTGATATCGTAAATTAAAGAATGAGTTGTATTGTTAAGTAACAACTACATACTCGTGTGTTACATAAGACATAATTACATATCTGTCATAATTGCTTTTTACTGAGCCAGCAATTTAAAATACATTAATATAAAATTCTATTCATATACAGTGGGTCCATGAAGTAATCGCCCACCTAAATATTTGCTAGAAAAACTAAACTAGAAGTAGCTGAAGTATTTGTCTATACAGTTTTATTCTACATCAAACACAAATGTTTCTACAAAAACGCCGATATAAAAATGTTGAAATTGCACTAGTTATTCGAGAAAAATAGAATTTATAAGTCAATAAGGTATTGGCCCACAGAATTGTATATTTTACAAAAACAATAAAATGTATGATTCAAACACAATTAATACTTTGTTGGCATACCATGGGCATCAAGCACATCTTGCAGATGATTATACATTGAAACTACCATTTTTTGAGCTGCTTAAACAAAAGTAAAAGTAAAACAAAACTATATATATAAATTTTTCAGTTACTTCTTGTTTAATAGTTTCTCGAGCAGGTGAGCAAATACTTTATTAACCCACTGTATGAGTAATTTATCATAAAAGGGAATTGCTATATAATTCCACTACCTTTGAAAACAAAGCACAGTGCAATATCGGACATTTGTTATAAGTATCACAGATTTCATAATCAATAATGATTTTTTTTTAAATATTTTTCAGGCAGGTTATCGAATAAACTAATACGCTAATAAGCTGTATTTATTAATAATCTCGTTTAATTTCCGATTTAATTTCCACTAACTCTCAAACTCCATTTCCAATTAATATGTTCTGTTGTTATTTTGCTTACGTAGATTGATTTACGGATTTTTGTCGCAAGTGACGACCCCGTCATAAAATGCGACCACAAGTATCCCCAGCTTTATAAATTGCCGAATTATATAAATTTACCATATTTTTGGAGCGTTTGGTTTTGCTGGCATACAATTTATAGTAAGCAATATTAAATGAAATTTTTCAGTGAAAATTATTTTCTTTATTATTATATCGAATGTTGTCTAATTTAACTAAGAACCATAAATAATTTTTTAAAATATTTTATGATGACTTTATTGCGGAATTACTGGGTGTATTACTTCAGGATGGCTTCTCGTAATTAACCTCGATTGGCCGCCTTCGGCACTTAGATCTCCCTCTTCTTCTTTTTCTGTACCTTGCGACGAACACGGCAATCTACTCCCGATGACCATTTTGCGACAGCATCGTTTGCGCGACATTAAAGGGCATAGTTCTTCTTGTAGCACTTTTCTATGCTCTCTATTCTCGGTTCCACTTTTCTGTAGAATTTTGATATTGGCAAGATGTCGCCCTACTTTCCAATTTTAGCCAGATATACATTAAAATACACGTGTCCGCTAAAAAACTGGGTGAGATAGTAGTATACCTCAAATTGGTCTCGGAGTTCCACACCGCTGTAGATGTCTTATCCTCCTCACGTCGAGCATTTTAGCATCCGTCTTTCTTGTCTTACACCGACTACTCATCGAGTTTCATAGATTCTTCTTTTCTCAGGCCAGTAATATATTGCAGCTACTCCTGCAATCACTTGTACCACCTCTTCGGAAACCGTACAATATGAGCATGTAATCTTGCAGGTTCTCCGTGGGCCTTTCAGTATACTGAAAGGCCCACGATATATCGTTTGATGATACCTGATACAAATAATTTATTAATATCGAACAGTTTATTAATTACACTTTGAGCCTATTCTTCTATAAATTTTTATAATTTGTAATTTGAAATCTGTATACTTTTCGTGACATTGAAAATAATGCGTCTCATAACTTCACTGACTTGTGAGTGGCGCAATTAAAAGTAAAATTCTACTAGACTAAAACTTTCTCGGCGCTGGCGTTTCCTAATAAAGGTTGCTTAAACTTTTGTCCCGCTGAAAGTTTGGAAGAATGTAATTGATATTATTTTTAATGTTATGTGTATTATATTTCTACCTTCATATTTTACAAATAACTTCATTCGCACTTTTAGTACTGTAACTTTATGCTGCTAAAATAGTTTTAATAATAATAGAATCATCTCCGTGTTCTTTTTATCGTCATCTTAACTATCACAGAGAAATTAATCTCGGAATTATTCATTTCCTACACCAACACAATTTTATAATAAATATATTTTCAGGAAAGACTATGGATGGCCAGCGTGCGTTGGAATTAATGCCATTGCTTCAAGAACGTCTGGTGGTATTAACTGGTGGTCGAGACCGTCGTGGTGGACCAGTACTGTCTTTTCCGGCTAGTCCACGACGAGAAAGAGCGAAACCCGAAGACTATCGTCGCTTACTGCAGTACCTCATGTCAATACCAAAGTAAGTTTTAGCTTTATACGTATCCAATGTTTCGCAAAAGTCACCTTTGAAAGCACATGAAATTGTACAAAGAATTTGATTAATAGTAACTCGAAGAGCTAGAATAATAATATTCTTCATTTATCATACTCAGAAGTGATAGCTTGTCCTGCGGTATTTTTTATTTCTTATGTATTGTTTGGTGCAACATCAAATACACTACGATTACTTCACATAGATATTTTCGCTGCAATACAAAACATGCACAGCTAACGCAATTATTCTCCGCGCCGACCCATGATCATCAGTACCAGCTGCTCAACCAAAGCTTTCAGAATAGTCGTTGTTTCCGTTAGATCAGAAACTACCTCATCCCGAACAGAATCCTTTTCCGAGAACTCACAAGTGTAATACAACTCGCTTAGGCACATTTTCATCTTTCTGTATTAAATTCGGTGTTGGCTTCCTTCAACGCAGGGAAAATGTTTTACCTTTGCGTGTATTGTATTTTCAAACAATGAATTAGAATTGGTATACATACATATGTAATACACACATATGTAATACATACATATTGTTAGAGCATGCCTTGGTAATCCGGATTTTCTAGTAATCCGGATCGTCCTGGTTTTTATTATTCCGGATTATCGCGTCACCACTGTGTTATTTCGACTAGTAGTACACTGTATTATATGGTTTCCAATTTTAATTATCTCCCAAAGCAGAATCTAGTGTATTAGTATTTTTTTTTAATTTAATAACCTTCGGTGTGCGAAAAGTCATTGAATTAGACTACTGAAAGTTCTGAATACACGAACAAATATGATCTACAACAGAACTTTCGAAACAGTGAGGAAATTAATGATTGGCAAACAGACCAATTATTAAAGGATTAATATTGTGTAAGATAATTAGACATTTGAAACATGTCTGTGGATTAATATATTAAATAAAAGCAACATCTCGTCGAAAGTAAAATTGTAAAACTATTATGGAATCGTCACAGACAACGTATCTCCTAAAAATACAAATATAGCTAGTCTGTTAATTGTATAAACCTTTTTGTTCAGTGATAACATTCTAATAAAATAAATGCAACTAATGAATTAACAATAAGTCCATCTTTGTGAAGCCATTTTGTCAGTAATACATTAAGATTTTTAATTATTAATGTGCAGACTAATTCTTAAATGCTACATGGTCGATCAGTTGTGACTGAAATATATAATCAATTAAAATAAAATGTAATATATACTTATATACATATGTATGTATATAGTGGCGGCCAGCTACTTAAGACCGACAATGACTTTAGGAATAAAACACATCTAACATTGGAATATTTTATAACTAAACGTTTAAATTTATTTTACAAACAGATTAATCATAGTATAACATATAGCCAAAACAATCTTTTGTCTAAACTTAATGCGATTTATCCCGGGCACATATTTAAGACCATTTTTAGTTTTTATAATGTTCATAAGAAAAATAAGTTCATTACGATGATTTAAAAACTTTTTGATTAATAACGGGTTGCTCTTCCTTTTTGACGGATGACTTCTTCACATCGCCGTGGTAATGACTCTATTAATCTACGACAACGTTCGGCAGCTGCTCCAAATTTGTTGGTTTTTTTCGTTTAATATACATACATACTCATCGACATCAATCCACAACATCTCAGAGGATTGAGGTCTGGTGACTGCGACGGTCATGGCAAAATATTTACGAGTGGTCATTTAAAAATTATTTCACTATGCATGCTGTGTGTTTTGCTGTGTGTCATTTAGTATGTTCGTGTGGACATAGTGATCCATGATGCCGTTAGTTCGATGAATGAGGTCAACGCCTTCTAGAGTCATGCTACATTCACAGAACCTCTTCCGCCTTTCACGGTTAGTTTTATACATTTGCTAGAGGATTCTTCATGGACGCGTCGTCCAACATAACCATCGGAGCTAAATCTATTAAACTTCGATTCGTTTGTGAAAATCGCTTTTCTCCATTCCTCTAAGGTCTAGTGGCGATGATCCTTTGCAAATTTTAAACGCATCTTCCGTTTGCATTCGGACATTGAAGGCTTCTTGCGTGCTACTCACATTCTTAAATTAAATTCATTCAGTCTTTTTCGGACTCTTCGTACATTAATTTTGTTACCGATATTTGGACCAGCTTCATATATAACCTGATTAGCTGTTTTATGACGATTGGCTTATGCGATGCAAAATTACGTCTTGTTGTTGTTGTTGTTTTTCTATTTCTGCGTTTTCGGGGTACATTATCTGTTGAGTCTGCTTTATTTATGAATTGTATTGCTTGAACGCATGCAGTTTTTGAAATATTTAATCGTTGTGCAGTAACCGAAAACGAATATCCTTCCTCTTTTAATAATTTAATTTGCACTCTCTGCTGAGGGATGACGTTCTTCAGTCGACACATTTTCATACTCTGATTGGAATATTTTATATATGTAGGCATTTTTAGCGCGTAGATATGCTAACCTTCTTGTGTTTTATTGTTTATTACATTCAATTACTATCGGTCTTAAGTTTGTTGCCGTTTTGAACTGTGCTGCGCTGAGAAAAACATATGACAACTCAGTTGAAATTTCATTTGGGAACAAATATTCTTTAATACTGATTTCTATTGATATTGGTATATATTATTTATATACTACAGTATCATTGGTGTTATTCGTTTCGAAAGAAAATAAAATAATCTTAAAAATATTATTCGGTCTTAAGTAGCTGGTCGCCACTGTATACAATGTGTATATATTTCAAAGAAAAGAAATTATAAATTGTAAATATATTGAAATGTGAATTAAAACATTGCATAGATTCATATGTAAACACAGTTAAGCATATAGAACAAGAAGATTCGACAGAATTATGTATTCTAATGACAAGATTTATATGACAACATATTAATGATACCACCACTATATAGACTTCTCACGAAAACTTTAACCCATTCGTATGATCGTATGTGGATTACTTGTGGATTACTTACTACTGAAAGTTTGTATGCAAAAGTTGATGCAGCCCACTTCAACTAAAATTTGTCTAGACGCACGTCAGTATAGAGTCAAAAATTATTGTGTGTTCATGCTTCTGTGTGAATTGTATTTTTTTTGTGTCAATTCACCCACATGTGTACATTTAGAAAAATATTACACATTATTATTTGCATTTCTTTGTTAAACATGTTTGGTTACACTGTGCGCAGTATTGTACACACGTTGTAAGTATTATTGATCAGTAAAATATGCATACCCTGCACATTAATTACGACACTTGCGACTAAATTTACATGAAGCAAATATACAGTTAAGCCTTAAATTTAGCGGTATTTAAAAGCATTCAAGTTTAGTAACAGTAGCTATTATTATGTCATTCGCTTGTGTTAACACAAACAGTTACATCTCTACTCCAAATATTCTGCACAAATTGTATCCTCTGTACATAATTTAGAATTTTCTGTTATTAAGGCCACAGAGATGTTAAGGCTAGAAGAAAAAACGTATGACTTATAGTGAAAGAAAAATGTCGATTTCGAATACATGAAAGTCAGCAAATTATTATTTTCTACACTTGCACGGATAAAGTTTATCGTCGAATTTGACATATCCAAAATTAATAATTCAAGCGAAGGTATACAAAAGTAAAGATAAGAGCTAAAAATAGGCTTTATTTGTGAAAAGGAAATTCCAAACACACAACCCCCTATTAACGAAAATCGTGCGCTGGCATAAATCAACGTGAAGAGAGTAGAATTTAATCAATTGCTGTGAAAGGTTGAACAGCAAATGTGCTAACATACATACCAGTAGCAGTGTAATATCAAGTGAATAATGGTCACGAAAAAGTAAGTGACAGCACTAAACAAGGAAAACGAATTAGGTTACTATTGGTATATGATTGTTCCCGAGAGTTGCTTTATTCATCAACACCACATCGCATGTGATGACGTCATAATTAGATGGGTTTATGGTGCATGTAATTTGCGAAGATTAAAGCAACGATTTCTGGTGTTATGGCAGTGTTGACTTTTATGTTGAGAGGTTATGTTTACAGTTTATGACATTTACGCATCATTTACGTTTCTCTCGTTTTGCGAAAAAAGGTATCTTTACGTATTCGTCTAGATTGCGACACCGTCGATTATAGAATCTTTTATCTTAATGAAAATACTACAAGTTTCGTCATCGGATACAGGTTTAAAATGTGTAGTTAAATATTTATATTATTGGCTGAATTGTGTTTTTAGATTGCTCAGATAGTTCATCTTAAACATCTCAAACACCATGCATACATACCGTTCCTTAATATCATACTTTGTTTATCTGTTATCCGCGTGCAAAAGCGCACCCTATTATATATTCGAATTCATAATCCATATCTGCCGTTCGTCTAATAACCTGTAATAACCTTAAATTTTTCCGGTACGCCGATATAAACAAAAACAGCTGACTCTCCCCACTTCTCAATCCATCGCTAACATCGAACTCGAAGTTCGGTGGATGTGGTGTAACCATGGTGTAACACCATCGATTAACCGGTGGAGAAAGCAACCATTTATGATGGAACATCAGGAAACAACCGGTGAATAAAGCAACGGCTTGATGCCATCTGATGGCATCACTGATGTACACCGGTGAATAAAGCAACTCTCGGTTTTCTACTATTTAGATTTTAATCAGCGATAACCAAATATTTAAATAATGGTGAATTCAGGGCACTACATTTCATATCACCAAGCAATGTACAAATGAAAGGGCGCGGACGAAATATACCTAAAAATCGCCAGGTTGCTTTTTTGACTGGTCCACCGAATATAAATATCACACCAACGAAATGTTCTTCGCACGATAATGTTATAGTACAAGAATCCAGCCATGTAGGGTTCTCAGTATTTTGATGCTTTAAATTAGACTTTTAAAACATATACATACGTACATACAGTATGCGCACGTTCGACCTGCTGATAGATCCATTAGCAATGTGTGGGCGACTGTAACTGGGAAGCGCTATGTTATGCTCTGTCTGACACTCTCGGTGTATTATCAATTTCTTCGCATCACCTTCATAGCTGAGTCTAATGTGCATGTACGCAGGCGCAAGTCTGTTGCTATCTCAAATGCATTCTGTCGTGTTTGAGCACTTCGATCTGTTGATAGGATCTTCAATGTGTTAAAGCAGGCATATGATTTTAATATGTGAGATAAAGAGATACAATGAATGCATTCGTCCAAGCAACCAGTACCGATATACGTTTCCTGTATTAACTAAGGGACGTCTCTTCGCTGTTCTTTTTCATCTTACACTAAACGTATCAGCAGCTCGTGCGCGCGCGCCCGGTATATCATTATAAGGTGAGTAAATTTAATTTTTTCGAAGACGATTATCATTTTCAAATTCTTTTCAAAGCAAAGGCTCTATATCAACAATTCGAATTTAGTCATTGGCTCATTCTGCATGTATACATAGCACTCATGGTGCATTTAATGTAGTAACTATATTCTTAAAATATTTTTTACTCGTAATAATTTTCCGTAAACCTTTTCTTTCTGTGTGTGTATATAATTTCTTAGAAGGCTTTAAGTATAGCTTATTTTAGCCAATGCAACGTCTTTCGTACAATTAAGATCGAGTCTTTGACTCTTTGAAAGGAAATCTTCATCAAGCAAAGTATGTCGAAAAGATTGTAATGTACATGAAAGAAGCTCTTTTGAAATGCTTCCTATTTGCGATAGTTCCTAATTAATTTAATGTTACTCTGAAGTTATAGCTTTTTAAATACTTCTTCAGAACACTTACTTGTTCTGAAGAAGGTAGCTAGCACTACCGAAAGCTAAAATAAAAAAAAAGCTTTGCCGTTATGTAGTATTGTTTTTTTACATATTTGTTTTAATATTTCATCAACCAGCCGATTGACCAAGAAATTTCTTTAAATATATATGAAATCACGGCTAAGAAAAACTCCGAAATAAGTTATTAATAATTGCATTTGAACTATTACTAAAATGACTTCTCGTGATTTACAAAAACTGAAACATTTTTGCATTATTATTTGTTGTGAAATCGTATTGAACGTGAAAATTTTTGGTTCAGATACTTGTTATAAACTCAATAAAAACTCCAAAAAATTCAAGAAACTGTTTGAAATGTCCAGCGTTGTTTTTTCAGTATAACATAACTCTGTTTTGGAAATTTCTCAAGACATTTCTTCAAATTTCCGATATTGCGGTAATTATGTATATGCTTGGATATCTAGCATTTCAATGTTGTCTAACCTGAAATAATAATAATTATGTAGACTAAAAAACACCGAATTCATGAACAAGACTGTCAATAATGTCAAATGCATCATGCTGAAACCAGAGTCGATCATTAACATCTGAAGGACTATTTACCAGCAGCATATTTAACTCACTTTGCCAAAAATTCATATACATATCTTTAGTTAAATTGCGTTTGAAAAAATGTACTCTAACATGTTGCCCACAATAACCCGGGGTTTTTATGTGCATAGTTGTGATTAATACGTTGGTTGGCTCTTCGTATATTACAAATATCACGATTCAGCTGTGAATAAAACATTTGCAGCAATACTTTTCTTCTTGATTGTTTTTCTCGTGGGCATTCGCAAAACCTCAAACGGTTTCTCATATCTAGGTCTGATAATAATTAGTGGTACACGTAGCTACTAGTGTCGTGTAGAACCGGCCCTAATTCTAATTGTTGTTAGCCGTTTGTTATTATCATATCATCGATGTAAAATATAATATTTATACAATAATAAAATTATTATTAATAACTACAAACCTACTGAAGTTCCCATATTATTACTGTGTTTGTAAGTTACCGGTTAATTTTTAATTTGATGTATATTTGATCAATAAATAGTACAGTATTTTGATGCTTGGATGCGTGGTTTATAGTAGAATCCCTTAAAAATGTATTGAGCGTCAAGATTACATAGCGTATTTTAATGTACAATCTCTATTATAATAATGCTGTAATACATTACCAACCTTACTTGTAAGTCATAGCATTAATATCTACGGTGTCATTACTCAGTAATAATACAACCTTCGTAACCTCACAGACAAATTCTGGCGCTGTTCTCCCTACGTAAATTCTTAATCCCACATGTTGGATATCAAATAACCAACCTTAAAGATGATGCATCGTATATAATCTAAAGAAGATGTTTTATAAGAGTATTATTCACTAGTATCTCAACGGTTCCTTTAAAAACTAAGAATTAAGCTTTCACAAAATTGTTTTTGCGTGATTTATTATTACTTGCATAGAAATACTGAAATGTATGTAGTGATTTTATTGTAAGTTGGGATGAACTTATCTCGACTGGAGAGACGCTATGGAATTGTGTCCGATACCGCGACGAATTATAATCGTGTGTAATCAATTATATGTATTTTTTGTACTGTAAATGTTCACTCCACATAGCCTCTTTCAAATTTATTACTATAGCTGGGTAATCGCGACTGCGTTACAGATTCGCGCTATACAGGGTCCGGCAACGAAGCGGGGACGGAAGATTACATGCTTATTTGAAAGTTTGTCAAATATTTAGTCATCGGATATTCTTCCGCACCATCAAGTGCACGTTTTAAAAATATTTTGTTTTATACAGGGTGTTCCAGATGGAAATGCCAGACTAAAGTTGCATTTTTTTTAATGGAACACCCTGTATATTAATAGAGAAAATTATCCACGCTTGAAAGCTGGTTACAACGATATAATGTTGTATAAGTCTAAAGTTGATAGTTTCTGTGTAAATAATGATTTTACTTGATAAATTGATACATTTCAGTAGGCTATTCTGCATAGAGAAAAACAAAAGATTCGAAACCAACGGAGTAGAATATTTTTTACTAGTATGGACTGTCGTTACTATGTGAAATAAATTCTGCAACTGCTCGCTTTATACAGGGTGTTCACAATTTTGCAAAATCGAAGAAATCTCGAAATTTTTAAATGGCACACCCTGTATATTTTTCGCTCATTGGAAAGCCCTTTTACTACGCTTTCTATTGATACCTCATTTGATGCACCTAGAATAGATCATTTTCTAATTATTTCTTTTTAAATTTGAATTAATGAGAAATGCTTGTATTTTTAGAAGCTAATTTGCATTTCAAACCTACTGTAAGATCGGATATTCGACAAATAATCCATAAATGGTCTATAATAAGAAGAAACTCCATTTAGTATGAAAAACAATTGATTTTCACTCAGCGGTGAAAGGTAACATTAATTTAATATAAAGTAAAGGCGTCAGTTTTGAGCTTGTATACTAATAACCAAGTTGTACAAAATTTCGTTTTGTGTTATGTAGTATTTCGTTCAATCTTTAAAAGAAATTGTTATAATGACTAATTTTAGTAGATACTCCACAAACGCAAGCTCCTACCTTCGATAACTGTTACCTTTGAAATACCATCTATACTTACATCTCTCCACATACAGAACATTTAGAGCGACTAAGGCCAGCTAGAAAAGAGATAGATCTAGAGTGGAGCGGTTGTAAAACATATACGGAATAGCACGCCCGCCAATGCGTTAATTCCGTATATGTTTTACAACCGCCCCACTCTCGATCTATCTCTTTTCTAGCTAGCCTTACTCGCTCTAAATGTTCTGTATGTGGATTTTCCTGTATTATTAATAATACGGCCAGTTTGCTTTGTTTAGTGATTACCGGTTTATTTGTTTCTCCCTTCTTGTAGGTTACATCATCAGTTTCTATAAATTTCTCTAATAATCTTTCAAATGCTTCCGGTCTTCTTTCAAGGTTTGGAAATCTCTCTACATATACTCTACTTGCTAGGAGACAATTTCTTGTACACTCCTCAAGAATAAATATCATATTTACCATTTCTTGAGTGGGTACCTACTAAAATTAGTCAATATAACAACTGCTTTTAAAGATTGAACGAAATACTGTATAACACAAAACGAAATTTTTGACAACTTGGTTATTAAGTATACAAGCTTAAAACACCAGATAACTTGATCAGCAGTGAATCTATTGAAAATGCTATATTACTTATATTAATTTAATGTTTGCTTTCACCGCTGAGTGAAAATCAATTGTTTCTCATACTAAATGGAGTTTCTTCTTGTTATGGACCATTTATGGATTATTTGTTGAATATGCAATCTTACAGTAGGTTTGAAATGCAAATTAGCTTCTAAAAATACAAGCATTTCTCATTAATTCAACTTTAAGAAGAAATAATTGGAAAATGATCTATCCTAGGTCCATCAAATGAGGTATCAATAGAAAGCGTAGTAAAAGGACTTTCCAATGAGCAAAAAATATACAGGATGTTCCATTTAAAAATGTCGAGATTTCTTCGATTTTGCAAAATTGTGAACACCCTGTATAAAGCGAGCAGTTGCAGAATTTATTTCACATAGTAACGACAGTCCATACTAGTAAAAAATATTCTACTCCGTTGGTTTCGAATCTTTTGTTTTTCTTTATGCAGAATAGCCTACTGAAATGTATCAATTTATCAAGTAAAATCATTGTTTACACAGAAACTATCAACTTTAGACCTATACAACATTATATCGTTGTAACCAGCTTTAAAACGCCGATCATTTTCTCTATTAATATACAGGGTGTTCCATTAAAAAATGCAACTTTAGTCTGACATTGCCATCTGGAACACCCTGTATAAAACAAAATATTTTAAAACGTGCAATTGATGGTGTGGAAAAAATATCCGACGACTAAATATTTGACAAACTTTCAAATAAGCGTGTAATCTTCCGTCCCCGCTTCGTTGCCGGACCCTGTATATCAAGCGAGCTTGCCAGTATGAATATTGTCAGCTAACGAAATGCGGATATCCGAAACGAGTCGTGTAGTTATTATAATAATTATTAAAGCTATAATATAAAGCACGTGCAATACAGTAAGTTCCATTAAAGGAAGTAACTAATTGATTTAACTTTGTTCGTGCGTATCTTATTAGTATTACCGCAGCAAATAGAGTAAGCAAATATAACACATGATATATGACTTACTTCTATAGAAAAGAATAACTACAATGTAATGCCACAATTTACTATATGTTTTGTTGGAACCATTGGTAGTCGTTGTGGTGTATGCAAATCGTTGACAAAGATTAAAATTCAACAAGGGCCATTGCTCTAAGAATCGTGGGTATGTGGCAGTTTTTATGATTTGCTCAAATATTGCACTAAAATTGAACTTGGCAGTTTTTCTGGATGAATTATTAACTGATAGTTTAAGTAGTAATTAGTATTCATTTAAATTTGTATACGTAAACTTCGAAGGAACGTTTGTTAACTGTTATTATGGATTCTGAGAAAAACTTATTGTGTAGGATGATGTGATTCAAATTCGAACGAATCACCAGCTTTCAAGAATACATTTTTCCAACAAGAAAGATAGTGTAAATCTTTCACGAATGCTATTTTTAATTTTAGATATCACACAATTAGATCGGCATCTATTTTCGTATATCCGTTTATATTCCAGAATAACTCTTAGTAAACACCAGATACCGTAAAAAAACATCGGCGCTTTGTTGTTTGTGGCATGCGTATTTTTATAGTGTTCTAATTGCAATTCTAGCATTCATTATTTTTTGCTATTCAGTCTAGAATAAATAAGGGTTAAGAAGTTAGTTTTAATGAAAATACTTTATTTAAAGGTCGATTATTCGAGATATGTAAGGCTTTCTATTTCAATAAAACTAACATTCTTATGAACGTCAAAATTGTGTGTATTTAACAAATGTGAAGTGGAACTCTTGTTTTAGAGCTGCTTAGCTTTTAGAGAAATAATGCTGGACTGCGTAAAAATTAATCGAATATTCAATGGACTTTCTGAATGTGTTGACCTCGACACAATGTTTTGACTGTAATGCCACGTCACAGATCTGAGCTTACATTTCGTCGCATCCTCTATATAAGCGCTATTGTGAGAAATTTTATACAGATTGACAATATAAACTTGGGGGATATTGGCTGCTGTATTTGACTAGAAACTGAAACGTTTTGCCAATATACATATGTAAAGCGAGAGAGACCATATGCAGCACGAGCGTGAAATGTGATCTTTATACTAACAACATATACGTATGTAGCTATGTACATATGAAGACAGAGGTTCGAACATATTCAAATCTTAGATTGAGTTAGGTTATTGGTTGATAACGCTAAAAATTTAAGGCAAACAAAACCATATGTCGAGTTAAATATTGTCAAGGAAAACAAGACTTAATAATATTATGTCTTTCAAGTAGTACAAGACGAGAGCTTATATTATAATGTATTAAACATATTTAGTATGAGAAACATTTTATTAATGCAATGCAGTTCGCTACTATAGTTTCTAACTATGTATTAGCTTTTTTTGCCCCGTCGATATTCATATTTTTGGTATTATTTATAAATTATTAAATTAAGTGTTGACATAAAGATCAAGAATATAGGCTTGCCATTTAATTAATACTATGCTATAATCAATTCTTTATAAAAAATAGTATAGCATATTTGCACAACTACTGCTTCAGTAATGCACATACTGTTAGCCAGGTTGTTGTGATAGAAACCTGAATCGCATTAGCGTTATTTGATTAATTTTTGCGTTTTTGAGTCGATGCAAAACTGCACGGCAGGAATACAACGAAAACGGTAAACCAATTGGTCATAAACCGAAATAATGTTGTTTGTCCACCAACTGAACAGCAACGTTGATTGTACACCAACTGTGTTAAAATTGTGCTGGAAGTCGATTGGTTGTGAAATAAGATTGCACTAGGTGTCACCCAAAAATCGTGTCGAGTATGTCAAAGTCCTCACTGCTAAACTTGATCGCTGGCCGTTGTGTGTTTTACTATTAACAAATATAAATCAAAATTGCGCTAAAGTCACTAGGTTCTAAGCTTTTAACTACATATATGGCTTTCGACTTACTGTTGCGTTGGCCGCGAGTAGTCAGACAAGTAATATCATTCGCAAAATCGACATTGTATCATGCATTTTAACAAGGTACACATTGAAACGAGTTTAAGTGATTATTATTGGCACTGCGAATACCTCCACCATTACTTCATTGTGTGCTTCGGTTTAAAGGCATCATCAAGGCAACTTAAAAAAACACGTTAATTATAATGTTGAAAAGCGCATATTTTTCGATAAACATGTTTTCGAATAAATAAAACTTTAAAATGTGAATACTGGATTATGAAATGGCATTTTCTTAAATAAAATAAATTCAATTCACGTTTTATCACAAAAAAGTTGGTTAAACCTATTAAAGATACATATTGATGTGCTTTTGTTAGTTCATAGATTTGTAAAAAAGACCGTTTTGCAACCTCTATTAGTTAAAAACGTCGTTGATAGTACGACTGCTTATATGCCATATTGCCTTAGAAGATTTATGTCAACCACGGTTTTCTATATATTACGCAGTATAAGCAGCTATTGTACGTACATATATTGTTTGCACTTTCCTTCGCAAATTTTGTACCCGGATTAAAATTTAAGTTGTAATTTATTGTAATACGTCCGTTTTCAGATATGTCATTTTTTAAACTTTTGAATGTACCTACATGCAGCGAATACTTGTATACTAATTTATTATTAAGTATTCGTTGAAATGTATAGAGTATAACGAAAACATAAAGGTCATGGCAACCGAAAGCGTTAATCACGTTGAAAGGGGTCGTATGCATGAGGGTCGATGTAGAGCTAGGTTGGAATATCTTAGCCATACACCGGTCACAGCTATATTAAGCTCTTATCTATATCACTGTTTTAAAGATTTATTTTTTTAATGCTGTATTTGATAACTAAAAATAAGTGTACATGTTTACAAAATAATTTCCGTAGTCAAACGCTATAGTAAAATAATATCTTTCGTGTGCTATAAAATTTTATCTTGCCGGAACAAATCAGTTGTTATTTTAGTATAAAAGCAACATGTAACATTTGGATAAAAACTACGCAACGTTAGGCAAAATCTCTGGAAAGCATACATAGCTAAATATTTCGATTTATCGTATCCTACATATGTATGTTTAATAAGACGCAGATTTAGTAAATAAGCAAATTGGAGATAATCCATATTTTTCCTAGATCTGTATTTACTTGATGTTAATTTAGTACTTCAATCTAGTTTTGTGTTAAAAATCTAGCATACATAAGATTTTTATCAAAGATGAACAGACAAAAATATGATATGAATCAATCTTGTTATTTGTACGTAACGTGTTAAAGAAAACTAACTAAAAATCAATAAATATATTTTTTTCTATCTTGAAACTATGTATGCACAATTTCATAAAGTGCTAAGTGTACTAAATTATTAATATTCATACTGATTTGCGGTTGTTGCTCTCAGTTCAATGCTCAGCTGACAAGTTGCACTAAAAATATACTCATTATTGGGAAGTTCTATGAATCAGCTTTTCCTAATATAATACTAGGAGTTATTTACAAAGCGCGGGCAAATAATTCAGGTACCTGATTCATGGAGATCGATATTTTTCTAAATACATATATATATATTTTTTAATATGTTTATGAACACTCCATATGCATACATAGATATTTATTGACGTTGTACTGGTTTAATATATTAGATGTGCAGTTTGTATTAGAAATATCTCAACCTTGTTTTCAAACAAGTTGATATACATAGTGCCCGGATTTCGTAGGGACAACATGGGTAACTTTTGTATTTGAAGACATTCATTTGTTTAATATTGAAGAAAAACTGAAATCTTCTAATTTCTTTTATTTGTCGTAACTTTTTTGTTACTTTAGATATTAAGATGCGGTTTGAAGCAATTCAAATTGTAATCTAAATACTTTTATTGACGCTTAATAAAACAAATTTCTTTTGCGCAAATTGTTAGTAATCTCACCTAACCTCAAAATTTTAAGTAACTTTTGTGGCTCTTTTAAAAGGAGACTTTTTTCTGAATACAATTATGTATCGAATGGTATGGAAATTTTGACAAAATTTGGAAAATTAAGCTTATTCTGATTACGGGCAGGCATTAATAATAATTTTAAATTAAATAATTTTGAAAAATACGATGTATTTTGTACGTATATCAAAAGTTTTAAAAGCGTAAAACTAACATTTAATAACACAAATTTCATGTGTGCGTACTATTAGTAACCTAATCTCATCTCAAAATGTTTCATTTGAACTATGTAATTTTTTTATGAGTGCATTGCATAATATGAAAACTTCTTAAAAATTTGAAAAATTTTGTTTTTTTTTGCTTACCTTGTATGTAATCTGATTACTTGAGGTTTCTTCTTACGCGACATTAAAGTAAGAAGCACAATAGACTGAATTACAAACTAAAACGCTTTCAATGTGCCAAACCACACAGTACGACAATAGCAATATGTACTTTAAGTTGTGTCCCAATCTGTACCTTGGAGCATGAATATTTAAAGGATTAAAAACTACAAACGTCAGATTATTTAGCAGTAACACATATTTGAGATTGGCCCAAGGCATCACGCATGGCGATGAAATGAAGAGTTGTATTAAAAGCTATTTCTTTATTGGTGAAATTTACGTACAAAATATGTTCTAGATCTCAGAATAGTTTACAGTTCTGGGACTAGTTTACGAAGTCTCATCGGTAACCCTAAAGATAAAATACAACCTCTAGAAAAGTCAGGTATTTACGAAATCAATTGTAAAGATTGTAATCAAAAATATATTGGGCAAACCAGGAGAGCAGTCTCAACTAGATTCAAAGAGCATATGGCTAATTTTAGATTTATTAGAATTGAGAAATCGAGCGTTGCCCAACACATTTTTGAAACAGATCACAACATCGATCATACGAATGTTAAATTAATTAGACAAATAAACAATTGTAAGTTTCTAAATGTTTTCGAAAGTTTAGAAATATATAAAAATAAGTCATGTGTAATGAACTGTGACAATGGACCTATACCGCATTCGTCATTGTTTTCGTTAATCGGAAAATAATGATGCGTATCGGATTGACCGTACATAACATTTAGGTTACCTGTTTTTGTAGATTTTATTTTAATTTACTTTTATTATCGCCTTGATAATGACAGCATTGCTGTTGAAACGCGTCGGTATTTTAGTTAAAACTTGTTTGGTGTTCAGTGGGTTAAAGTGTTTAGAGTTGAAAATATCATCACTATAATTGAAGAATATTATCAATAAAGCACAAAGAACAACTGCAGCTAGGATGATTGTGAACAGTACAATATTCACTGTACTTGGGTTACTACATAAGGCAAAACCATCAACGTTGTAGAGACAGTGAACTACTGCAGTGATATTGACGAAAAATTCACCCTCACGGTTTTGTTTCGCTGTGAGTGTGTTACTTCCATCTGAAAAATAATAGTGGTAATAGATTCCCTGAACAAAAAAGATTCACTGCGGATATGTAGCAGGCAATATACTAAGGTGTATCATTCATGTACAATGACACTCCTCACGTTCATTGTACTTGGATTTCTATTGCGAAAGTTTTTGTATTGTTAGCGACACACATCAGTAACTCCCATCAACAATATTAACCGAGTACTACTGGAGACTCATGAAAGAGCTACAAGCAACCAAATATAAACAGCAGACAAACGATTGCGCTTTCATGGAGCTTAATAGAACAACAAGCTAAACAAATGCACGAGTTTTTAAGGGCAATATTGAAAAGTTTAAAAAACTATAAAAGCTAATGTGAAAACCCTGAATACTGCTTTGAACACAAAGGCCACGGTTTCACTTCCTGGTTGAGTGGCACGAAGAACATCTATCATATCATCATTTTACAATTCATCTGTTGTTCCAAAGTGGTAAGAGTTTCGAACCGTTTTTAAGTGTAAAAAGTTGCGCAAGACGTCAGATTCAAATATTCCGGTAGTCGTTTGCTAGCCCAACGTCTGCAACAGATTGTGAGAGGAAGTTATTACAAAAGACATCTTAGTACGTTATAAAATGATGATTCTATCGATGCTGATTGATATTGAAGTGGTATTTCATTATAATGGAGCCAAAGTTAATTAATACTTTTCTCTCAACTGTTGCGACTGAATCATAAACTAAAACGCCAAATGATACGTGAGGTCGTAGTTTAACTTTTCTAACGTTTGTTTCACTGAACTTCGCATCTCACTGTGTACCACCCTTTTCCATTCTGTGAGAAGAATAGAAAATGAGCAGATAGTTTTTGCGAAGATCAGCGCGCATTATTATAATATTAGTCAGATTGTAGTTAAATTTAACGAAAGTTCGTAAATTTTATACTAACGTTATATGCAAATACGTCTCTGGTTTAAATTCACATTTGAATTTCCGACTGGTTTACGGTTTATTGTCAATGTAACAACTCACTCATATATATAGACCTGTAAAGTGCTTTTCTAAATTTATCCCGATTAAAATTTGAATTACCATAATTCGCCTTAATCTGCTAAGTAGTTGAAGTATTGCTCGAGTTTCTTCGTGCGATTAGTTTAGATTAGACCTTCATCGTTTAATAAAGCTGGTATAGGCAGGAATCTTCTCTTACTAGCGAAGTCGCATGTTCAGTTTACGCCTACCAGGCTTGTTTGTCATCCATAATTTTCAATTGTTGTCGTTAATGTGTAGGTTTTATGATATTGAATTGGATAATGCCGAGTTAAGACTGCTATTAAAAGTAAACGTCCCCAATGGTATTGATTTGATTTGCAGCGTTAGAGTACACTTAACGTGGTGTGTATTTGACGTTTGTATTTTTCTTTAGATTTACTTCTACAATTATTACTTTCAAGATTTTGTTTACGATTACGCATACAAAGAAAAACCAATACAAAAGAAATTAAAAATTTCTGTGGCGAATGTATTGAACAGAAAGGTAACGAATGAGAGAGAGAGAAAGCAATCACAATAAAAAAATGATAAAGCACTGACAATGATGAATTAATATAGAAACGATTAATCATTTAGAGTACTGATGATAGTCGTGATACGTATGTACATAAAATAGTCTAACTAACTAAGTCAGGTAAAATTTAGTATTCAAAAGAAATAATTCATATCTCTCTGTGGTCTTTCTTCTTGCTGCTAAGGCCGAACCATGGTTCCTAAGCCCTTTATTAATCTATGAATGCCTTTTTTTAGGGCAGAGAATAATGTTTTAAAAGATATCTTCGCTGTCTAGTGACTGAATTGTGTTATGTTGGTAGATCAGAGATGAATAATTGAAGTTACTCGTCGATCGCCGGAACCCCCCATATCCTCACTCTGGGTGGCGGCCTGTCAGGGTCGAGGGCAGCGAGCCGGCTGATGAGCGGGTTGTCAGATCTTTCAGCCTTCTGGAGCGTCTTGGCTGCCAGGCCTATCACGAATCTTTGCAGCGATTGAACTCCCAGGTCGTCGCGGAGTTGTTGATTTCTGACAAACCAAGGCGCCCTAGTGATGAGTCTGAGAACTTTGTTCTGTAACGTCTCCAGCTTCAAAAAATGAGACTTGGCCACACTCGACCACGGCAACGCCCCATATGTGATGATTGGTCGCAGAAAGGAATAATGCATATCTGTGCTAAAATCAGGTCCAACAATTTTAGTTCGTAATTATTTCAAACTAAATGTTACTCGAGAACGGTAAGAAACTTTTTCACCATATTGGCGTGACAATTTACCAACTTTATTATTGCATCTTATTCTGTAAACCCAGACTAAAGTGTCTGTTAAAAACTCTATGTCCATAATTTTGATTAAACATTAAATATTGAAACGAACATTCGAAAATTCCTATAAAAGGGATATATTCAAATAATGTTCAACATTTTATTCCTACCTATTTATATTGTTCACATATTTGCTTTCTTGTTACACCGCTTACCTATCCATTTATTTTATTATCAATATTACGATAGATATGTGTGTAATACATCAGCATATCTTTGCACCAGGTAACATGACTTGTAGGAGAACTTCTAGTCGTAGTTTCTTTAAAATTTTATTATTATTATTTATTACTGAACACCTACTGATTCTCAGATGTTCTTTGGCAAGTCGAGCTAAAGCGTTAGTATCGGCCTGGAAATAAACCAAGGTATTCTCTTCCTTTTCATTATCAACTACACTTTTTTTGATTTAACACATGATCAACTCATCAAAAAATCACAAAATTTACTTCTATTCTTCTAAATTTACCTTTTGTTATTGGAAGTAAATGTGAATATTGAACATTCTAAAAGTTTTACTAAGACTTTTCGGGTATAAAAAATACCTTATGAATTTATTGACTTGTATAAATATTGTTTTCGTTATTATTAGGCATTGTAATTCTTTAAGTATAGCAATAATGTACAGGCTCTTAACGTAAAATTATTAACTCACAAGCATCGGGCAACGGAGTGTGACGTTGATGTTAGATTTTGACAATAAAGCTTTGATAACTTTTATTTTCCATGGCACATTGGATAAGTACCGATTAGTTATTTGTACATTACAAAAAATCTAAGGAGGTACCTCCTAAACTATGAATTTCAGATATAGATATGTGGGGCATAGAAGATGTAAAATTAGACTCCGAAGACGACTAAGTAAAAAAAATGAGGGATGCTATTTGAAAATATTTAGTTGGTTCTTCAATATTTCGAAAAGTTAACGTACCATAGCGAAGTAACCACACAATGTAGACAGCTGTTCTTGACGTCAAAACATACTCCAGCATATTATTCAAGCATATTATGTATCTTAAATTGATATCCGAAAAATCGAGTGTCCTCTGATTTTTTGAATAAATGTCTCTGCTGTAGCATTTTTATTTTAGAAAAAATCGAATAACTACAAAATGCCCAATTCAAATTGTAAAAAGTGAAGATATTCATAAAGCTTAAAAATAGTAAAACCAAATATGTAAAAATATGCATGCTATTTATAAAAAAATAACAAAGTAGATCTAACAATATTTTTATTGAACAGAACATAATCGATGTATATAAATCTGGATTGTAAAATTTATATTTCGGTCGAACCCCATAAACTTCTAATGAACTTTCTGGCTGAGACACTCTGTATATTTACCGTAAATTTTTCCACAAAATAATTGTATATTCAGGTGAAGCCATCAATGGCTCTTTGAATTTGTTCAATAAAACAGTTGTTAAATTATATATTTAATTATTCAAATATTAAAACAAAAGTGGAAATAAAATGTCCCAGAAGAATCATGGATCCTACACTCTGGATTATTGTTAATCTAAATCTGAAACCAATAGAAGGCGTTACATCAATGGCAGATTGTGTTAATTTTATCATAATCGTGGAAATTGAAAACTAAAAGAATCGCATGTTCAAAACAAATAAATTAAATTAGTCACATAGAAAAATTATTAAGGGGCCAAGAGAAAGACACAACATCTACATTGATAGTTTTCGCATATAGTTGTTCGTAAGCAACAGTTAAAATACTTGAGTGTAATTCTGAATGATAATGGCATTTGTTATAAGTTTGTTATAGAAGATTTTATACAACATAGGAAGATATAGTAGCATATAGTAGTTACTTATAAGAGTTACAAGAATCCGCGACTTTTCGGGAAGATTTGGAATCTTTATCGAAATCCTCTCTTACATGTTCCTCTTACTAACAAAAGTTTGACATGGACTTCCAAAGAATTATATGAATGTCACTTACCAAAGTTACTGCACTACATAATATCAACAAAAGTATGTTAATGCTTTATGGTATTTCATCTTATTTATTACTATAATAACACATGTTTTAGTTTTATCATTTGTTACTGTTGGCTCGACTGGAAAAGATATGTAAATATGATGAAATCGAAATTTATAATTTTTTTTCTTTAGAGATGCAATTTTTGGAGTAGTTGCTATAAAAGTTATAAATCATAAACATGAACTAAGAAAATGCAACTATGTAAAGAAAATGTAATGTAACCGGATATTTACCACGAGAAATTAATAAGCTTATTCAGTTCGTTTTACATCTAACGTGAACCATACAGAACTTATTCGAAACAGCAAACAGTTTTGCCTATACATGACGTAAACTGGTTATACTGTTAGTTAACATATTGTAAGTATTTGAGAAATATGGTTTTGTTTTTAATGTAATTGCCAGTGTTCTGGGAAATTAAGTTTTAATTAAATACCAAATAATTTTGTCGTGCTTATAATTTACATTGATTTAACACATACTGTGTATCTATTTAATAAACCAAGTTTTTTTATATAGTTAACCACAACGAGATGTTGAAGCGAACGATTCATTATATTGTATTTATTCTAGAATTGTTCGAACAAACTATATTTGATATCCTCGACAAGTTCCTTTCCATCGCAATAATATTTAAATGTGTGTGTGTGGGCAACTAAGTAGATAAAAGCCTTAGAAGTGCTTTATGTTCATAAACATACAGCGTTCCGATTTCGATATGCAATTCTCACTATCCAGGAAGAATTCAAATTGAAATATCTTGCTGCTCACGAAGGAAATTTTGAAAGTGGGTCAACTATTATTGTGTTTGACTTGGTTTCCTCTATCGGTTGCTTCCTGTGCATATACGAATTGACATTTCGTTATGTTTCAAACGAATGTGTAGTTTGTTAATGGATTATTTCGTTGCAGCGCAGCACTCCTTTAAGGTGTCATTCCAGTAATCACCGTCATCTACATGATCAGTTACTAATAATGGAACAATAGCTTTATTTCTTCAATATTTTTGTTTCTTTTCTTTAGTGTATTATTGCTCTATTAATATTATTTTATGGTTACAAGCTATGTCTGTTAAGAACCCGTAAAATATAGATTAAATATTATAGATATCACATCCGTACCTGACTTTGTTATACAGATCAGGAAGTGGTCTGCTAAGTGTAATTTTATAAACTAAGACAAATGATTGGAAAGTTGTACGATGATGCATAGTCAGTCATTCCCGCAACTTCTGAGATACGTGATCGTACTTGCAAATACCACAACTGTACCTTATATAGGCTTTCAGATGCCTCGAATTTTGTTAACACCTAATACATTCAAGCATGCCCAATAAACAGCAGAACAAAAAGTAAATAATGACAACACAAAAGCTTGAAATAGTATACCCTCTGTTTTATTACACTACATGAATGCAGTAATCTCGTTAACTTATTAAAAAGCTCTATCGATAGTTGCAGAAATATATTTACGATGTCTACGCAGAATTGATGATCAGAGCATCATTAATAGAAAACGTATTTGTCAGATCAACATTAAGTTTAGAAATGACAGTATCAATTGTGGCTAGAGAAGACGGTTAGTGTCATTAGTTTAGGCATTGTTTTTTCTTTTTGTAATAACTTTTTTGTATTTCCAACTGCAACTGTACTGCTAAGCAATTGATATGCATTCTATGTTTTCCAACACACACATATGTTTCAGTTCGTGATATTTCGAGTACTTCGCTTTCTTTTTAATTTGTTTCTTTGTTTTATATTTAGTTGTAGTTGCACACAGCATGTATAGGTGTTGGAAATAAACTATTATTATTAAAAAAAACACAGGCTGTGACCGGCCTGATATTCATATATCTTACTTTACTATTATTGACGTGTTTATCCATATTTCTTTTCTTTCTGTAGATGGCTATCGCCGTATAGTGGGTGTTGGTTAGGTTATAAACGTCAGTAAACGTTTCGTTGCCTTTTTAAAATTGAGTATTGGCTCCTTGTTATTATTATTTACTATATTTTTTCCGTGCTTATGTATTTGCCCCATCAAAATCTCAATAAATATTAAATTGTTCTGCCTTTGGTTTCATGAAGTTTTACTTAAGATATATTCTGAACTTTTTTAATAACATACTGTCTTAATTTTCTCTAGCTTTATCTTTAGCTTTAACTCTGTACAGATCGGGAATATTATTTCCTGTTGTTTCTGGATCCCGTATAGATTTTAAACCTAGAAGTAGGGTGGGTAAAGAGTGGTTGGTGTAAGCCTGTCTAGTGCTGCACTTACTGGAAAGGATCTGACCGTCTCATATATCATTGTGATGTAAGGTTTATTGCAAGGAATATATACGATGTAATCGCATAGCTGTCCTTATACTGTATTACCTACGTAAGTAAATCGTTTCCTTTCATATGTTATTTGTTTGCCTTATGTACTGAATCACTATTCTAGATTGAGTCAAAGCTGTTTGTTTCAAATGTGGTTTTTGCGGGTGCAAACATTAGATATGCTCATATTAGACATATTTTTGAAATTAAATAAAGATGTCGGAACACAATTTTTAACCGTTTCCACCATTTTTTCTCCGCAAAGAAGATGGGTCGTCACATAGAAAAGAAATTCAAATTCGTGCTTCTCTCGACAAATACTACTAATGAGAAATTATTCGTATTTAAAGTTTACCGACTATTACCTACATTATTAGAATCAAGTGTCTATTCTATAAGCGGAGAGGTTAATACTAACAGAGCGGCTAAAATTTGAAGTACTAACATGGATTTTTATTCTGTATCTGTAGTTTTTTTTTTAATGTGTGGTGGGTGCTTAGTTGCAGTGACTCCGTAAGCTGTATTACTTGTCTGGCTATCACTGCAACTCTTGCGGTGTAGTTTTAGTGTGTGTAAGTTGTGTTTAAATGGCTTTGTGACAGCATCATATCGCCTTTTATGATGCCGCGCTGTTAATCACTTTGCTCCCAACAGCGAATGGCAAGTCGATCCGGGATTAAACTCTCTGAAAAAATGTCACCGTCCCTCCAGAGAATTGAACCTCGGCACCTATCGTTCTCTCACAACAATAGTCAGCCGCCTAACCACTGCGGCCATCGACCCGTTAAGTTACATGTAACTATTACTAGTAATTCATAAACTTAAACTGTTTGCAGTTTCTGCCACTAACAGACATTGATATTTCTGAATGGACTATTTTGGCTTGTTTTGTGGAAACTTGAAATTTTTGAACACTTTGAAACACAATATCTCGAAAACGGATGACTTTTGGATAAGGCAAATTGGGTTGTATCTATTGCAAATAATCTCTGCAAGCACGCTGTAAAGTCCTACCTACGTATTAACATATGTACATAACATGACCGCAGAATTCGTACTGAAAGTTTGTTTCTGTTACTAATCTGATACAACACGTCGCCCTACACCTTAGGGCTTGTTTGCTGTACGTATCGTACAAACAAAAAATCAAAATCTGCAGATTATTGGAATTGTGTTTGTATGCTTAGATTGTATAATTAAATTTGACAATTACACGTTTATAATGGTATGCACAAACCCTTTTGTGCATTCATTCTTGTGAAGATATTGTTACATGTGGTTTTATGACTTGTTGGTACAGACAAATTTGCGAAAACAAATCGGCACAAACATGATACACTGCAATTATTCTTAGTAACATATGATGGTACAAGCAAATCACAGAAACAATACTGAATAATGTAGGGTGGATTTCTGTTTCTACTGATAAGTATCACAAAAACTGTTTGTTCGGTTTGTATTAACATATAGTTTAACACGAAACAGTTATTTTGTCTGCACACTCAAGTTTGATAAACTTGATGGCACGTCTAAAGGCCCCTTTAGACATTAAAAGTAATCATATTCTATTGCCAGATCCTACTGACCCATATGATTCACGACAGGAATGACTACTATTCTACTACTTACTATTCACTTGTTAAAATTTACAGCATCCTTATTAAAATACTCCAACTGGATGAGTAATTGTTCGTAGCAAATGCCAGAAAATTGCATTTACGAAAAATTTGTTCAAAAACACGCAGTTTTGACAATATTCCGGCACGTACTTCACGAAAAGTTAAATTGTAATTTATCGATCGACTCTAAATGCGTCTTCGTTTACATGGAACATTATTTGAACATTTATCGTAGTAACACTTGGACAATTTTTTTCGGATTTAATCCGATATTTTTCTTTGTTATTAAATCGGTGTAAAATTGATGCTGTCACAAAGCCATTTAAACACAACTTACATACACCGCAAGAGTTGCAGTGATAGCCAGACAAGTAATACAGCTTACGGAGTCACTGCAACTAAGCACCCACCAACACTTGACAATTTTGGATTACCGATATTTTTCTTTGTTATTAAATCGGTGTAAAATTCTTACATATATTCGTTGCATACTAAATATTTTTTCTGGTTTGGTGATTACTAATTACATCCGTCATTCCACGATGACTTTAAATCTTTAAATGTAACAAATCTCAAAATATTGTATTTGCTATGAATTTGCGTATAAACGTCAGTCAAAAGGGTAACGTGTATGGTATTTTTAGAAAGCTAATGAAGTTCTTCACACGAAAATAATATACAGGATGTTCTATTTGAAAAAATCAAGTCCGAAATGGATTTGCAAAACTCGTCCACCCTGTATGATGGCAAATAATTTCAAGTTGAGGATGAGCCATTATTCTACTCAACAATTTAGCATATTTAGTGATACACTCAGTTTTTCTGTATATATTCATTTTCGGTTCCTATAAAAAAAACGACATTGGAGCATTTTTTCAACTTTACTTTTCTCTCCGTAACTATGGGTTTTAGACCCAGCTAATGTTATACCAAATTGTTTATAGTTATTACCAGAATGATTATAATATTTTAATACAGAGTGTCCCATTAAAAAAAACATACGTGTAGTTCGTCATCGACTGCTTCGATCACCCTAAAGGAAATATTTTTAAAACGTAGTCCATGCAGCCCTCAATCTAATTCCAAAAAGATTTTTCGAAATTCTTCACCGTTTCATTATAATAGTCCACCCTATCTTGCACCACCCTGTATGTCTCGACGAATATCACCATTTAAAGCCATAATATTAAAAGTCAAGAAATGATCTAAGATGCAAGAGCATTTGCTATCATCAATCAACACGTCAAAGGTAATCTTTAAAATGTACATTTTAACGACCTTGTTTAACACTCCTGTTAAAAGTTAATCCTTTAGTCATGTAAAATACTACTTTTTCTATTAATTTTGAGTGTCTATTAATATTGACGTTAAGGATGACAAAATAACTGCAATTTTAACGTCCCTAAACTTTTTGGCTGCGAGTTGAATTTTACGTTTGGCTTGTAAGATAAGTACGTAAAGTAATCGGACTGATGTGTTCTACATTTTGTGTAAATAGTAAGAAGCAGTATTTGGTCTAGGAGAGGATGTGCATTTTTGTTTGATATATTTTGTCTAACCCACCGCTGAAAATATGTGTATAATGTTTTCGTTTTTGTAGCTCAGTAAAATATACATAATTTTCCCAGTACGACATAAAGGCCGCATCATTTAATGTTTCATAGCCGGTTTTATTTACAAATTGGAAATCTAAAATTCAGGAAGTGATTTCAACGCCCACGCGCTAATAGCCACATAAATATTTCAAATTACCTCCTCGAACTTGGGGGAATAAACGGTTGTTCAGTTGCTCAAAATGATTTATAGTGGAAGCGGAATCGCTTTTTATCTCACTGTATAATGATTTATAGTGGAAGTAATTTTACACTAAATCGAGCAGGGATAGCAAGTATTTTAATTTAGATGCTAATCAAAAATTTATTATTAATTGGTTTCGTTATAGATTATGTATATACATTAAATCGCTATGTAAAACTATCGGAATTCGTTTCATCACCCGTGGATAATAGATAAAGGTTAATCTGAGGTTATCTGAGGTACTCGTAGGTCCGTGGTAATGTCATTTTGTCACGAATCACGCGTCATGAAATAACCAGAAACTCTTTTTAAAGTTTTATAGAATAAAACGTAGGGTGCAAAGAAAGATATTTTCATAACGTAACAAATTTTAGGTGTGAAATCTGCACCGCGCTTACGCAAACTTAACACGTATTTAATACCGTAACGGCATCTAAAACTTTCGAATGAACATTATTTTTATGTTTACAGGATATATACCACGAAACTAACATGATAGTATATTAATTTCATTCATTTGTCATTAATGTATTTGTAGTTAATAATTGCGTTATTTTCTACGTTGGGCTTTTTTATTAAATAGATTAGTCTAGATTGCTCAAACATATTATGAAGATCATTAAATCTGCTTCGAAATAATAATTACGTATTTTTTCAAGTAAGTAGATAATTTTCTGTCTGGTCTGAAAATGTTTGCGTCATTATTTTAAGGAAATTGTTTATCAAACGACTAGATAGACGAATAACTACAGAGGATGATTGTATAAGTTTAGCAGTTTCTTACTAGTTCTGAATATTGTTTTTATTAAGTTGGCTAAAAGTTTTTGCACTGCTCCGATAATCATGATTAAATAGTTAAAATTGTATTGCATTCATGCTCGAAAAAAAACATTACTATGTTAATTGATTACTAACAATCACAATAATACAAAAACTAATTAAATTATGTCGTCAAAATTAAATATCTCACAGGTTATTGCGTTAATCATCGATTAGCTGGTAGGAGTGTTTCCGGAGAGTTTTTGGGATTTGTAGATAGATGTATATTTGCTATTGTATAGAAGGTGTACTTCTCAGGTATTCATAGTCCTACGTCAGCGCCCCGCTCATCCGCGACTATGAATACGGCCGTAAGCCTTTTTAAGAAATCGCACAAGTTTATACTGACTATAATACTCGATTTTTTCAAATTTGTGATCATGTTTTCGCTTGATCTCTGAAGCAGATTTCTGAAGTGAAGTTCTCCACTGCATAATAATATTTTAATGTATACGGAGTGGGGTAATGCAGAAAGTATGTTTACACTGGATTATAAATCTTGAAGTATTATAATACACAGTTAGAAATTTAGTGTAAATAATTAACACTAGCCAGTGCTTATATAGGTCCACTCTTTTTAGAGTAAAATATTAACACGAAGTGCACGGGTAAATTTGAGAGTAAACATCTCTCTACCCAGTGTAAACACATTTACTCTACTTTTACACGTTATAGATATATAGGGGTGAAGTTAACACTGTTTTCATAAGAAATTTTACACTTCTTCACATCTTCTACCGTCTTTGTTTGGGTGGATGCTTGCTATCCTTTACTGCTCGATTTAGTGTGAAATTACTATTAGGGGCAATTTAAAATAGGTATATACTCTACATTTTTTACTTTAAAATATTTATCAGTAACATTAAACACTTTACACGGCACTATTTTCGAACTGTGTATTATCGAAGGTTTATTTCTATTATACTACTGTTATTGGAGCTTTGAATTTGGGTAAATTAGCAGAGAAGCAATGTTTTTATTGCTGAATACGATGACGACAATTTAAAAAATAATTCAATATCGCGATTTCGAAATATTTGAAAAACAGTACATATTTTGATTGAATCAAACACCTTTAGTTTAAATGAAGGAGAAATAAATTCGGGAGAAAAATGATTATATACTCCTCCAGATTTTCAACAAATCATTTATTTATCTCTATAAAATTACATCAAAAGTGGAAAATATATTAATTTTGTTACGTAAAACTCTTACGAATACTCTTTGTAGAATTCGGAATACTTCTATGGCTTATTGAATGAATGCATAAAGGAATACTATTTTCTCATTCGACTAGATTGGCGTATTTTGTTCCTAAACCTTATTTTTTACGTTGTTCCCTCGCCCCCTTTCTTTCCTCCAAAATAATCAGAACAAGTCTGGAGAGCGGACTGACCAAATTATTGGACCATTTATTCCTATCCAGCGGTCTTCAAGAAGTCTTCATAATCGCACCAACCTCGCGATAATTATGAGCAGAGGCTATCTTTGAAAGTTAATGAGTTGACGATTTTCCCATTATTTAAGATAATTTAATTATTGAATTGATCTAAAACAATTACAATAAAGTTGCTATATTTTGCTCTGGTAAGCAATCCAGTATTGGTGCTTCACTACCAATTAAACTGCACCATACATTAAAACTAAATTTTGTGTCGATTTGTCGATCCAAATTATGTTTTTTAAACGATAAAGATTTTCTCTACAAGACACAGTCAACCAAAGATAAAAAATAACGACGATTTTCAGCATCGCCAAGTATTAAAGTTTGAGGACAATACTTATAGACAATAATTTTTTTCCATAAAGATGTATCTTTCGGGTATTGCCGTGTTTGTTGTGACAAACTTGACGTTTCGCTGATCATACTGTCAGCTTCTTCAGAAGTTCTCTAAAGACTGATGTTGATGTATTCTGCTCCTCGTTATATACCCAGTCCCTGTTCCGCTCCAGTCCGTTGAACCGTATCCGTTGTCGTTCTCTGATCCGTGTCCGATGCTTCTCCGCGATTCCTATTAGATGATCTCGGATGCGTCCTCGTTGGTCCTTGCTGCTCTCCTGGGCTCTCCAGCGCTAACTTCCATACCTTACTCAGTCTGTATCCGTCTTCTCGGTTGAAGTTGTTCGGATTCTTCATTATTTCCAGGGATTCTCTCACTATCCGTGGGTAGTAGTGTTTGCTTTTGGCTAGTATCTTCACGTCATTGTAGTCGATTACGTGACTGCTTCCGGTGTGGTAGTGTTCAGCTACTGCAGATTTTCCAGTATTTCCCTGTTCGACATCTCTGCGATGCTCTTTCACTCTGCACTGTATACTGCGCCCGGTTTGTCCAATATACGAAATCGGGCGCAATCGACTGGGTATATAACGAGGAGCAGAAGACATCAACATCAGTCTTTAGAGAACTTCTGAAGAAGCTGACAGTATGATCAGCGAAACGTCAAGTTTGTCACAACAAACACGACAATACCCGAAAGATACATCTTTATGGAACAGTGGCCGTGAAAGTCTACATTCGATTAATAAATTTGTTATCTTAATCATCTATGAATGTCTGTCAAAGACAAGATTTTGTTGCATGAAGTAGTAGTTAAAAAGAGACTCAGTAGTCAGATAAGTAATATCATCCGAGAAATCCACATTGTATCATGCATTTTGACAAGATACACATTGAGATGAACTCAAGTGATTATTATTGGCACTGCGAACACCACCAGTATTACTTCAACGTGGGCTTCGGTTTAAAGGCATCATTTGTTTTAAAATAATCAATAACTTTTTTCGAAAACATGTTTTTGAATAAATGTGAATACTGTTTCAAATGGCATTTTTTTTAATAACATACTTTCAATTCAAGTTTCAAAAAAAAGTTGGTTAAACCTATTAAAGATACATTGCATATTGATGTGCTTTTGTTGGTTCATATAGTAAAACGACAAATTTTGCAACCTTCGATTTAAAAACATCGTTGATAACAATTTGATGTTTCCTTTTATCTTAATCATCTACAAAGTTCGTTAGTATCCTTTATCAAATGTAAATATCTAATGGCATTATAAATTACAAAAAAGCAAATAAATTTTTGTATTTCCCGATGATAAATATGAACCATTTCTAGAATTTTCTTTGAGAGTTTTCGAACAATGTAACAATGATCTTTGGTACTATTGTTTATAAATTGTATTTATCAGACAAATCTTCGTTTCACGCTGTTACTGGCCCACGAAAACAATACAATTACAGTGTTTCAAAATTATTAGATAATTAGTTTAATTTAAGAAAGGATAAAGGATACTTATTCACTTCAGACAAGAGACGACATAACGGTGGAAATTGTAAATACGCGTTTATTTGATACTAAAAGGAAAAAAGCGAATAATAGGACTCATTTTATTTTAATTTCGACAGCGAATATTAATTAGTCTCTAAATTGATCGTACTTTTATATATAACCTCGAATAATTTATTCAATCAGCAATTACGAGTGCTTTTCTGCATTAAATTCGTTTGGTTCCAGTCAATAATCTTGGTTTAAACATTTCCGGATGTAAGCTATTGCTACTTTCGGTAGTACAATAGGATTTGGAAGTTACACTTTTTGATTTTTTACTTTTTGGTTGTTAACTAAACTTCAGTGCTATTCAGTTGCCTTCCAAGGCTCATATCCACTTTATTGGCCCTAATGTCTTTTGAAAGCGGGGGGTCATGGCGATGTTAAAAGAAACCATTTCCTGTTCGCTACAATCACATGGTTTATCTATCCATCTATGAACGTCTTAATAAAATGAAAACAAGATTAGAAGATGATCACGTAGTGAGTTTTAACTGAAAGTTTTTATCATGAGGATCAAATCAATCATCAAAGTATCTGAAACAATTTTAAATGTTCTATTAAATTAGCTTCTATTAAAATAGATTCTATATAACTCATTATTGTTTGTTCTATAGCAAATTATCGTTTTGAATATGAATATTCCATAAATGGATTACTTGCCTTGGGAGGAAGGTTATTTAGACTTCACCAATAAAATATCTTTTGTTATTTACTTTTCTAAATCAGCCTGTAATACATTATTTCGGATTATCTAACTCCAGAAAAATTTTATTGGGATATTTAATAAGATTTTAATAATCTTATTTTCATATATGAATTCTTTATTAGAAGAGCTTTATTTAAAAATAGTTCATAGGGATACTTTGGTTGAAAGATGTTATTGCTTTATTTTTTCTCGACTAGGGCAAATGTTTTATTGTCTTCTGTTGTCTTTCCAGTAATGTAATTGCTTCTCTTGATTTGTGAATCACATTTTTAATGTAGAGTTCATCATCTATAAAACAAATAAATACCAGAAGCTTTATTTTAGTTTATAAAGTTTATAGACATAAGTTGAGAATAAGCAAACAATTATTATATTATTTATATTTTGTTTATAATGAACAAGATTTTATACAACCGTGAAATGTCTACGAGTGTAAGCGTGCATCTAACTTATTTCTTATTGTAAATATTTGTATCCCTAAACACGTAAAATTTAATTCCCGAATAGTTCTACGGCGTATACAATGCCCCGACTATAGGGCGGCTGTTTGATCTGTACAACTGATTTTTTATAAATGGGAAGTATATTCTGAAATATAAAACAGGTTAAATGTTTCTCTATTCAAATATGTTTTTTAAGTCGTTAATAACTAATTTTTCTATAAAATTAAATTATTGATGAAACCTCTTATTAAAATTTAAAAACCGAAAAGAACTAAATATAAGTAGATGCTCATTTGCAATACCTGTTGTATCTATTACTGAACATCATTTGAAAATTAAATTATGAATCCAACAACGTGATTTTAATTGAATCAATTGTACAAAAACTTAAAAACGACCATGTTTGAATAGATTAAACAAAAAACTTAATCACAACAACTTCCCATTTAAAAAAAGGGGGTTGTAAGCATTCGATGAAAAATGCATTTTTACGGTACAACGATCAATTTATCAATTAAATTTTTCATTTTTTAAAATATTTCAAAAGAAATAATGAATTTATTCCATTTTACAAAATAATCCTATAAATATAAAAGGAAGTTGCTTTATCGACACTCAAACTGGAACACATCTCGAATTCGTAAATTACAATAAAAAATATTGCAATGAATTGGATAGTCTTGTTTGCTTTTTAAGGAGTGTAACTCGCAATAGCTAATGCCCAGGGAACCCTCTGAAATACTCCAAATTATATTCGAAACCCAAAGGTTAGATCAAGAGTTTAGGCAACATTTGACGATTTGTTAAAGAAAGAAAATTCATTAAGTACCCTTATTTTTTTGTTATTTGACTAATTTAATAACCTTACTACTCGATTCCAGTCGTTTTATTACAATAAAAAATTATTGTAATGAATAATAATAAATTTGTTTTATTCAAGTGTAATGGCGCAATAGCTAACCAGAGCAAGTGACTCCTCCGAACCTCCCCCAAAATTTTAGATTGTAGAGTTTAATCATTTCATTAATAATAAAAAATATTTGATACCTTTTAGATCTCCCAGCATATTAAATATAAACTGGTAATATCTTTTAGATGCCTTGAAAAGAACATTTATATTCTAAATTTTATAGAAGCTAACCATAGCAAGAACCAATACTAAATAATAACCAGCAATACTTTTCAAGTTATAATAATTACTTGTCATTTTAATAACAATAAAATTTAATATTATAATCGTCTTCGAAAAATTGCTTTTCTTTTTTATTCCAATACAAATTAAACACCCGTTTCATTATTAAAAAATATTCAGACCAAATATTATCTCTTTGATTCCTTCCTGCGAGAAATGCCCCCTCCTTTCAAACTTGCACTTTTAGGTACGAATAAACTTTGCGTTCAAATTGCGGAACTTTAATCAAACAAATAATAATATTATCATATCGTAAATTGCAAAAAGTCTTTCAAGTTTTACCTTAAATATAGTCCTTATCGGGGTCCATTTCCAGACTACTGCGACAATCACCATTTTTGTAGCTGCAATTAAAGAAAAAAGAATTTACCTTCTAATTTCTTCGAATAAAGTTCATGTATATTTGTAATCAAAAATCCTTACATTATAAATCTTCGGATTTAATTCAAAATGCAATTTGTTAAAGGAATATTTCGTTTTTCTTAGGATCTCTCAACTACATTAAAATAATCATATGCCTCAATACAAAAATTACATATTTTGCATAAATTTGATTTTATCGATTTATGCATAATTTGACTGTTTAGTGCATAAGTCTGCATAATTTAGCACCTGATGCTTGTAAATTAATACTTTTCAAATTTCGTGCATTTTGTATAGCCGCAACTTTTTAAAGATTTATTCAACTACGGTGTAATGAATAATAAAGATTTTTTCTAAAATTATTATTTTTTACTACGAATAAAAATACATGACCCAATTTGTTTTATAATCTCTTTCATATAAACCATGTAACAACCTTAAATTGTAATATATCGTATTACTATTAATCAAACACCGCCCTATAGTAGAGTAGAAAGTAGGGATGCATTTAGGCTTAACTCGAAGCGCACAGTTGTAGTCTGTTAAGATACAAATTCATGCAACTTATATATGACTATTATTGTTACTAACAGATGCTGATTTTTTGTAATTCAAATGGACATTAATCTTCAACAAAAGAAATATGTTATAAAACAACATGTTGTTACTCGATAAGAGGTTTTGTACGCCTATTTCGCGATGAGTTCCAACAAACTATTTGTTTTGAAACGGTAATATAATCAATAACTCAAAATTAATCAAATACAATAATCTAGGTCAACTTTGAAAAGTATGGCTGTTTAAATCCGTATAAACACAAAAAGGAAAAAGTGCTACAAAATGAGCAACGCGATGTTTTAATTTGTGCTGCTGTAGAAGCAACACAAATATCTTCGCAAAACATCGCAGAACAATTTGATGTTTCTGCCACTACGGTTCGTAGTGTGTTAAAAAAATGTAAATATCGCTCGTATAAATTACAAAAATCAAATGAAATATTTCCCGATGATAAATATGAACGCCTAGAATTTTGCGAGACGATTATCGAACAATGTAACAATGACGACGAGTTTATAAATTGTATTTACAGACGAATCTTCGTTCGCTTTACATGGTCGACACAACCCAAGTGTTGCAAGGTATTGGTCACAAGAAAAGAGACCTTGTACTTATGACGCTCGAACACAATACCCTGCAAAATTAAATGTTTGGGCTGGTCTATTACATACATAATTGGGCCATTTTTCATAGAGGGAAATCTAAATGCAGCAAAATATCTCGATCTTTTACAGAATAATATAATTCCAGCTTTACGAAATGTAGCAGATTAAATACGCTTTGGTTCCAGCAAGACGGATGTCCTGCAACAGTGCTGCACCGGTACAACAATATTTGCGAAGCATATTTGATAACATTGTTAACTAACTGGAGTTCTATTCAGTTGCCTTCCAGATCATCTGACCTTGCCCCTAATGATTTTTTTAATTTTAAGTCTTCAATTTATCAATTTCGAATATCAGGCCTAACACAATAGAACAATTACGAGCACAAATTGTCCATCATATTGTTCAACCTGAAACAATTTCAAATGTTCTGAGAAGCTTCTACGATAGAATAGTGTATTGTGTCTTCGCAGCAGGAGATCGTTTTGAACATGTAATACCATAAATGGACGACTTGTTTGCCTTATCGTTTATTTAGACTTCACCAATAAAATATCGTTTGTGGTTTACTTTTCTAAGGAAATACATTATTTAGGTTTTAGAATAATTTTTGGGTTATTTCTATCTTTTTTACTAGAACATATTTTATTAAATGAATTCTAAATTCAAGATTGCAATATTAGAAGAGCTTACTTATTTGCACATTTTCAAGGGATATTACGGAAAGATGTTACTTTATTTTTTTTACAGGGGAAATGTTTTATTGTCTTCTTTGTCTTTCGTGTAATTGCTTCTCTTATTTGTGAATCACATTTTCAAGAAGAGTTCATCATCTATGTTTTTACCAGAAGCTTCTGTTTAGTTTATAAAGTTTATAGACATTTTGAGAATAAGCAAACAATTATTGTGTTGTGCATATGTATTGAACAGAATACAACCGTGCGGTCTCGAGTGAAGCGTGCATCTAATTATCTAGTAATACATCCCTACTTCTCTATTCCCGAATAGTTCCGATATACAATGCCCCGACTATAGGGCGGCTGTTTGATCTGTATAACTGAACTATATAACTGAACTATATATCTGAAAGATAAAACAGGTTAAATGTTTCTCTATCAAATATGTTTGTCGTTAACAACTAATTTTTCTATCTTAAATTATTGATGAAACCTCTTATTAAAATGCAAGTAAAATATAAGCTCACAATAGTCTCATCTCATTACTGAAGCAAGAAAATGAAAAATCCACCCGAACAATTGAATCATCTACACAAGAATGGAGAACCATCAAATCCATTAAACAAAAACTTCAAGACAACAACGCAATCTTCACAAAAGCAGATAAAAATGCAGGTACAGTGATCACAAACAAAACAACATATATTCAAAAAAGATTTCATGAAAGACAATAATTTTCAGTTATTACAAAAGAATCCTTTAAATAAACTTATCTCTGATACTAAATCCATCATAAAACAATGTAAAGAAACGCTGGTTGAATATGCACACCACTCACAATTAATGCCCATGAACCCTAAAATACCCATATTATATTCACTCCCACAATTACACAAAAAAGACTTATTCGTCCCATAATAGCCTTCTACTCATCCCCTACTGTCAATATATCTAAAATTTTGCTAAATACCTTTCAAGAAATCGATTTCAGAGCTAATTTTTCCATTAATAATACCGAACTATTTGATATTATTTGTGATCTCCCACATATTAATTATAAACTAATTTTTGATGTTGAAAATTTATATTCAAATGTACCTATAGCTGAAGCATTAAATATCACCACTACTTTCATTTAATAATTCTTTTCAAAATAACATAAAACTCAAAATCTCTTAAAATTGCTCACCTTTATTATTAATCAAAATTATTGTACGTTTAATGACAAATATTACAAAATAAAATTGGTTTACCTATGGGAATGCCTTTCAGGCACTTTAGCTAATATATTTTTCAAATTACAAATAGAAAATAACCACATAGTAAACAACACTAACCCTTACAATAAATATATCCTACGTTGGGCTAGATATGTGGATGATATTTTATGTATCTGGACAGGTGATTTCCAGAATTTTCATGAATATTTGAATAATTTACATCATAAATTAAAATTCACTATCTGTAGAAAACAATAATTTCCTTGATCTCACTTTACAAATTGCAACAACAGCATCACTTTTGACATCTTCAGAAAACCCACTTCTAAACTAAATCCCTTTCAACTCTTACCATCACCACACCCAAAATTTGCCTCTTTTCATTATTTCATTAAACGAGTGATCAACTACCCATTAGATATCAACTTTAAAATTAAAGAATTAAATTACATTTATAACTTAGCCTCTGACAATAATTTCAGCAGTAAAGATATTGATAAAATATTATATCATACTATATTAAAAACTGACCCCCTTTATTATATGTAAACCACGTCCTTACATTTTAAGCCCCTTCCTTTTAACTCAACTACCCTCAAATCGAAAAAGATTCTCAATAACATTAACATTCAACCCGATTATAAAACAAATACTCAACTTATAAACATTTTAAATAACTCAAAATTAATCAAATACAATAATCTAGAAGAAAGTGGTGTTTATTCAATAAGTTGTTCTACTTGTAATGCAATATAGATAATCAAACAGGCAGAACTTTAAGCAAAACAATTAATGAACATAAATATCAACCTAATTCAAACTTATGTAAACATAAAATAGAAACAGACCACATTATTGACTATAATAATCCAACACTTTTACATAAATGCCACAAAGGTTATAAACTGGATTTTTTAGAACTAATTTCGCAAACCATAGAAATAGCCATATTTTACTTAATGACCAAATTGAGACTTTTGAAAAACCTATCTTCATGTATTTAAAATAAAACAAGTTCTGCATAGTAATGTAATATATTCTCTAGGTATGTTTCTTATTTAATCTACCATCTATTTTTCATATTTAACGCCATTTGTTTCATTCCCATTTCACCCCAAACCAATTTCATTCCAACACTTAACGTCCCACTTTTAACATTTAATAATGTATTCTTTTGACATGTGATTGTTTTAATTTTAGTTTTACACATAAGATCTACCTCATAGGTCTAATATATTTTCTAGTAGTTGTTTAACATTCATAGTTGGCACTATTTACTTGAACATCACCTGATATCCTTCAACCTGACACTCTGTCAGTTCACCTGCAGATTTAATGCCAATACCATGTATTGTTTCAATCCCCTTTCACCCCTTTTTTAAATTCAATTAATTTTTCAACATTTAACGTCCCAATTTCATTTAACATTTAATAATGTATCTTTAACTACGTCTTAATGACATGCGAACGTTTTAATTTTATTTATTTTTACACACAATTTAAACATTTTACCACATGTGACTTGTCATCCATTTTGAAAATAGTTTTCTTAATTGACTATTAGTATGATTTATATTTAGCTTTATATTTTATCTTGTAAGAATTAATTGTTGTAGATTCGGATTCTAGCTAAGCTTTTTTGGCCGTGTACTAGACTATTTATTTTATAAAAATCTTAACCAATTTCGAGGAAGTCTTTCATTATACACTGATTTATTCTAAACGTGACAACATGGATATTTTCATCTAATGTTGTTTGCTAAAATAATTTAACAAATTTAATTGGCATCTAGAATGTAGTAAATGGCATACCCTTATTGCAAATGTCTCTTCAGCAAGCTATATAATGATTGGCAAATTTTGATTAGTAACAAAACTTTAATGTGCTTTATCAAATTAGATACCGCAATTTTCATTATACAACTTGAAAGACTTGAACGAAGTCAGAACAGAGACTTACACAAACAAAAATGCAAATGTATTTTTTTTCTTATGCTTTACTTAATTTTATGATAACAAATTTCTTTTTCTTCAAGAAATCAATATTGACATCTAATTATTTTAGTTAGTGGATAGTTTCACTGATTCAAAATGTGAAAATATCAATTTTAATGTAACCAACTGTTGCACGTAAAATTTCTGAACTTTTCAATTAGATTTATCATCTATTATTAATTTATTACTGCAAAATAGAATCGAAGCAGTATAAAAAACTCGTTTCCATAAGAATATCCGCTACATTAATAAGATAATTAAAAATTTCCTTAAATGGTTCTATCATCAGTGCCTTTCTTACGATAACTCATTTCTCCCCAGATTTATTCTTCTTTTTGCTGATTTAAAGGGTCTTTAAAGAATTCCGCACTGTTTCAAATCAACGTAAATTATCTTCACAATTTCGAACAATATATGAAATATTGTTGTTAGATAACCTTAATACAACATAGAATTAAACCTGTAATACGAAGATGGACTACTTCGGTTTAGTAATATTGATATATGATAATAATATATACATAGATACAAAACGTATAATATTTCAAACTTTCACCTTAATCATCTTCGTCCTTGTCTGGTATAACGAATATGAAAAGCTTTGCAAACCGTGACAACTTTTAAAACCAAACTTTTAGGACGAGCAATGCTGCAAGGATGTTTGATATATGTACATACCTTATTTAGTCATATCTTATATATGGGTATACTTACGAGACTTCATCATCTGCTCCACCAATACACTTTTATCACTTGTTTTCACAAACTTATAACCGGACATACGTACATAACTCAAATTTGAGTTATGAATTTAATTTAAACCGGAATGCTACATTTTACAAGGAACATGAGCTCATATCTTGCAGCATACCTGTACAGAAGTGTTTTATATCAAATACAGTTCAGTTTATTTTCGTGAATCAATGAATAAGATTGTGGCAGCGTTTCAATAAAATTTTCTAACGATATTGTGTTAGCAACTAGAATTTATATATTTAGGTATTACATTAATCATATGTAAGTGACCAATGCAAGATAAACACTAAAAATTAGCACCAGAATTCTCTAAGGATTTTCATGGTAGGACTGTCACTGTCCAAATTAATATGTACATTGTTTTTTATTTAGAAGTTTAGTTTGATATGATCTGGCATATTTCATTGCATGTTTTGCTATTGTATTTATTCAAAAACTATTACGAATTAGTTCGCTTCTAATTTTCTATACCCACCCTATTATAAAATAAACTTAAATAAAACAATTTCATGATGTGTACACCTTCTTTCTTCGTTCTTTCATATATACGTTCATATTAATATTATTTTACACGCTAGGTACAAGAGGAAGAACAATGTGAATACCCAATAATTAGCAATAAGTAACTACTCCCGTTTTATGCAGGATATTACAGTCGCATATTTTATTATTTTAGCTATTAGTAGTTTTTTGGTGTTAAACAAGCTGCGCAGATGTTGCTCTATCACAGTGATAGAGTTGTCCGCCCAAGTGTCAGTTGGACGAACCAGAACAGAATGGTCTTCGGTGATATGATGGTTTTGCGTGCAGTGGGGTTATCTAACACGTTTACTAATAGCGATAGGATGGCGGCTTTGTACTGAACTGATAGAAATACTAAAAAAAGCCACAACTGCACTCTCACTGTTGCCTTCGGTATCTTCAACTATAACATATCTAAACTGTTCGTATTCATATTGCACAAACTCCTGTTTATTAACAACATTTTGCTGTCGGGCTAGTTGCCCACACATTATTCGATGATTAAGGAACGTCACGCGGTAAAGCCAAAAATTAGCTAGTACATTATACGTACACTGTCTTATTTCGTTCTTTGATATCACATACATATAATCGTATTAGTATTGCATTACACACTGAATACAATGTGAACCCGTAATAATTAGGAATAAACAATTGCGCGAGTACTATGCACAATATTACGGCTGCTTGCATCTTACAATTAGTTATTAGTCGATTGTTTGCTGCTAAGTACATAAGCTGCGCACACGTTGCTCAATGATGACTCTATCGCAATGACAGAGTTGTCCGCCTAATTGGTACTTAGACGGACCAAACAGATGATCTTCGTTGTTATGACAGCATGATTTTGCGTACAGTAGCTTCATACATATAAGTGCACAGCTTTGTATTGAACTGATAAAAATGCTAACAAAAACCCACAACTGCACTCACACTGTCGCCTTTCGTATTCTCAAAAATAACATCCAAATTTTTTGCGTTCGTATTGTCTGCCCGAGTTTAAACATGAAACATGCTCAAATAGCGGATCCAGCGCTCGCCGATGGCCTAGCTACACTATGCCTAAGTCTATATTGAGTCATAGTAGCCTCAAATCGGGAAATAGAAGGAATCCGAATTTGAACACAGCGTATATATACAATAATATAGTGAATTTCCCGGCAATGGAATTCACTTGTGTTTATCAATGTTGACGGCACAATGATTTCATAAAAGTGTGCAGCTGTCTAATAAGATTATATTGGAATATCACGTGATAGAACGTACCTACAATTCTAATTAATGCATCGCATATGCAAAACTCTAAATATGTGGATAAGAACTACCTGAACTCCTTATAATTAATAAATAATAGAGCCACACAAATATGCCCGATACTGCAGTCGCCGATATTTTGTTAATTCTTCGTATTTTGGTGCTAAGCAAGCTGCGCACATGTTGCGCGATGATGACTCTATCGCAATGAAAGAGTTGTCCGCCCAAGTGTTAGTTGGACGGACCAAACAGATGCTCTTCGGTGTTGACAGCATAATTTTGCGTGCAGTGGCGTTAGCTAACACGTTTATTAATGGCGATACGATTATAGCTTCTTGCAGCTATGCACTGAACTGTTACGAGTGGTGACGGCTGATAATGCAGCAAATTATTAAAGACCCACAACTACACTCACACTGTCGCCGTCGGTATCCTCAACTATAACATTATATACAAATCGTTCGTATTCATATTGTATGTATTCTTGCACCACACGAAAAAGTTTTATATTGGCGTTCGAACAGACAGCACAAGATAGAGTTTTTGAAACAAATTGGCAGGTAGCTATTCAGTGAAGCTAAACGAGTTGACGTTCCTTACAATTCAAGTGACATTTATTTGAAAGAGATTGCATTTTTAACTGTTACTTAGCAAAAAGGAGTATATTTATATAATCGGAAAACTAGCTAAAACAACAGGCTACATAATGGGCAATAGTTACTTCAATGGTGTCTGTTACGCTGACGACGCGGTAGTAATTGCGGACTCCGAAGACAATTTGCAAACGTTACTTCGCCCTTTTAAACAATCAGCAAAAAAAAATGAGTATGATTATTAACACTAATAAAACCAACTATTTAGTAATGTCCAAAGAATCAGTAAGATGCAAACTGGAGATTAACCAAATCAAATTTTATGGACTACTGAGCGTTAAATTTTAATCTACCATACAAATAATTTGTAAAAGTACAAAAGCGTTTCTATTTTCTGGAAAACAAGATATGAGTCTGTGTTCCTTGCTTTATGTATGCATTTCTAAATAAACGCGGAAAACGTAACGCTAAAAGCGTTCACCTATACGCGAAGGGTGACAATATAGCTGCTGGCAGATTGTAATTGAATGTAAAACGCAACATTTATATACGACTTGCAAAATTATCAAAAATAAATCGTTATCAAAGCTTCATTAATTAAGAAAATCTTGAAATTTTGTATACATGTAACAAATAGTAAAACAAACTTAAGAACATTTACCGCTTGACCTGAATTGAATTGAATTAATTATGTATTTAAAATATCGCGAAAAATTTTCAAATATGCGCAGGAAATATATAGTAAGCCGCAAAATGCATGCTATAAATGAAACTCCTACCTTAATGTAGCAAATCTAGAGGTTCTTGCCGTTCTTAGTCATCCTAGCTACTCCACATCGACACAAATCAACTGTAACAATACAAAACAATGTAGTAAACTATTTCAGATGTGATATTTAAATTATAGTACCTTAAATCTGCAGAAATTCTGTGGTGTATCCTGTAAGACGGTGATTTAGAGATGGCACAACATTTAGCAAATACAACAATTTTACAAAACCTGAAGAATGAGTTCTTAACTGTCAGCAGTGATTTTGACACCCTTATTCAAATTGCGCCCGTTGATACGAATACAAAATACGAAAGTATAAAGCAACTAATCACTAACCTGGGTTCAAGTGCTGCGGAACTGTAAGAAAGAAAAAAAAAACTAAATGAAGCTGTGTAAAAAGTCTTTGCAAGTTTTACCTTGAACATGCATTTATCCTAGCCGAATCCCTTCGTCGAATGACAGCATTTCCCATCAATGTTGGACCAATACGGCACTAGAAAAAAAAAGGATTTTAATCTATATATCGACAATTTTAGATTTCTACTGTTTGTTTGAAATATGTTTCGGAACACCCAGTATGGTTTAGTAAAGTTTATAATACTGTATTGGATACAACATAGTTTCTTAGATACCGGCTTAAATTTTTATATTTGTATATGCATTAATTTTTTAGAAATATAGTCCTTTATCATAGCACGTTGCTGTTAATTTTTTTTACAAAAAATTGAAACAATTCAACAAAATAGTTTTAAATTTGTTTCGCCAATACAAATCAATAAAAAGAAAAAAATAGGTAATTCTATTTGGAATAAGCAAGTTGATAGGCATTTCTGGTGTAACCGGAAGAAGTAGAAATTTAAAATTATTTTAAAATAAAAATATGTAGCAGGAAATAATTGATAGTTTTTTAAATGGTGTAAGTCCAATTAAATTTATGTGACTAAAATAAAAGAATGCAATATCAAAAACATTGTTGGAAGAAATTTGAACAAAGGCAGTATTTTAACAACACAAAAACGCTATTACGTTTCTGTGACGACTTAGGACGTCATTAAAAAAACAGTAAAAATATAGTTTCAACAGGTTTGAATTCACAAGGGGTAACTAATATTTTCAAATATTATATTCAGTAATACTAAATTCAGTTACTTTGTAAATAAAATTCTCATATTTATCTGATTTAATTTAATTTAAGAGAAAAAAATAGATAAATTCCTGTAATTTGACTTACCGAATGAAACACCTTCCGTGCTGAAACACCCACTTTCACTCTCAACGTTTTACAAAACCAAAAATGAACTTATTATTTTGTTAGAAAAAGTTCAGTTTCACGATTATTTATATATCTAATATCGCTCTTGTGTTTAATGTAAATTAATTAATTAATTAAAACCGAAAGGCACTTAAAATTTAATGCAAATAAACGCGGATATATTTTATAGTAATGTTCACCACTTCACATCCCGAAACTAACTGTCCTAAGATAAGATTCTACAAAGGGAATAAAATACGTATGGGTGAGTCGTCACCAAAAAAAGCAGTTAATAGGCTTTTTTGCGATATACTCGGATTCGATTTAATGTAAACAACATTAGTAGAGAAAATATAAAACTAGAAATATATTTATTTTTATATTATACCACCTTCTACATTAACAATTATTAGGCGAAAACTATAGTAATTAGAACTGTTGTCGCGATTTTTTTGTAGAAAATTTCGTACTATATAAAAAGGTCTTAAAATTTTTCTAATATCTTGAGCGGTTAAAGCTGAGCTGTCGGGAAAAAGAAATTAGACCTAATCTTCTGTATTTTCGTAAATGCAGTTCTAACAGGGCAAGGTATCCAAAAAATTGTAAAACCTTTTTATAGAGGATGAAATTTAGGTATATCGTGCTTAGATTTGACGGGCAAGAAATGTATTTCTTTTTTTAATACTTTAAAATAGTATATTAATTAGGTAATATAAATCTGTCTTAAAAATATTGTTGGTATTACAGTATATTTTATACAATATTTGACAGAATATTTGGTGAGGTTAAAAATATTAGCAGTTTTTTTAATTTACTATTTTAGTGAGCTATGAAATTAGAGAATTGTTTAATTAACGAAACAAATTTTGCTATTAGATTTAGAGAAAAACAACTTTAACTACTGATTATGATTCTAAATAGTTTAAAATTATTTCAAAAACAGAAATACCGCAAAAAATTTAAAAAAAACATATACCTAGGTTATAAATTTAGTTTGCCCATAAATAGCATGCGCTACCCACCTTTGCTCCCGAAAAAGACAGATTAGGGGCGAAATGCCGAGTTTAGTAGATTTTGTTTTCTGTACTTCTATTTTATTTTCTTTATTTGTATGGTATCTATTTACACTACTATGACGCGGTCAAAACCTGGAAGCCCACATAATGCAGATTGGGACTCTGGAAGCCTTCCATATCCATAGCAATCCGTATAAAAAAACTGAAAAGGTAGAATTTAAACTAACCCTTATAAAATAGATTTTGTTGTATCTTCCAACGATAAGGATATTTTTTTGAGCATATTGGCTGTGAAGAAAGGCCAAAAATTATTATTGTTCGAAACCTCCCAAATTATTTCTAATCTTTGCCATTATTACGCCATTGTTATACGGTTTCGCTTAAGGACAATACTATGAGACGTATTGTAGAGAAATGTACGGTAAATATATTAGATCGATTTTACAGGAATACGTAAGTGTATAAAGAAGTGAATGTAAAATAGTGTCCTTTTTAAAGTTTGATTTTAAATTTGAAGATATCTAAAGTTGGCGTTGGCAATAATAATAACTATGTTACTTACTTGAATATACAATAGATTTGTGACTGTAATTTCCGGATATGTCGCATTTTCATTCGTTAGATTTAAAATTTTTATATTTAGGGGTTGGGAATACTTGTAATTACAAGTATTGCCAACATTTTTTCAGTTCATTAACATCAGGCTGATCAATATCATGTTTTAACCTTCGGGTGTAGTTTAACTGAGCTGGTTCAATAAAGGTACTGAAATATGCAAACAAATGGTCAACAGTTCAAGTTCAAGTTCAGCTAAACAGTAACTTAAAACCCAGACTCAAACATTAAATCTCAACATACTTAATTAGCATAACTAATTTATTTTCAGTTGGCACTAATTATAGTGTGACAAAGTACGACTGAAATCTAGCTAGATCCATGGCTAATATTTTTAGTGCCACTTTTAGCCCATACAATGTTTTCAAGGTTCGAGGAATTCACAACAACACAATTTTGTTCTCCACTCCAAAGTCGAAGCCAACTCAGAACTTTACTAATAAAAAGCTAAAATTTTCAGGTCAACAATTAATTCAAGATTACTATAGACTCCTGCTTTTGATTCCAGTATTAAAGATAAGACTAATCTTTATATAAATCTAACGTAATTTATAATATTCCCTATAATTCGTGGCAGTGTGTTTTATTAAAGGAAAGACAACATTCGTTGTTCGCTTTTTTTTTTTGCGTTTTAGTTTGGGTTTCTGTGAGTAAATTCCTTTTCTGTGTGTTAGGATGAAATAATATAATAACAAATTAAGTAATTGGTATAAATTCAAAAGGACTACAATCTACTACGTATTTATTCCTAGTTCCAATTTCTTCCTTACAATTTCTTGAGACAATCGTTCGTGTTTAAAAGCAAATCAAGGTAAAGTTAATAAGAAATAAACAATTTGGACAAAAGCAGGTTATCTATTAACAATGTAACCGAATAAAAACAGGTTAAATTAGCCAAAATTGTAGCTTATACTGATTAAGAAAAAATAATTTTACCACAGAAAATAGCACAAACATTATTATATTTATTTTATGAATTCATTATTTAAATGATTTAAATAAAATATATTTCGTTATAAATTGTGCAATTGTTGAGCAAATTTCTGTTGAATATATAATTTATTTAGTCTTCCAAATGCAGATAACTAGTATAATGTTAGAAATATAAAATGTTGTACGGAATACTTTTTTAAGACGAAATAATATGAATAAGAAATATAATGTTTAATGTGATTTTTAGTAAAAAAAGTTGCTCGTTTCTTGCTTTAATATTAGCATTGCATGATTCATAATATCAGGGACGTTTGTATGTGTTTACTTGTCAGTTTTCTGTTTGGTTTTTTACCGTGTATCCCAGTTTTTGTTCCATTGCAACGTATTCAGGCGGGTAATGTCGTTATAAGTAATAAATTTGTGAATATATTATTACATATATACATATATATTTTTAAAAACAATTGATTTAAGTATATGAATATGTAATATTATTTTGTTGTAAAATTAATGGCTTTTTTAACTTAAACCGATATAGTGTACAAATTGGATGATTTTAGCGACACATCAAACTGGTAAGAGATAGATATGCATTAGGTATGTAGGTTAAAATTTGGATACCAATTATCTAGAATATTCTAGAATATTAAAAGTCGGTTTGTTATACCAAATGACTACAAATGTTTGAAGGAGATATTGCTTCAGCAATACTGAAAAATCGGTTTACCTGGTTATTAGCTTTATAGATTTATTTTTTCATTAGTAAAAATTGGTTAAGTAAATCAATATTAATTTTGGTCAAATTATCATCTTAAAATAAACATTTTCAATCATCTATAGTCACTCGGTATGAGTTAAGTTATGGAGTAGATCAGCGATCTGTCAAACTATTGAAATGTCATTTGTTATCTATCAAATTGTATCCGCTTATGTGAATTTAATCGATTACAAAGTCGATTATAAACAACGATCGGATTCAGAGAAAAAATACTAACCTTAAAACATTAAAGTTAAATTTACTATCAATAATTTTGACATATAAGTTAGGTAGAATGGTATAATGGTATAATTGACACAACAATCAAGATGCGTCAAAAATTACTAAAACAAAATAAACAAAGAAACGCCATCGAAGTTTTTTAACTTTTTACTATATTGTTTTCTTTTCTTTTTATTTCAGTCCTGCTAACAGATAAGCAAAGGGTGTGATAGTCCTAATTAACTCTTGCTTCAATTAGCTTCACTTACCATAAATTACTAATCTTAATGCATCAGCCTAACAAATTTAGCTCTGATGTTGATTGTATTTGTATGAATTTGAAGCTTCACTTTAAAAACGTATAACTCCTAAGGCACGAAACGTGACATAGGGATGCATTGCGTTAACTTGGCATATTCTGGGTTAACCAGACACATCTTTGTTTAGTGTCAGTTCTTATACGGAATAGCCAGTATAATTTGAAGGCATGATTCTAGTACTTCGATTGATTGTGTATAGATGACAAGTCACCTCACGTACTACTATGTATTTACAACTGGTATTATAATTATACTGGTATAATTATATTGGTATTTATCATTGGTACATTTAGTAGTAGTTTCTTGAAGATTTCAACATTAGTTATCTGTTGATAAGAAGTCAGTAGAGGTGAAGTAATATCTTCCGCAATAGCATGCACTGTAAATTTAATACACCTACAAATAGCATTATCACAGTGTCTGCTGTAATATTTATCAATATATGTGTTAGTCGTCGTATACACATATAAAAAATACTTATAAGAAAAAAACATTTTGTGACAGAATTAGAGCACTGTCCTTCATCCTTAATTATACTAATAGATTGATCCTTACTTCTTAGAAGGGGTTTCTAATGTAGTTACGTATTTGCTAATACAAATAATTAAATAAATAATAAAAATACGGGTTTTTCGGTCATTTAATAATACAATCTTTATTTTCGATATTTCGTCACAATGCTAACTCCTTCAAGAAATTATATTAATTAAAAAACATTAAAAAAAAAAAAAAAAAGAATTTAGATTAACGTCTAGTTTGAAGTAATTCACAGAATTGTGACGAAACATCGAAAATACAGATCTTATTATTAGAGGACCGAAAAATCCGTATAAATTTTATTGTTTAGCAAAAAAACAACACCAATAATAATTAAATACTTTTATTTTACAATGATTGTATTATTATATTGTATGCATATATTCGTTTATCTGATCGATTGATAGATTACTATACCTTGTTTTTTAATAAGGGGAGAATTTAAAATCGTCCGCCAAAATATAGGTTTATAATTAGTCAGTTGCCAGTTATGTTTACGTTGCTCAAATTTGCCAATTTTAGTGCCGCCATATTGCAAACACAGCTGATTGAGTAAATATTTTTGTAAAGTATTTTTCAATTTTTTTTGTGTTCCTACGATATTCAAGCAATAAAATTAGTTTTTTTTTTACTATTTGCTTGTGATAATGGATCCACAGCGTAGTGCAAGTGGATTATCAACATCGTCTCCAAAAAAGCGTGCTATCTTGGAACGTGGACATTTGTCGGTGCAGGAAAAGCAAGCTATATTAAACATCTGTAAGAAAAGTATTGGTGGTTGTCCTAGAAAAAAAGACACAGATAGCACTGCAAATATTAAATACCTTAGGTAGTATACTTAAATAAGTGTATATAAACTTCGGTGTATATATATTTTCATAATAAGAATAGGTGTTTCAAGAACAAGTTTTTACCGAATAAGTCATGAATATTAAACCAAGGGCTAATTTCACCACCATCAAAACGATCAGGAAGAAAATCAGTGCTATCTCTATTTGATGATACTGTTAAATACTTGATACGACGAGTAGTACATAGTTTTTTTGATGGAGAACTTCCTACACTAAACAAGATTTTAAAGACATTAAAGGAAGATGAAAATATACCGCAAATGAGTTATTCTACTTTATATAAATTAATGAGAATGCTTAATTTTAAGTAAATTTTGGTATTAAATTATTTAAATGTTTATATACTATTTATTTATTTGCAAGTGCTGGACATTGTTTTATGCAGATGAAGATATTTATCTTCGATTAAAGAATGTAGAGCTGAACATCGTCCAATACATATATTATTTAGATGAAACTTAGCTTTATGAAGGGCACACAAAAGCAAAAGTGTGGGTAGATGTAAATGTTACAACACGCAGACAAGCATTTATAGATGGTGCAACAACGGGTCTAAAAAATCCTGTTGGTAAAGGTAGACGCTTATTTTACATATTGGTTTGAAAAATGGTTTTGTTGACGATGGCTTGTTGGTATTTGAGGGAAGAAAAACAGCTGATTACCACGATGAAATGGATGCAGATGTTTTTGAGAGATGGTGCAACAATATTTTACAAAAATTGCCTGAGAATAGTATCATTGTAACGAATTGCATCGGAGGAAGAAAGAAAAAATACCATACACATAAAAGCATATTGTCTCTACTATTATTGTATATCTTTTTTGTCACCGAAGTGTATTTATTTTCTTGGCGTATGTAAGTACAATATAATGCAATTTTTCCCAAACGCCAATTAATTGAACATATTTTTATATAAAAATAGGATGCCTAGGATAGGCAACAAAAATGTTGCCTATCCTAGATCATTATAACATCTCGTTCGCATATATTTGTGAAATTTACTTGTGCAGTCGTAGCCCTCCGGTGGTCGCAACGGTTTGCGGTAGAGCCGCGATAGCCCTACCTGGTGGTTCGACTCCACTTTTTATTGACGGCATATTTTTATATAAAAATATGTTCAATTAATTGGCGTTTGGGAAAAATTGCATTATATTGTACTTACATACGCCAAGAAAATAAATACACTTCGGTGACAAAAATGTTGCCTATCCTAGGTACGAGTCATAATTTGTTAATCATAAATGCAAGTCAAATACGTTCATCTGTTATCTAAACCAGCGGTTCTCAATTTTGTTTCATTTGGAGCACACTAGGTTAAGTTTTACAGTTTTGCAACACCATGTGATTTTTTACCTAGCTGCAACAATGCAAACACATAAGTACAAACAATATTTTTTACATTAAAAATTTTGCGGCATACGTGACATACATTCACGGTACACCAATGTGTCGTGACACGGCAAATGAGAACGATTGATCTTACACAACATAAGTATAAAATAGATTAATATGAGTATATTCATTATATTACGAATGTTAAGTATTTCGTGATTTAATTTGAGTGTTAAGTCCATGAAGAGGCATAAATGTATGTACACTGACAGAAATGTCTCCCGCTGCAAAGCAAAGAATATCAAACCTACATTCCTTCAAGTTTGCCCGGTCTCGACTTAGCTGCAGTAAGTAAACACAGCTGCGGTAGGTAAACCCAGAAATTATCAGCAAATTTAACGACATCTAAAGATATATCCTTTCCCTATTTCAATCCTTTTCCTATTAAATCTATTCAGCAGTAGGTACTTTTTACATTTTTTTGTATACTCCATTGCAAATTAGACAATCTTAAAAGGACCAGTTCCCAAAATCTTTTGTTAAATGCACGAGGTTACACTGGCCTCTTACAATTTTGTTGGATTTATTTTAAGTTTTCAGATAAGTCTTTCGGCGATTAAGCATGGCCAAAAAAGTCAGTCCTATACTGCAACAAATATGTTATTTAAGAACAAATATATTTTTTTCGATATTTTGACAAGTAAGAAATGGTTAAATATGATAAACCAATGCTCAATAGTATACGATGTAAAGCATTTCTGAATCTTAATTTTTGGAAATATAAATATGCCGATAACGGCTATAACCTAACAAAAGCTGGCATTCGAAATTGAGTCGCTACCTACAAAGAGCATTCTAATGGTTGATGCAGATATTTATACAGAGCATTCCAATAAAAAAGACCAACCTTAAATAAGTCGAAAACGTTAAAAACTCCAAGAAACCGCCGAGGCACGTCAATTTTTGTTGGAATAGGAAAACTTTTTCATCAATAAGGCAAAATCATCTCGTGCTTCCCCTAAACCCGCCAGTATGGAACATAAAAATTTCAAATGGCATATTACGTTTTTCGATTCTGCATACTATTTGCAACAACTTTCATGTAGGACAGTCTATACCTATCCTTAACACTTTAGAAGATATCTTCTAAAGTTTTAAGGCTATTCTCTGTTACATCAACGGTTCAGCTGAACTCAAGGTTAACTATAGTTGGTACAACTGCCACTAAGTGTCATAGGTACTATCTTTGGCAAATTAAATGCAAACTTTTCAGCGAGGAATTTCCATTTACTAAATAAAGGCTATACTTTGAAGCAAATTTAATTTCTCTATAAGAGAGTACTGCTTTGATGAACTTCTTTAGAGTAATTAAATTCACTTTAAAGCAATGCCTTTATTTACAAAATCAACATTCCTCGATAAAAAATCGCATTTAATTTGCCAAAGATGGTACATACATTATTTGATTACTGTGTACAAGAATTCAACATGTAGTTTTTTGCCATATATCTTTATTTGAAATTTTAATGTTCGATACTGGGGGGTGTAGGGAGACAAAACATGATTTTGCCTTATTGACGAAAAAGTGTCTCAAACAAAAATTGAAGTGTCTAGGCGTTTTTTCGTATTTCTTGACGTTTACGACTTGTTCAAGGTGGATCTTTTTCATTGGAATGCTCTGTATATATGCTCCTCAAATTAACTTTAGCTTTTAGCTCTTGGCTTCTTAAAGTACGGTTTTTTTTTATTAAAGGTTACTTTATCTAAAGTTTTTCTTTTAGATTTGTATTCGTCGGTTATCTTGTATTGCAAATGCACTTTTCCTTTTTTAAACGATTTTACCAATTGTACTTTTACTAACACCTACAGTATTTTCCATTGAAGCTTTAAGATTACTGCATAATTTTTCATTATTGGAACCATTAGAATACTTATGTATTAACTATTCCTGAATTAATTGTAGTGATTGCGGTTGTTTATGTTTTGATGTTTTACTTTGTTATCATTGATGATTTATTCCAAAAGGAATGATTTAGTAATTGTTTCATTATTGTACTTATTTTCGTTAAAGTATTACTTAGTATCTGTTAAATAATGTTATAACACCTATGATCACATAGCAAGGAAACGTGTGCATAAGAATAAGTTCCACGGTTATGAAAGTGTGATTATCAATCTATTGAAGTGTACTTATGCAAACTAATCTATTAATTCTAGTCATGCTAGTCTGGTTGATTCATCACGTTAAGTAATTATGAAACATTCATGCAAATTTTTGTAACGTCTATGTAAATTCCAGTAGAAACATTGACTTCTCTAAGTGTTTCCTTTCAATATTTGATTCCGAAGTGCTAGAAGTGCAAGCAGGAACAACTAAGTTCATTCATATCACTTTTACTGCATGTAAGATATGTAAATTTTATAAAATTCAATTTACATACATGTATTAGTCGAAATTATCTTGTCCGTTCTCGTGCTCTCAATTAATATGAATGTTTATGTTACGGTAGCCTACGTTTTGTTTCCAAATAAATAAAAATGCGGAAAGCAGGTCTGTTCGATTTGAATTTTAATTAAAAACTCAAGAATTTACGTATTCGAATCTCTTTCAGAGATGTAATGAAAATTTCAATGAGTTGGTATTCAGAGATCTGCACAGACTGCATAACGAACGATGTTGTTATTTTGACACTTACTAAGCGTTTACGCTCTCTGAATAAAAATCTTTTTTATAATGAATACTACTTCCTAACTGAGTATCTTGACATTAATTTCTTCCGCCCTACTAACATTTTCATTTTGGGATATTTGCTTACTACAGAGGCTGTAAGAATTCTTTTACATATTTGATGCGTTGATATTGAATGAAGTTTTAACAAAACTGTACCTGTATCGACGAAATTGATATTACAAATTCAGACTAAATAATAATCTGTAAATATGTTTTGATTCTTAAATGTATAAAACTACAAAATGCATAGATAGAATTTTTTTGGATTGTTCAAAACAGTTACCATAATTCCCAACATCAGAACATAACATGATCAAGCTTCTAGCATAATACATATTTCGTTAATTATTCAAAAATTGAACTTATGCCAATTATGGTTATACAAATTTTACCTTTGTCTTGTATTTGTTAACTTAACGTGGATGGATTTATCAATATTATATTTTTGAAAATTCCAATCAAGGTATTATGTATCCCATTATGTAGGTTTGGAACACCGTATAAAAACATATCAATACTCCATACGTGCAGACCAGAGATAAACAATACCATTAGAATGCGTTTAAGAAATATTTTATAAATCTGAGTCGTACAAGATTATGCTAAACATTGCTGTAGATCTTTCCATCTGATGAAATACGTTTTATTCAATGGCAAAGTGTGAAAGTGTCAATTTCGAAAACTCGATAATTCGGTACTAGTTTAATAAAGAATCAATTTAATTTTAGTTCGTAGGAAAGTTGTTTTATTGTATTTACTGTGTTATGTAGTTCTATTACTAGGTTTTTTATAGTATCATATGAACGTTTCAACAGAATATTTGGTTTTCTTAATATCATCGGCAAATTATGCATTGAAATTAATACTGAACTATAAAGACACACAAATGCAAGAGAAAATAACATTAAAAAATTTATTACATCTGACAGAGAGAATATGAACAATAATGGTAACTCAAATCATCGAAGTTTGTATGGATTTATTAAAACAAAATTACTAAATAAAATTAAACATAAAAGCAATTATAATTCTTTCTCAACTTAGAGTGGGTGTTAGACCCTCTATTCAACATAACTTCAAACATCCGGAACTTTATATTGTCTATGAATTTAGTTAATGTCCAAATAGGAATTAGGTGTTTGGACGCTATTGCATTGTTTATTATTGACAATTAATATATATATTTTCTGACCTTTATGTACTTATCTTTTTCGTCCTGATTTATTTCCACTTGTAGGTCAATAAAACAATAAATAATTAAATACCAATTTATTCCATAACATATAATAATATGTTTTTGTTAAATAACTTCTTCAGTGGAAGAAATTGACATTTAATATGTGTCAAATTACTAAAAATATAAATATAAATTGCCATGCCTGTCAATAAAATTATTAAAAAAACAAAGAATCCATTGATATATCGAATTTTAATTATATTCTGAAGTAATAATGAAGGATATATTGATTTAGTACAACTATAAAAATTGAAATGATTTGAATTATTCGTATATCAATCTATTTTTTGTCAAGCTCTAACAATTCTGTTCTAGGACAAGGGAAAAACAGTTGAATGTGGGGATAATGTACCCTGATACAATATATTTGTAAATAATGCGCAGAATCAATTACATTAAAAAAATTATACCATTCTATTTACAATAACAGAGTTTCCATTTACTTCTGGTATGACCGGAAGCCAGACTTGGTTAAAAATATTTTGAAACAATAGGACCAATTACTAATTATTAACTAATTATGATACAATGATGTAGAAAATAAATTGAAGCCTATTTTCTTTGAGGTGTACGTATCTTAATTCTCCGTTTAAAGTCAAAATTAATTTATGGTTTTATGCATCGCTACCATCGATTTCATTCTCGGTAACTAGCAAACAACTTTTATGGAAAACATCTGGGCGGTTTTTACATACATATTCTCTACTTTGCACTCTGTTGTCTTCAAATGTTCATAAATGCTTGCCTTATCACGGTGTGCAGTGTACACCGTCCATAATTTAAATACTATCGCTTGTATACCTAATATAGTGATATAAAGTATAAACAGCCGACAGAAAGCTATAGAGTGAGAAAAATTATTATAATGTACATGCTCTTTTTCCTCAATTTGCGACCATCTGCTCGTACTTTTTCTGGTAATATAAAAGCACCAACTTGTTGGGTACTATTGTAGTTTCAAATTCAAGCTACCTGTTAACAGACAGGTCTCAATTCAGTTAATGGGGAAATCAAAAGCACTTTGTTTATAAAATATACACAATTACAAATTTCTTAGGGATTAGATCTAATCATGATCAAACGTGCCAGATTAGCAGACGTCGTGCAACAAGTGTATGAGATCTGTATGGATTAGCTTGAAAAAGTACATGATTTTTTAATTTACTATTGAAATTGTTTGAGCTAGTGTTTATCTGGGATTTTCTACAAGTCTGTCATACTTATTTATTGGAGATACCAGTCTAGTACAGTAAAACAAGTCTACGAGATCGATATGTATTCGCTTGAAAGAATATATAAAATATTTTACTGAAATTGTCTCGGAGTTTAAGGAATAAAATCTCTCGGACCAGCTGCGAAATCAATCGAAACTCTGCAAGATATAGCTTTGCGCTATTTTTGGCTGCTTGCCTTTTTGAATTAATTTTTTTTATGAAAGACATGTAAATAAATCTTATATAAAAGTTCCAATACAATCTGGTTATTACCACAATAACGGTTATGCAATAGTTTTAATTGTCTTGATTATATTTATTTTTTATTGGCTGTTTATATTTTCCACACAGGTATAAAACAATAAATATTGCAATAAAATAGTATTTTAATAATCTAAACATGTCTTCATTTTATACGTTGATTGACGTATGAAATAATACATAAATATATAGGTGAACACCTTTGACGCACGTCTATAGTTTGATAGCGACTTCAATTACTAACTTAATTATAGAACAAGTGAAATCATTTGTACGATCCTCACTATCGCGGTGCTTCTTATTTCAACGGACGCGACGTGATTAATTCGTAATCATACGTTGCTTCCTTATATTACCTACTGCTAAATCATTATCTAAGTTGTGAATTAGTTACGTTCAAGTTCATAAGAACTTACGGCAACCTAGAATGGAAATGAAATTGTGACATAACATTTAAACAATACAACTGTGTAAACACAGAATTTTCAGGTTATAACAATGCTACGAAGTTCATCATCATTGTGTTATTCTCTAGTTGCTGATGTATGTACTCGAATGCTTTACCTAAAAGTTCCACAACATGTTGTTATCAATAATACTTTCTTCAATGGCACATTGAATGCTTTGTGAAAAAGTTTGTAGTCATATGTATATTCAAGCGCAAATATTCCTATAGTCGTGTATAAGTCGATTATTGATACAATAACGATTATTTGTTTAAAATATATTCTAGTTCGAAACATAACTATATTTTCGTAACTGGTTACATTTTTAGTAATCAATACATCACAATTCTGCATTAAAATCGCAATTTTATTTATTGCTTCCCATATTCACACATTTTTTTGTATACAAATTGTCTCTTTTGATTAGAAAATAACCGTTCTGTGTAATTTAAAGTATAGTAAGGTATTAAAGTATAGTTTTGGGATAATAGTTTCCTACTACTATCTGTCTATTGTAGCGACTACGTTAGATTAACCGCATAGAAAAGTTGTAGTAGTTAAAATACATAAAACTGTGTGCGTTATTATATTACCTCTATATTTTTTAATCACCATATTAAGTGTAGCAACTCGTTTACCCTTTACAAGAGATCTAGTTAAATTTTTATGAAGGTATGTCGAGGGAAAATGCGGAGATTAATTATACTTTATATTTACTCAAATAAATCGCTACCTTCCGTATTATTCTAAAGGGAATATTAATATTTCGAATCATACTGCAGTGCAGGCACGCTACTTGAAATCTATAGTCAAAAGACAAATATACCTACGTTACTTACTTCTGAAAACTTTGTTTGATCTAAGTTTGATATTTGACCTATATTTTATGTGTATACAAGTAGATACATTTGCATAAATGTTAATTTATCACTTCCGAGGAAAAATTCCCAAGTGGTAGCAACCGATCCAAACGAAACTTGGCATGGTTGTTGAATATTATTTAGAATGTTGCAAGACGTCTTCTGTAATATCAACGGAATCTGATAGTTAGAAGATAGTTCTGCAGAAAATAAGTTAGATATGTACGCATTATTTCTTAAGGAATTGCCCAGTATTATAACATCCTTTTTGGTTTCCTTCGTATTTTAACTACCACTCTCATTGCTGTCTTAATAAGGTTTAATTATGAATTAGAAAAATCTTAATATGTCATTTTTTAAATTTTGTCCAATACATTGATAGTGATACGTATACGTACACAATTAGTACTTGTCGATTTATTTTGGGATAGTACGAGGGAGCGTTTTTATATTCGCTGAATGGGGGATAAGGGGTGGAAATAAAAAAACCAAATTATTTTTCTTTTTCAATATATTTACCTGCAAGACGGATACATTTTTCCATCTTTCAATTAATTTATTTATACCCTCATAAAAAATGATTTCTCTTTAGCTGCAAAATACGCTGAAACTGCCTCCTTGACTTCATCATCGGCAGTAAATTTTTTACCCCGCAGCTCTTTTTTCATTTTCGGAAACAGGTAATAATGACTCGGGGCCAGGTCTGGGCTGTAGGGTGGGTGATTCACAATTTCAAAGCCTACCTTATGCAGGGCTGCTAACGCAACGCGGCTCTTGTGGACGGGCGCGTTGTCGTGCAAAAGCAGCACACCTTTCGTCAATTTTCCCCGTCTTTTGTCTTTAATGGCTTCTTTTAGTCGCTCTAATATTGAAGCGTAATATTCTCCGGTTATAGAAACACCTTTATCTTTATAATCAATCAACAATATTCCTTCCGAGTCCCAAAATACCGTTGCCATGAGTTTCCCAGCGGATTGTGACACTTTAAATTTCTTGGGAGGTGCTGTGCCCTTTTTATGCCACTGCATGAAGTCTTGTTTGGACTCAGGTTCATAATGATAAACCCAAGTTTCGTCTCCAGTAACAATTCGACTCAATACACCATCCTTGTCTTCATTACAGAGGTCCAAAAATGCACGCGAACACTCCACGCGCGGTTTTTTTTTGCGGCGGCGTGAGCATTCTTTAAAAATTGTTGTATCGGATACTCCAACCATTTCTGCGAGTTGTTTCTTCTTTAGTCGAGCATCTTCGAGGACAATTTTTTCAACTTTTTGGATAAGTGCTGGCGTGGTCACCTCATTGCTCCTGCCCGGCCTCGGGTCGTCTTCAAGGGATTCCCTTCCTTGTTTAAATAAACTATGTCACTTGTACACCATGGTTTTTCCTGGACAAGAGTCGCCGTAAACCAATGACATCTCATTCATTATGGTCGCGACTGATTTTCCTTGCCTGGTAAGGCACTTTATAACGGCACGATATTTTTCATATTTCACTTTTCACTCCTGATTATGTTACTTGGTTGACGATAGCTCAAAGACTAACTGTCTAATAGCAATGAAACTTCGTATTTATACTAATTATGAGTCGCTGCACAGGCCACGCTCCCAATGCGCCTAATCACCCCCCTACAACCCGCTCATTCCGCGAATATAAAAACGCTCTCTCGTATGTTTATAAAAGTGGTTTCTGTACAAATTGAAACAGTAGTCTCTAATTTCATAAATTAACAATATGGTTGACTGCTCCTTCATTTATTTTGGCACAGATTTTCAATATCATTGAGATTTCTTCCAATGTTGTCATAATTAATAATAGTAAGTTATGAAAATCCACAGCACGCGGAATAGTTATTAAACAATATAGCTGTAGTGATCGTGAATTGTATTGATGGAGATTGATTATTACTTTGAGAATTTTAAAAACTATTGCATAAACTCAATGTTTCATGGAAAGTATTGTATTTAATACTTTCTATATTTCCAAACAATATTGAATTGTATACAGGGTGTCCCAAGTTGAGTGGCCTATTAGAATATTTCCTAAAGTACACCGAAGAGAGCGCTGAAAATTTGGCTACCTTGGTTTTTGGCCATGCGCTTTTTAAATAAAATAATTTTAAAGATGGCCGACTTCCGGTTGTAACGGAAATCGATAGGAACTTCGTTATTTTAAATGGAACACTCCATATATTAGTGGATTTTTGGATTTTACGCAAAATTTTAGGCCAACTTTCTTAAATAAACCTTATGTCTAAAATGCACCGTTTTTGAATAATTCCACTTTTTTTTTTAAATTCGACAAATCATTGCTGGGCGTCATTCGGCCTCTCTCAGACAACGTTAATTTATTCCAAAATAAGAGAGGAGTGTTTCACAACAATTTGAATCCAGAAAATTGGAACGCATGAGTACCGAATAATGTATCCAAATACTACGTAATAATACAAAGTACTACTATCCGGTTATTGTGTGTCAGCTGTGGATCTTTCAGGTATATTCCAGTGAAATATTTTCAAAGCTATAGTAACCGTTAATCCTATTAATTCAGTACGAAAATAGCACAGATTACAAACGTGTGACTAGATTATCGGTGAGGTTCTTGTGTATCGCCTTGTCTCTAAATGAGAGAAGATCTGTTTTTATTTAAGAGCGACTAAACCAGAGATCAAATGTGACCGATAACAGTAACACTAAGTGGTAAAATGGTCATTCAAGACAATCGTAATTCTTCGACAGGTGGAACTCCGTTCTATTCTGAATATTCGAATAGCATAATATGTCGAATATTTACATCGAATATTAACTGCGAATGTGTCTTTTAAATCGTTCTAAAACAAAATCTTTATTTAAAATGGCACTTAATTTGTACCGGATGCTACATACTGTACTCGAGAATCGGCATTCGCATAATACCTAAACGCTTCAAGTTTTATGTGCTCGGCTAGACACTCTTATCCGTTCTTTTCGCTTAAATATAGCTTTTACAAAAGTTTTATATCAAACAATATAGAATTTTCCACTGCAATTCATCACTATCTATTGTTGAATAGAAACAAATTTATAGATATGTGATTAATACAACTGTGTTAACATTAGTACATTAGTACGTAAAACAGTAGTAGCTATTGAACACATTTACACACACACAGCCCACACAGTAAGATTTGAAGCGATGGTCAGACGAGCAGTACAGTAACACTATTAACACTTTGAGGGCTCCTAAAGGTTTCTGAGGGTTCGTGTTGGCGCACTAGCTATATCTCACTTTTTTTTGAAAAAGCGGTTTTTTAGTATATACCTATATATGTATTCCAAAAGGGCTAATAATACTTACTTATTCGCTTAAACTTTCACTTTTCACTGCCCTAGAACTTATATCAAACACAGGCGTTTAAAGCATAGATATAATAAGCAACATACAATATTGACCTTGAATTTCTGTGGTGGCAAAACATTTAAAATAAGTGTGTATATTGTGACACATATATTATTACTTCATACTGCTACTTGTATTTTGCGACGGCTACAACAGTACTGCCTCTGTAGTGGATACAAATTTTGACGGCTAGGGCCGTCATGTCGTATCATTAATTGGCTGAATGACGGTTATAGGCGTCAGCGCCCCTCAAAGTGTTAACATATTGGAAATATCTTTTCAAATGTTGTAACATTTAAACCAAACAAATACGTACTTCAGTCGTTATATTGTAACCATGGAAATAGAATCAAATACGGAAATAAATATGTAATTAATTGTTTGCCAATTTCTATGTGTAACCCGGTGTAATTTTCAAGATTCGCACTGTATACTAACATACTGTGAATATAGCATAAATTGCTGTGAAGGGTTAGCAATGTTTTAGTGGTCATACATAATTTTTTTTGCAATGGCTAAATCTTTCAAATGTGATAGTGACGTTAAGGTGTCATCATGACATTGGTGATAAATAAGTACATATGCCTTTTCTTTTGCTTCGTGATTCGCAGTCATAAGTATGTAGTTGATAGTCAATCGGCGGCAAATATTTTTGAGAGGGGATCAGTTATTGGCTATTATCCGATTATGATTGTAAATTATGAAACAAATGCAGACGACTATGCATATTATTCATAAGAGTTATATTTATTTGGTATGTTGTGTTTAATTTTTGTAATATTTGTAGGGCCGTTGTAGTGTAAGCTTATGTATTAAGTATAATGTATTCGAGTTTAAACCTTTAAGAGTGCTTTAAGTATCCTTTGAGGATTAGACTTTCGTATGTGTTAAGTTCACAAGAGCTGATATAGACCAACTTTGACCTAAACTATTGACATTTGATTTGCATTTATCACATTATGTCATATCAATGTATTATTTTATATACTTTTTATATTCTCTTACCTTGTTTTGAATGTTCTTGCATTTCGTCTATCATTTTAATTACATCATAATACCAGCCGTTAGGGCTTTTTGTGAAATTGTTAAAACTTTTAATAATTTTTATAAGTTAATGTTCGATTTGGATACTACAGATGAACGATAACGAAATTATTTTAAAATGATTTAGCTGAAATTATACAACAATATTCAGAAATTATAAAGAGTATCATGTAGAATTGGAAGTATGTAAATTATTCGAGATAATTTTGTCTTCGTAGTATTCGCCATTAAAATGATAAGAAAATAAATTTGTCAGATGCGAAAGTTCAAAGCTTTTACTGCAATCGAAAATACCGGTCGTAAGGTCGAGACGTCCGCTATAAATAAAACCTTTTAAATTAAAGGGATAGCTAGGTTGTGCATCAATTTAGATCTCGAAACGTGATAGGCCGTCACCTTATTTAATTTTTCGATTTTGTTACAGCGACGATGCTAGAACTCTGGGTTTTACCGTTCTAGTCGATATGAGAGGCGCCACATGGTCCACCGTCAAGCCGATTCTGAAAGCACTGCACGAGCATTTTCCACCAGGTGCTGTTCACCAAGCGCTTATTGTAAAGCCGGATAACTTTTGGCAGAAACAACGGACGTCGCTTGGTTCTCACAAGTACAAATTTGAGGTAAATATATGTATATATTTAATGTGTAACAATTTCTTTATTAATATTGACAATGTAGAGTTACTAAGCACGCGTTCGTGGCCAGAGCTATTAGAGGACTAATAATATAGTCTATAAAAGTAATAAAGGCGAGAGAATTATCAATTTATATAGTTTGAATATTATACTAAATATTATACAACGTGTAAAACACAACTACATTTCTACTTCACCTGTCGTACTTCTCTTTCTTAAAAAAATTCTACATACACAATGATTTTAAGGAATTACGTAATCAGGTATCGAGTTTTACTCTTGACTGGGCTAATGCAAAGTGTAAAACTCAGAATAGACAGGGAGATGTATCAATGCGACAAATATCGTAGATCGCAACTGATGAATGTCTCAATGCAACTAATTTTTATATTTATGTTGAAATAATTGAAAACGAACAGCGTTAATTTGTTCTGCTATTATCCAATAATTTGCGCTCAAAATGTTTACATTGCCGACATAATAGGCCATTAATATATTATTATCTTCTAGCTAGTATGCTGACTGATTAATATAAACTATGAATAAATCCAAAATGGATTATTGTCGGGTGTCATCACTAACTGAAACTGAAATAAAATATTCGAATACTAGTTTAGAAGATATTGAAATTGTTCAGAAAATATTTTTATGAAATCAAGAAAATATTTAAAATAATTATAAGGTATTAGTGCATGTACTCATAATTTTCTATATTTTAAATTTTCAAAGTATACAATTGGTACAGTTTGTAAGCTTTATCAAAAGTTGGTTGTAAAGATATACAGGTTGTTTTAAATTTGGAAGTGAGAATTCATTTAAAATTATACTGTGTTTGTAGATGACAGAATTTGCGATCTGTGCAAAATATCCAGCCATATGTGTAAGCTACACATCTCTTTTTCTACTGTCAGATTATTAATTTACTTTAGACGTCCCGTTTTTTGTAACATACAAGAATAACTGTATTTACCGACAGCTCCATCTATTTATTCTTGACATTTATAAATGTTGTTCTGCTTAGACCACAATTGCATGTTTTAAGAAAACCAACATATTGCTGCTTCCCATTTTCTTTTCTGGCTTACTGTTTTCATTCCTAGTTTTTCTGCCGTTCATTGCCCACTTTTCTATTGCCATTCTCAAGGACCAATCTATTTCATCTCCTCTGGTCAGCTGCCAACTTTCGTTAAGATATATTTTTCAATTATATGAATAATTCTTATTATTATGTGTATAGGGTTTTAAACAATAATGGCAAAACATGCTAGCTTACAGATACGCCCTGAACTCCTTTTAACCCCCTTAATATAATTTTCGGAAAAACGTGAAAGGAATGTTTCTTTAATTTTTTGGAAAGTTTAAATTCCAATCTTCTTCATTTGTAGCATTATTTATTTTGTTGGCATCAGTGTCGTAAAAAATCAAATTCCCTTTTATCACTCCTTAGTTGGGTTTCAGGAAATGTATATGTATAATATAATTTCCATATTCGTAAGCTCATGTGTTTTGAAATATTGGTATTTCTATTAAAAAGGAATTAATCTTCTATACATTTTATGGTAGCTGATTCCGTGTTCACGTAATGTTAGTTGAGTTTTTTAGATAAAGTATCGTACTACATAGCGACACGATATTAGGTATTTTCAATTTGCAGAGTGACATATGGTTATTCTGGTAAAACGTAGTCCTAATGAGTCGAAAATTACTTGTCACAAAACATTCCATTCCGATAAATTGTATTATCTGCAGGTATTTTCTTGTGCTGCATCATTGTCCAGTAAACTTCGATTGTTAAAAATATTTTCTAATTTTCAAAGATTGATCAACTTGAAATAAATAAGCGATGTATACAATAATGTTAACGTTTGAAAACATCTGGGGTAATGTGTAATTGCTGTTACTAAGAACCCCCGAATCGTAAAAATGGCAAAATAGTGTTTAATTCCGAAAGGGGAAGTTGAGAAATATTTCTATATGACACTTCAACATTTATCATATCTGTGCATATGTATGTTAATTGCCAAACATTGTTAAACATTGTTAATACCTATTTTTAGTTCTTGCAGCCTACTAGAATAGTAATCTTCGAACTCTCATTGTCAATAACACATTATATTAGTGCGAATGTTGCAACTGGGAGTTTGTATTTAGTAAATAAAGGCTTTGCCTTAAACCACAATAAATTTTTCTTCAGCGAAATAACCCAGTATTTTGTGATAAAATATCCATTGGTTATTGCAAAAGTTAATTAACTGTAGTAACCTATTTTAACGAATTCTATTATAATATTAAACTACATTATTCAATATAGAAACCATTTTGATAAATTACAATTGTACTTGTAATTTCGATAATTTCATACATCTATAACGGAGGTGCGCTTTTGTCTAAGAGAATCGTTAATTTAATTCGAGAATTCGATTACGTGTTCAACTACCAGTAGTAATCTACCCTTCTTTTGTGTCGCAGACAAATATGATAAGCCTAGAAGCCTTGCCGAAGATAATAGATACCTCACAATTGACCTCAGACTTGGAGGGTACTTTAAGTTACGATCACGCTAACTGGCTGGAGACGCGTTTAGCCGTCGAGGAATTCTCATGGCAAGCAGCTGATCTTTTGGACCGCCTTGATGATTTACAAGAGGATTTGTCCAGGAGTGACTTTGCTGATGATGTGAGCGGCGCTAAACATAAAATAGATCTGCACAATGAAATGAAAAAGAAAATAATGAAAGCGCCTGTTGAGGATATCGATTTATTAGGTAAGTTCATTTCAGCTCCTTATTTCCTTCTAGAAGAGAAATTACATTTTTTTGTTAATATAAAAAATATTTAACTAGAATAATATAGCCAATGTAAATTAATGCTTTTATCATTAGAATAAATTGCGCTCAATATTTGTGCATAGTTGTGCATTTCTTTATTACTTAGTGTCGCCCTTTCGTTAAATTTGAAATTTAGTTGTGTTTATAAATGATTTTGTTTAGCTTTAGCTTACTTTATAAATATAATAAGAACTGAAAAAAGTAGTATATAGTAGTAATTACAAAATGTTTGTATAGATTTCACGAATGGATGATGAGAGCTGACATGAGTGTCTGTTGAAAAATTACTGTCTATAGTAACGTTTTTAAAGAAAACCAAAGCTAAAATCCACAAAACTGTCTGTATCCATCTGTTAGCATTGTCCTCTAATGATGTTTGTGATTCGTATATTTTATCATAAATAAAATCTAGTATTTTTCCGATAGAATAAACATACTTATTATTTTGGTAACACTCGTTGAAAGCTTGTCGGCCACACTGAATCTAATCACGATATCTCATCTCTTTTTCTGGATGGTTGATTTCTTCCTTTAGAGTTCCACTTTTTCTTGGTCCTGGGGAGTCAGAAACCAGCAAATATGAACTTCTTGTGTGACTTTTATCGTTAGAAAGTCATAATCTATGTACAGTTTCAATAAGAATTCTCACAATGAATTTTCGTAGGCCATCTGGTTACAGAAACTCGATTTATTGAAGTTGTAGTTTATTTCAAAATTGTATGTGAAAGAACAGTTTTGGAAAATTGTGCAAATATTGAAATACAAGAAATTCTGACATAGTTTGCCATCGTTTGGCCATTTTTAACCATCAACTGGTTTCTGCGAGAACTCAGTAACAGTTATTATTTCTGCAACTTCAAAGTTAGGCGAATTTCAGGGGTTATGTGGCTGCCCAGTACTGTGAGAGAACGCTGGAAGCGGAGATTCAGTTCTCCGAGGAGGCGATGACATTTTTCTCCAAAAATTGTATCCCGATCGATTTACTGTTCGCTGTTGGGAACAAAGTTATTAACAACGCAGCATTATAAACAGCGAAATAGTACCGTAACAATGCCAAATCGTTTGCCATTTTTAACCATCAACTGCCACATATTTAATACTCACAATTTACATAGCAAGAGTTGTAACTGTGATCAGACAAGCATATAGCATAGGAAGCCGCTATAACAAGCACCAACCACAGATAAAAAAATACATATATTTAAAGGGCTTGATAACTGATATAGTAAGTTGATTAAATAGGTGACTGTCGCTCCTAACACTCTCACGCTACATTTTCGGCGAGGTAATAGCCTTGAAATACTTTACGTACACAAGTTAACAGTAAAAGGTGTAATGCTAGTATTGACAAACAATATAGTTTAGAAAGCCATTACATTTACACCCACCGCCATTAAAAAAAGTCATTGATACAGTTAATTCTATCAATGACCATGAAAATGCAAAGACAGAATTTTATTATTTAGAAAATAGAGCGTTTCTTGCTAAAATAAACATTTTCTACCGATGTACTTAAAATTCAAAACAAATCGACACCTTTGAATAACGACTAAAGTCAGCACTATGATCAAATAATTTTAAAGATATTTTAAATACACTTAAAGATTCTGTTCTTGTAACGACCACTTCACACCTGTCTGCAATGAATCGAAAATTAATATTTTATTTCTACTATTTTACGTATTGATCACGTTTCTACCCCATCCTCGAAACTACAAGGGCACTGAATGCGGTTGAATACATTTGCATCATCTATCCACTAAAACAATTCGCCGAATTATATTTTGAATTCGCGTCTTGCATTCGTATTTTACAGGTAAAATGTGATATTTGTAGTGCGCTGCATTATTTGCATGCAATACGACTTTTGCTTTGTACTGATATTTTCAGAGATTATTCTGTTAGGGATGGTTATTTATGTTACGAATTTTATAAGTTACTCTGCCACTTTTATGCACAATCAGACAAATACTAAGGGAAGTAGTGATTTAAAAAAACGCCAAATTTATATAATGACTAAAAACTTATTATATTCTATTAGTTGATGAGTTCGATGCCATTTATTCTCATTGCTATGGACACGAGATTTCTTATTTTCCGGTCAAATATATGTAAATATATGCGGCTGGTGACTTTTGAATTAAAATCTCCACTCATACCAATTGTTAAACATATGTTAATGTTGTACTGTGCACTGCGTGTTAAGTAATGTTAAGTTAATTGAGAATTTAAACGGAGGACTGAAATGATGTAAAAGCAATATGTGTAGTTTGCTATAAACCGTGGTTGTGCTAAGAAAAAAAGGAACTGCCGGAAACATGTGCATAATGCACAGCACAAATCTAAAGAAGTGATCTAGCACTGACGACTGAATTGTACATACTTTGAGTCATTTTTATGGTAATAGCCTGTAATTCACCATTTACTCAGAAGAAGTTACCAGGTCAGAGTATGTTGAAGACGTTGTATGTACCATCTGTGCATGAAGAAATTAAAAAGACAGAATCACAGAAAATAAACCTCCGCAGTTATGCGAGAGCAACACAACACATATTAACCAAGAATCTATTGTTAGGGTATCGTGCACGCACTGCGCCTTCTTAAATTATCTTTACTGTTGTTAGTTACAAAAGTGATTAAACTGTACTAGCAAAGCAATTATGATACTATCGCCTAGAAAAGTTACAAAAATTTCAATTTTCAACAAATAAAGTATTCATGTTTGGCCTGTTTTTTTTTTTATATTCCAGTAAAAATTAAGCACGATACTGGAAACTAAATCTCACCGCATTACTAATCGCATGTGTTCGCAAACCAACGCAGTTGATATGGAATTGAATGAAATTACTATTAAAACACATAAACTTATTTTTAAATTTTGTAGTTTCAGAGGTATTTATGCATACAAATTTTAGCATAATACAAATTTTGGAAGGCACTGTGACCTGAAATTGGGAATTCTTTCTCTAAGAAAAACGTGTTTTTCTTGTATCAAGGTCGCAGTCTGTAAACTTTAATGGAATTGAATATAGGTATATGTCATTTGAAATTCGCATAAGTGTTAAAACAATGAAATACGAATACTGATTTTCAAATGTTCAGTCGATAGTTCCGCTAAACTTGAAAGCTTCGATAAAGTAGACTCATCTTGGTGTCGATATGCTACTCGTCTCGGTCTTGAAAATCGACACGAGACTTAGGCAATACTTAGAGACATGTACTAGTAAGACAGTAATAAGACAATAAATTTGTAGTAAAAAGGTTGTGATGATACCATAATTATTGTTCATGGAACAAACACAACTGTAAATATTACTAGAATAAAAGTAACATGCACCCATTTTTATATACTTGCAGATTTTAGTAAGTTTACTGCCGCGACGTCTCAGTGAACGATTTGCTATAGTAAAAAAGCTAAATGTTTGTGGTTGCGATATATACACCACAAAATAGTACCACAATTTTGTGATATTGCTTTTACTACAAACATAGTAGATTATTTAGAAAAACTACAATAACTTTGTATTTTCGACTGAATGCGATAGTTGTCGCTATAGTAACCGTCGATTGTGGTAGGATATATCACAATTGTACCACATTATGCTGTCAGTGTAACAAAGCTTGTATTGTAAGAAGTTGTGAGTGTTTTAGACAAAAATTCAGATGTTTTCACAGTAATACTATTTTTGCTGGATATGCAGGTTGCATAAATGATTTTAAAAATTATTTGATTATGTCAATATTACGTCATTACTTATAGAGCGATTATTATTTATTTAATTTAATAATTTGTGCGTAAGTATGTTCCAGAGGTACATTTAAAAAAGTATTTAATGCTGGGATTTTCAAAATCGTCGACTAAAATTAATATGAACACGCCGAGCTCAGGTACTACCTCATCTGAGGGTATTGTAGGCAATATGTTAAGTAAAGAGTTTTCTGGTTTTAATTTTGAAGAAATCCTAAACATAAGTTTAGAGAGAAAGTCCTTGATCTTAATGCACTACACGATGTAACCAATCACAGAACTGAATTTTAAAAATACGTATATACTACACATGGGAGATTGGTATTGTCCATAGTATGGATCGAATCTGAAAATTTGGCAAGAATCCGAGAGGATCAAAGTCACTGCAGGATCAGATTTCTACTGCAATAGGGAAGCAACGGCTTATTTATATACATACATATGCACTACATACAATACGTTTCTACATATATACATACGTATAATGAACAAATTCCATTTAACTGAAATTCGAATTACAAAGATGGGAGTAATATAACAAAATTATTTAATAACATTTAACCACAGTGAATAAATATTAGGAGTTAGAATCATTATTAAATACAACTTGCACATAATAGTATTAATTTTTGAGGTTCCATTCGGTCTAATTTACATGCTGGTTGTTTCCCTTTAATGTTTGCGGTTGTTTTGCACTTGCAAGTTTGTACGCTTGCTTTCGTATCTGCTGTGAGATAAGTTACATATAATATATATGTATATCTTTATGGGTGGATGCCATTGATAGTACAGTGTACGCCCTCAACGGATATTCTTACTGAACAGCTAGTTTCGTCGACACAAGGATATACATACATATTATGTATATGATATATGTACATACATACATGCATACATAGCATGCTGCTGGTATGGTGATTTATGTTTATAATATTCTTTTCAATATCTTAAGTATGGTAATGTCGGGGGTATTTGGATTGTTTGAACACCGCATAGTTTTTGCGAGGTTGCATAATTTTATTTCCAGATAAATTTGAAAAACGTACGGATAAAAAGCAATCTTACAGTATCTTGCTAACCGATTGACCCATAAGAAAATTTTCAATCTCAATTAATTTAATTTATAATAAAAACAGATTTTGGTGATACAGCTATTAAACTAAAGATATCAAACGATATTCAAAGTTATAAAAAACAAGTTTGAAATACTTGATGCCGGCTAAAAGGATGGAAGCACCTTTAAAAGAATACAAAAATAAGTATTTATCCTAATTGTCTTTCTCAATTTTTTTGCAGAAAATGGTTTAATAATCGAATGTAGGCTTTCACGGCTACTGTTCCATAAAGATTATCTTTCGGGTATTGCCGTGGTTGTTGTAACAAACTTGACGTTTCGCTGATCATACTGTCAGCTTTTTCAGAAGCGAAACATCAAGTTTGTTACTACAACCACGGCAATACTCGAAAGATACATCTTTATAAAATGGCTTAATGCTCTGTAGTGACATTTAGTTTTTTTATTGGGGCATATGGTAAAAAAGATAAGTAAGGTAAGTTTAAAAGCTGTATTTCTGTATAACGATAACGAACTTCCATCAGTACCTGTGGCCCACTTTGCTAGTGTGAAAGAATCATGAAAACTGTAAATTTATATTGGAAAACCTTCAATAGTACTGTTGTTTTTTATGTGGGTGCGAAAGTGTACAGGGACAAAAAACAGTATATTAGAAAAGAACTGTTTAAACGGGAATCATAACGTATTGTGTAATCCTAAACATGTGCTTATTTATCGTTGACCTATAAATGGAAAAATGTATTTACGCTGGCTTCTTACAGTATGTTGTTCAGTTCAATGTTGTAATCCATTAACGCAATCATTTTATTAGAAATGGAAAAGCTGAGAAGAGAGATTGTTCTGCCTCAGAAACATTCCAAGACCCAGACTTTGTAACAAACTTATTGATTCTTCAGACATTCAACAAATCTTTGCAAGAGAAAGGTGATTCTCCCATTGATAAAAGAAAAGGCCATGCCACTTCAAGCGCTTAAAACAATTCCTCATCTATGTTTATTTGAACATTAGAATATTAGAAAGATAATGTGTGAATTTAATATATCTACTTAACTACATTGTTCGGTAGTAAAAATAAAAGAAAAAGGAATTTTAGGACCTCCATATTGAAAAACAGAAAAAACTTTGCCAATAGAAACCATTGTAGCTGTATGTTCGTTTTCTGAAAGCTATAATACAATAATAATACAATACAATGATTTATTTCCCAAATAGTAACATTAAGACAAACAACATGTATATATTAAAGAATAAACAAAAAGCAAATATGGTTGGGTTGGGTCCTATGACGTTAGGAAGACATTGCTGGGTATTAAAGATAGTGTGACAATTATTAGATATAACAATTTTTTTGTCTGTGATATAAATAATAAATTACATAGTTTGAAAAGGATAATTTTGTGCAAGTTTCCTAGCTTAAATATGAATTACTCTAAATTGCCGGGTTAAGACCTAATAATTCTATTTAGAGTGGCACGCACTATTTTTATTCTATATGTACAGGTCACAAAAACATTTATGATAGAAAATGCTCGACTGCACTCTGCAATAAATGACAACACAAAATATTACAAGCAATGTACAGAAAAAGTATTCATCATCAATTGACTTCAACATGAAGACCAGTGTTTACTGTCCAGTTAAAACCAGGAGTAATATACAATTTTACAAGAATACTTAATTGAAAGTTAAAAAAATTCTATTCTATCTTAGAGAAATCTTCAGAAGAATTTATCCATTTATTTTGGGACGACTTGTTTCTTTTCGTTTAGCATGACTTCATTGCCTGACAGTACGGGAAATTGCTTATTCCTATAAAAGAACACATCAAAGAATCAAAATTGCTGTCACATCCGATTTTTTCTGATAACTAGAGTGTAATTGCACAAGATGAAGCAATTCGTACTGGACAAGTGAACAGGTAACAATACATGCTCTTGTAATATATTTCAAACGGAAGAAGGTTGAACATGTCTAGTTACTTCCTTAATTATGATTGCCTAGAATAGGGCACAGTAGCTGCTGACATCTTTCCGAAAGAAAAATTCATGTGATCCCAATTTGTTGTTTTTTTTCCATCCAATGCAAAAATAAGAAACTGTTTTGATCCTCTGCTATCACGAGGAACATTTTGATCTGAAAGAAGAGTGGCAGTTTCTAGTCACAGTACATGGAAAAGGATCTTACGACGGAATAACTCCTTCAGTAAAGATACTACCACGTGGTAGTTTGCAAAAACCCTCTGAAAATCAAACTCAAACCCCATGATAACTTTTGGAATAGGTAACAGCAAACATAACCAAGGTAGATTTTGCCCATTCAGGACAAGACTAATATGCTGCATCAGTATTGTTCTTAATTACCTACCTTTATTAAATATTTATTAGCGGAAGAATACTGCAATACCATCCGTTTATTCCTAAAATTACATCAAAATAGATGAAAAACTTTTCAGATGACTTCAGGGCTGAGAACAGGAAATGTCAAAATCTCTAGATAAACTCAAATTAGAAGATATTTCACACTACGTCGTCACCGTCTATGAAGGGAGCGGGTAGAGCGAGTATACAAAAATAGGAAGAACTTGATGAAGTAGAAATAACTTTCTTTCATCTATCTGGATCATCTACATCATTCTCATATTGTTATGAGCAGTTGCGTGTTAATGGCTATAAATGCCATTTTTTTAATACTGTTTACTTTGACCGATATAACATTTGTCCCAATCTTTAGAGTTTAATTTACAGACGACATTACTTTGATTGTATTTGCTTAATTTTGTTTTGAAATTAGTATAGAAAAAAAGACAATCACAGTAACGTCGTCTATAAATTACATGGAAAAGGCTGTAACAAATGATATTTCGATCAAATTAGGTATTAAAAAAAAAACGCATTTATAACCACCAGTATATTGCTTTTTACGCATATTATAAATGGTGATGAAGGTATATAATCGTAGAACAAATTTTACTACTTACAGAGGAAATAACAGTGAAACGATTTGTTGCGATACCTACTTAAAGAAAGCATTGTAAAAGTTGAGTGTATTACACTTGTGATAGTTATCTTACTGGCTCCTTTTGCTGAAAGGAATAAATAAATATTCTGCATATAACAACTATTAAGTTTCTTTTTAGTGTTTATCATCATTGTTGTTTTTAAGAAATATGTACTTATTTATATGTATGTATGTATATACCATATCCTCCATATCCTATATATGCAGTGAATTTAATGTAGTCATTTTTGACAACTTTTTATCATACGTAGAAAAATAGATGAATTTAAGGGATCTATTGTATAAGAACTCTATTTCTCAACATTATTTGGTACGTAACGAGGATCAGCCGCACTTTTGTCGAAGGAACTGCTGCCGTTCATAACAAAGAACTAGCTCGGAGATACCATTAGCTGTCTTACTTCCTGAATGAGGCATCCGAGGTCACCGTCCGTTGTTGCATGCAACACTTTCAATTACAATCGTTTCATTGTAATATCTGTGTTGAATGTGATCGGGGCATTGATTGAGTTCACCGCTCATTTTCCTTTATGAATGCAGTGCATTGTTTGGGAAACAGTTTTTCGCAATCGGAAGTGAACTTTCCCGTAGAAGCAACGTGCTTTCGCGTTTCAATTCTCATTAAAATTCTTGCGTTGCTGAAATTCTTGCTGCTGTAAGAATAATCTTTTGTATTCTAGTCACAACAATTAATTAGCTGCTGTAATTTTTTGATTCATTTATTATCTTACGTAATATTTGAATTATTGGATGATCTTGCATTAAGTATAATACGTGTAACTGGGTTTGAAGCTCGTATTCTAAGAAACGGCACACAAAATATTGATAATGACTCATAGTTAATTTCGGAATAATTAGACGATGTTGTGTATTTATCTGGTGAAGTATATCAGTCACTCAAATCACTTAAAACTTGGAATCAAGAAGAACCGCAGTGCACCATAATAACAATTAACAGCATATTTTGTTAATATCAATACTTTGAGAGATTTATCTTTCGATACTTTAGTAGCTTAGCCGATTTCTACTGATATCACATTACTGGAAACTCGTCTGCAGTTTCAGTGAAATGTTATGTGCAATTAGATAACGGGAAACTATCATTACAAGAAAGGAGATAATGTCAATGAAATTGTTCGCTGTTTTAAGTTAGATTCAGTATGTCTCACGTGAGACACTTCAATAACGATGAATGAGCAATTTCCGTAATAGTAAAATATAAAACTAACATTTGGTGGAGGCGCCGGGTACTGTTTGCCTATTATATAAAAGTGCACTTTTTACACGGGAAAAATGTTAATTAAATCATCTTTTGCTATAAACATGCTGTACTATTATTATTATTATTTGTAATGTATGTACTTCTTTCTATTGTCACTTTTTGAATATCTGCACATGACAATTTTAAACACACAAACTGTGTGTACAGTATCAATATGTTAATTTATTCTTAGTGTAGAATTCATTTAATTAAGGTGGCTTAGTTCGTGTCTGATGTAGTACGATGATAAACAATATAGTGCGTAGTTAAGAAATTTAATAATTAGACCTTAAACATTGCTAGCCTTCCTATCTTGTAGTAGAAATACCTCTTGTTAATATCAGGGTAAATATTGATATTATATATATGTATGTTTTACTAAATCGCATTTACACTGCTAGAACAGGGTAAACTCTGCAAACTAATGAATGGTGGTTGTCTCTTACTCACTTTATTGTTCTTTGTATACGGGACGGGGAACTGGAGTGTTGTTACCTTTCATAAAACAGATAGGGTATGTCACGACGAGATTTGGTGTTAAGAATTGAAATTTAAAATTTTACAAATAATTTTTTCGATTTAACATAAACACATACATTTCTGCTTTTTCTCAGTACAACGAAAATATGTATCAACCGCCTTGTTTTATCTAGAATTTTTGTTATTGCTTTTCGTTACTAAGACAATTCCAAAACTACATTGTTTAGTAAAACTACTTTCAAAGTAGCCTTTTTGCCGATTGCAAGGTATTACAAACACTCCGTTTCCAAAAAGTTCATGCATTTTAAGCAATTATTTAGGAAAGTGCGGTAGTATAAAGTTTACAAAAGAAATCTGAGTATTCAGAATGCATCAATATCTTATTATTTTTAAATAGAAACATATCTACATGTTATTAGTTATTGCATGTTTTGTATGTTCAACATTATAAGCAGAGTTAATTCGCAAAACGTTTTAAATTTGATTTTTCAGAACGCATTAATGAATAAATAAATTAAACATTAATGCTACACTAATAGAAATTTTGAAACAAACAGGTTTACTTTGGGCAAAAAAAACATAGGAAATGTGATTTTAAAGGGAATTTCTGACATACATTTGCTAATCTTTCTGTTTAAACTTCTGCTATTCTACCACACTGACGAGAGCTACTTATTAGATTTGATATGTCTTAGTTATTACGATATTTATAACATCAATGGCAGAAATTTAAGAAAACCGCAACGAGTCGGGTAGATCAAGCTTAGATGCATCATAGTATTTGTAGTGGTAATGCCAATTAGCCAGTTTTGTGTTTCTTTGTGTAGTAACTAATATACATATATGAATAATAATATAATATATACAGGGTGGGGCAGAAAAACCTATCCGATTTCAAATCTCTTTTTCTCAGAAGAGGGAGGTAGTGGGGTAAAAACCGTTAGAAGGCCGGTTTTATGCCATTTGTCAGTTGTCAACATGCCTTGGTCTGGTGAACATCGCGCTTTTGTTATTGAGCGGTTTATCGAAAACGGCGGTTCGATAATTGCTACACAACGTGCGTTTCGAATTCATTTCGGACTCGGGCGTCATGATCCTGTTCCACATCACGCTACGATTAAAGTGTGGGTGTCAAATTTTCGGCAGACGGGATCAGCATTGAAAAAGAAGTCGCCTGGACATCCCAGGACAGCAACAGGACCTGAAAACGTGGCTAATGTGCGAGCCGCGATTGAACATTCCCTGCGTCGTTCGGCGCGAAAACATTCGTTCGCTTTGGCGATTTCCAACCGCAGTATTCCGCGAATTTTGCACCGGGACCTCAAAATGCATCCCTACAAAATGGTTGTTGCACAGGAATTAAGTGGAAGGGATTTTGAAACCCGTACGAACCTTTGTCGCGATCTCCGAGAACTCCCAAACGACGATGTTGTGCTCTTCACGGACGAAGCCCATTTTCACCTTTGTGGCGCCGTAAACAGGTAAAATTTTCGATATTGGAGTGACGAAAATCCTCGGGAAATCCATCAGGAACCCCTCCATAGCACAAAAGTGACTGTGTGGTGTGCTCTTTCCCGCCTAGGCGTCTGGGAGCCTTACTTTTTTGAAGAAAATGGGCAAACCGTAACGGTCAACAGCGAGCGCTATTGTTTCATGCTGGAAAATTTTCTTCGACCCAAAATGGAAGAAATTGGCGTGGAAAATGTGTGGTTTCAACAGGATGGTGCAACCGCCCACACATCTCGACGATCAATGGACATTCTCAGGGAAATGTTTCCCGGACGCCTCATTTCTCTGAGAGGTGATCTTGGCTGGCCGCCGCGCTCACCGGAAATAATTATATACGATTTTAAATTGTACATGCATGAATTTTTGGAAATGTAATTATTTGTAATAGCTTACAGCTGTCATTTTTTTAAAATAAAATTAAAATGAACTAAGTCAAAAAGTCCAGATTTTAAAGATAAGATTCATTAGAAAAAGACGTTTTAGAAATGCCTGGGCTATACAAACCAATAATAAAAATTAGGTACTTATTACTTTTTATATCTTTTAACCAAATCTTGTGACATATCTTGTATATATACATGCAAACATAAAATAATTAAATGCATGGTGGGTGCCTAATGTCACCGTCAAGCAAGTATGATTTCATTGGAATTCGTTCCATGATGGAACAGAAAAAAATCATAATTATTACCTGTATTGGCCTATGTGACTCAGTAACATGACGTTTGGCTTCTTTAACTTCGTATTAATTCAAATAGATGAGATGGTAATTCCTGTTTTAACATGTCAAATGTTTTAGTTAATAGAATCTGATGGCACCTTGGAATTCTTTCACGATTTGATATAGTTTCTGTGCTAATATTATTTCTAGACTATGTGACTTCGAGATGGACAAGCTAATGATTTAATATGCTTCTTTGAACTACTGCTGCCAATTCACTAACCTATCCAATGGCGTCCCAAATAATTATCCTCGTCAAAATTTCAGTTCATTTTTTTTTCTTCATATTTCTTGACAATTCTGACATCCAACAGGTCTATTAAGGGGTAAATCTAAATTACAAAATATCCATAATTTCATCCAAAAAAAGTAGATATTAAAGTAAGTTTTTTTATTATATCATCTGTTTTTATTTCATTGTAAGAATTTGACATAAATTTTGTCCCGTTTCTCGAATGCTAGTAGCGTCAGAAGATTTTCTTTCGAGCTTCTTCGAAAATTTCATTTCATTGATCATATTTGTGGATCAGCTTTTTGTACAAAGCTCTTCATCTTCCTTCTGTGTGGAAACAGTTTTACAAAACAGTAGGTTTACCTGTATACATTCTTTACATCAATTAAGCTAATAACTTTTACATAGACATTAAAGACGGAAATATTTAAATATAATAAATTATTTATTATATTTTAATATTTGCAAAACATTTATTAATTATTTATGCTACTTCCGGCAATCTTTACTTATCTAGAAATCTGACGGAACAAGGAAATTCTGTAACTAGTTGTTAATAATCAATATTAAACTGAACGGAATAAAAGTAAAAAAAGGAAATACAAGAAAAGCTCAAAAAACTAAAGAAAAAAAAAACAGAATACGCCAAATAACTCTTACGCAAACAAAGTTTTCAGTAGCAGTAGAATAAATATTACTTTTTCTCTGACTGTCGAGGATATTCATTAAGGAGATGAGGGGCAACGGGTTTGAATAGTAGTTTACATATTTCGCGTTGAGAAAATTAAATTCGGGCTCTACTTCTCGTAATATTTACAGAATTATGCCTAATAATTTCATTTGTTATTGCATTAGTTTGCGGATTAGGTTTTGAGTCTTTTATGTACGATTTGCCATTTGATATCCGCATTTGCAAGCTACAAAATTAATCATTTGTGTTTGCGGTGACGTTATTGTAAGAGTATTATTTTTTATATTTCTAGTTATTGGAAATTGATTATTTTATCTTAAAATTACAGCATATTGTTATATGGGATTGAAATTGGTTTTGTAGCTAGCTGCTAATACTTTAGCGAAACTACGTTTATATTCGTTTATATATCAGTTACTATATAGATTATATTCGCAATAAAGATATATTATTCGGGATATAGATCATATTTTAAAATAAGGAAACTTTAATTGAACACTATTGCTTATATTCTCGGTCTTTTTGAGTAGAAACACGAACTTGTTGGCCCTTCTGTACTTATGTATGCATGTGCATATAATTTCATATACTCCAAATGTACGCGAGTAAAAATATATTGTTATCTTTTGCAAATTGAAAGAGAAAAATACGATGTGTATATGTAGGTTTTATATTTCACAATTTATCAATCAATTTATTTTTAATATAATTCAATTAACTGTAGTATCAAATTTGTTTACTAGTACATCTAATGTATTTCTCGTGTATTGTAGTCGTACTATAAAAGCTTTTACTTGTAGGTCAACGACTGTTACAAAAGGTCTGCGGTAACGACACCGGTCAAGGCGGTGGCGGAGGTGGTGGAGGCGGCGGTGGTGGTGGCGGTGGTGGTGGCGGCGGAGGTGGTGGCAGAGACCCCGAGTCTCCTAGTGGCAGTAGTGCAGATGGTGATATAAAAAATTTAGTTCTACAAAACTTAGAAGCAGTGCACTCCTCTCAACAACATCTTTTACAACTTTGGCATCATAAAAAGCTCAAACTGGACCAGTGCTTTCAACTTAGATTATTTGAACAAGATTGTGAGAAGGTAATTATTTACAAAATTATTAAACAACAACAAATCTTATGTCCGACACGGGTACGTTAAAATTCTTTCGTAAAATATGTTTACGTTTTTGTGTGGGTTTATGCTAGAGTCAAATTTTTTATTATTTCTAGGGGTTGTGCCAAAAGTGTAGCTAATATTTAGTTACGATCATTATATTGTTCACTATTTCTAGTAATTTTCAAATTATTTTTCTATATGTTTGTTTCTCTTTTCATGACTTTCCGCATAAATGTAAAAAAGGTTTTATATATATGTAGGTATGCAGATTATAAAATTATCTTTTTTAATATATGAATTTGAACAATTACAATGAAGGAAAGCATTCGCAGTGTTAATTACCTGCGACAGTAGGTTTGAGAGTGATTGTTCACTTCAAAATTTCTGTTGTTTATTACATTATATGCAGGGGGTTATTCAAATGTACCTAAACACCTAAATATTTTAGTATATAAATATAGAAGTACATAAATAAAGAAAAAATTCAATCAAAGCTTTACTAAATTTAAGCACGTCGTTATTGTTAATCTATGTAAATATCGCTTCCGAAGTGCAAGTGTTCTGTTGTAAAGGGGTGATAGTTATTCATATATTGTGCAGAAGTAAACTGGGATTCATATTGGCGTAAAATACACTGTTCAGAAATGTTTGGAATCTTTAAGGAGTGCCAAATTAGTGCTTGAGATGCTTCTATATAACATTATTTTCACTATAATAATAATAGCTATCTTCATCATGAAGTTATTAAATTTTCTAGTACGATAACATTATTAAACATTATTATTGAGTGGACAATGAATAAAATGAGTTTTTATGATATATTCGTTATCTACGGCATAATTTGTTTTTTTTTGCTGGTGTTGTAAACTTGATACTTAAAAATGTAGATAGTATCCTGAAATGGAGAAAAGCAGTGAAAATAACGATAACTGCAGTGCTGTAATATATGCAAAATAATGTCTCTTTGGGGCCAGCATATCTACATTCGCAGACACATAACCAATGTAACATTTTCATTGCGCTCACATTAGAATTTCATGTATTTGCGCTGATAGTATTCTGTTGCGTGGATTTGTCTCCAGTTGCTATGTGTTTGTGCTGGGATTTACATCATCTCATAATCTGCGTTGTATTATGCTGTTAATATTACAAGCGAATATATGAATATAATGAAACAGCAATAATTGACAAAGCTCACGTAAACACTGAGGATTCAAAGGAAAGAATGAGACCTATATTAACGCAGATTTAGAGAGTAATTATGTAATATATGTATATTGCGCAGGCATATTTGCGTTTTCAATAATTCTACATTTACAATCGACACATAATATATTGGCACTATCATAGTCTTAGTTTATCTTTTGTTCTGTCTATTTAAGAACATTTTCGCTTCATAAACTTACTTGATTTCTATTTTATATCTCTATTTATCATTTCCAATTGCATTGTTGGTTATCACTGACTTTCTAATTGTCAAGGACATAGCGTTTTTAAAAAAATCTCTGAAATCCGTATAGTTAATGTCGGGAGTAATTGGGATACCTAAATCCTACTGGGCAATTGCTATCAGCAGGCTAAAAGTTAGACATCGGTCTCTGGATAGTATACAAGATTTAAGCAAAAACACTTTACATACTTTGGTGGGTTATAGTGGAAACGAAAAGAAGAAAAAATTCCAATATACTTGTTGCTTGTACAGTAAATACGACTATGATTTATTTCAAAAGTTCACCTTTTATTCTAACAAAAAGTTTATTAATTAGGAAGTGTTGTTGTAAATTTAAAGTAAACACCATAAACGTAATGATTACACGTGTAATATGATATGTATGTATAGATGCCACCCAGAAATTGACATATTACTGGTCTGGAGATCGAACACGACATACTTATAATATCAATAACAATATTATTTTCCATACAAACATTGCCACGCTCATTCGTCTCCTTAGAGGCTGACTTTAAAAAACACCGAAGAACTTGTTTCACTAATTTTTTCGAAGAGCATTAACACACAAGTTTAAACTAAGTTTGACCGTACAAATACATTTTTTAAATATTTTCGAGGCACAAACGATTTCATATTGTTGCTGGATTCGTTTTGGAATTTCGTTGACTTTAGATGTTATATTATTATATTTAATATAATTTTTTACCTGTGCCAATACTGTTTGTATTGTATTTACAACACAGTAGTGTGTTTCACATCTGCACCTCTGCTTCATCAAATGCATATTTATTACATCTGTATTTTTCATGCGATACTATTTTTTACAAATTCTGTTTAAGTAGTGCTTCAGTGATAATAATTTTAATATTCAACCAATGTAGAATTTTTTCTTCTTTGAAGATGTGGTATGCAGGTATTT
>CM043015.1:165750493-166076973 GCA_023690525.1 Holotrichia oblita | reverse complement strand
GATTACTGAAAATCACATAAAGAGAGATGTCTACATAGTTAGGGTACGTCTCAGTTTCAGTCAATATGCTTACCTTTAAAGGATCTTATTTAGTCCTATGAATCAATAACATAACACATAGAAGAAAAAGCTTTCCATAATTTCATGGACTCGGTTCATGTCAACAAGCCACAGATTTACGGCTGGGAGGAAGGACGGTAATGTTGAAACCGCTAAAGAAGTGTACCCTTTCTATAGCCTGTGTTCATTATTTACATAAATGTTTTTATTTTTCTTTCTTCATGCATTTCCCTGCCTTCTATTCTTCTTCTACTTATTATCATTTTTCTTAAGTGTTTTAATCATCAAAAGCTTTATCCAATATAAATAATTTATATGACAAAAATTATAATTCCTTTTTAAGGTAGAGGCTTCTGAGATTGGCTTTAGTATGGTTCAAAAGATATGAATGTTTCCAAGACTGTCGAAGAAACCAGGCAATCGCTTGCTCACGGAAAAATAGGAGAACCAACCAACAATACTCATGGAAAACAAAAAGTAAACGGATTATATCATTTAGTTTATATATATAGCTTTGGCTGACATAATTGTAAGTACATCAAGGCCAACCTTTCTAGAAATTCTAGTTTCAGGCAAAACGAAAACGATGATGTACACTTATTCACATTGGTCATAAAACAGATGTGTTGTGGGAGCCTAGTATAGCATTTTATGTCAAATAAATTGGTCACAATGAGATTTCTCCGAAACGTACGAAGATTAGTTTCTAAACCTTTGTTTACATAATCTCTACCTGAAAATTCGTGATGGTTATGGCACAATATCGCTGTCGAGAATTATAGAAAATACCTACATACCACATCTTCAAGAAGAGAAAAATTCTACATTGGTTGAATATTAAAATTATTATCACTGAAGCACTACTTAAACAGAATTTGTAAAAAATAGTATCGCATGAAAAATACAGATGTAATAAATATGCATTTGATGAAGCAGAGGTGCAGATGTGAAACACACTACTGTGTTGTAAATACAATACAAACAGTATTGGCACAGGTAAAAAATTATATTAAATATAATAATATAACATCTAAAGTCAACGAAATTCCAAAACGAATCCAGCAACAATATGAAATCGTTTGTGCCTCGAAAATATTAAAAAAATGTATTTGTACGGTCAAACTTAGTTCAAACTTGTGTGTTAATGCTCTTCGAAAAAATTAGTGAAACAAGTTCTTCGGTGTTTTTTAATGTCAGCCTCTAAGGAGACGAAAGAGCGTGGCAATGTTTGTATGGAAAATAATATTGTTATTGATATTATAAGTATGTCGTGTTCGATCTCCAGACCAGCAATATGTCAATTTCTGGGTGGCATCTATACATACATATCATATTACACGTGTAATCATTACGTTTATGGTGTTTACTTTAAATTTACAACAACACTTCCTAATTAATAAACTTTTTGTTAGAATAAAAGATGAACTTTTGAAATAAATCATAGTCGTATTTACTGTACAAACAACAAGTATATTGGAATTTTTTCTTGTTTTCGTTTCCACTATAACCCAGCAAAGTATGTAAAGTGTTTTTGCTTAAATCTTGTATACTATCCAGAGACCGATGGCTAACTTTTAGCCTGCTGATAGCAATTGCCCAGTAGGATTTAGGTATCCCAATTAGTCCCGACATTAACTATACGGATTTCAGAGATTTTTTTAAAAAAACGCTATGTCCTTGACAATTAGAAAGTCAGTGATAACCAACAATGCAATTGGAAATGATAAATAGAGATATAAAATAGAAAACAAGTAAGTTTATGAAGCGAAAATGTTCTTAAATAGACAGAACAAAAGATAAACTAAGACTATGATAGTGCCAATATATTATGTGTCGATTGTAAATGTAGAATTATTGAAAACGCAAATATGCCTGCGCAATATACATATATTACATAATTACTCTCTAAATCTGCGTTAATATAGGTCTCATTCTTTCCTTTGAATCCTCAGTGTTTACGTGAGCTTTGTCAATTATTGCTGTTTCATTATATTCATATATTCGCTTGTAATATTAACAGCATAATACAACGCAGATTATGAGATGATGTAAATCCCAGCACAAACACATAGCAACTGGAGACAAATCCACGCAACAGAATACTATCAGCGCAAATACATGAAATTCTAATGTGAGCGCAATGAAAATGTTACATTGGTTATGTGTCTGCGAATGTAGATATGCTGGCCCCAAAGAGACATTATTTTGCATATATTACAGCACTGCAGTTATCGTTATTTTCACTGCTTTTCTCCATTTCAGGATACTATCTACATTTTTAAGTATCAAGTTTACAACAGCAGCAAAAAAACAAATTATGCCGTAGATAACGAATATATCATAAAAACTCATTTTATTCATTGTCCACTCAATAATAATGTTTAATAATGTTATCGTACTAGAAAATTTAATAACTTCATGATGAAGATAGCTATTATTATTATAGTGAAAATAATGTTATATAGAAGCATCTCAAGCACTAATTTGGCACTCCTTAAAGATTCCAAACATTTCTGAACAGTGTATTTTACGCCAATATGAATCCCAGTTTACTTCTACACAATATATGAAAAACTATCACCCCTTTACAACAGAACACTTGCACTTCGAAGTTATTTACATACTCCCATTATTATGCCGTTATATTCTAACGTCTAGTTTTGATGGCTGAGTTCGAGTTACTCAACAAAACTCCAATTTTGGTTTTAAGTAAGCTGCCATTAAAAAATATTTCTGATCTATATCTCGCTCGTGTTATAGGACTTGTATTCAGCTTGCCTGGTCAAATATAACACTCCGCACATGATTTAAATTCACATGAGATTTTGAAGTGTTTTTATATACGCAATTATATCTCTACCTGGAACCATTCTAAAGATATGTACTTTTCTTTGTAATTTTTATCAAGCAAATGTGCCCAGACAAGAATAATTGTTTTGGACCAATATTGAAGTAGTAGCTTTATATTTTATAAATTTAAGCAAAAAAATTTTTGTTAATAATTTTTCGAATTGGTGACAAAACGAGAACGTTTAGAGATGTTTCAATTGCTATCTTTGTTAATTTTGTGCATTGTATTGCTTTATGTTGTTTTTTTTTGTGAAGTTGTAAATAATTGCTTTGCATACTAGTGAAAGTGTGTTTATCCAGATGAGTATTTGCAAATAACTGTTTTCGTTAAAGATATGATAACATTTTCGTTTATTCTTTCATTGCAGTTCATTTACATAACTAAACCGATTTTTTTTTATATTTATTTTTCAAATGCGAGCTTTAAATCGACTATTCGTACACTCTGCGTAACATTTCGAAAACTTTTTTGCTTAAAGTTTGGCCAAATTTTGTAAATAAACTTGCAAAAAATCTCCAGAAAAATTATGGTGCAAGATGGAGACACAAGGGAACTTTAAAATCTCACGAGCATTTAAAACGGTTAAAATATAGAGAGGCGTTCCGTTTGAAAAAACTAAGTTGAAAAGAAGTTCCATCATAACCGGAGCGATATTTACATACATTAACAATAACGACGTGCTTAAATTTAGTAAAGCTTTGATTGAATTTTTTCTTTATTTATGTACTTCTATATTTATATACTAAAATATTTAGGTGTTTAGGTACATTTGAATAACCCCCTGCATATAATGTAATAAACAACAGAAATTTTGAAGTGAACAATCACTCTCAAACCTACTGTCGCAGGTAATTAACACTGCGAATGCTTTCCTTCATCGTAATTGTTCAAATTCATATATTAAGAAAGATAATTTTATAATCTGCATACCTACATATATATAAAACCTTTTTTACATTTATGCGGAAAGTCGCGAAAGAGAAACAAACATATAGAAAAATAATTTGAAAATTACTAGAAATAGTGAACAATATAATGATCGTAACTAAATATTAGCTACACTTTTGGCACAAACCCTAGAAATAATAAAAAATTTGACTCTAGCATAAACCCACACAAAAACGTAAACATATTTTACGAAAGAATTTTAACGTACCCGTGTCGGACATAAGATTTGTTGTTGTTTAATAATTTTGTAAATAATTACCTTCTCACAATCTTGTTCAAATAATCTAAGTTGAAAGCACTGGTCCAGTTTGAGCTTTTTATGATGCCAAAGTTGTAAAAGATGTTGTTGAGAGGAGTGCACTGCTTCTAAGTTTTGTAGAACTAAATTTTTTATATCACCATCTGCACTACTGCCACTAGGAGACTCGGGGTCTCTGCCACCACCTCCGCCACCGCCACCACCGCCACCACCACCGCCGCCTCCACCACCTCCGCCACCGCCTTGACCGGTGTCGTTACCGCAGACCTTTTGTAACAGTCGTTGACCTACAAGTAAAAGCTTTTATAGTACGACTACAATACACGAGAAATACATTAGATGTACTAGTAAACAAATTTGATACTACAGTTAATTGAATTATATTAAAAATAAATTGATTGATAAATTGTGAAATATAAAACCTACATATACACATCGTATTTTTCTCTTTCAATTTGCAAAAGATAACAATATATTTTTACTTTACATTTGGAGTATATGAAATTATATGCACATGCATACATAAGTACAGAAGGGCCAACAAGTTCGTGTTTCTACTCAAAAAGACCGAGAATATAAGCAATAGTGTTCAATTAAAGTTTCCTTATTTTAAAATATGATCTATATCCCTAATAATATATCTTTATTGCGAATATAATCTATATAGTAACTGATATATAAACGAATATAAACGTAGTTTCGCTAAAGTATTAGCAGCTAGCTACAAAACCAATTTCAATCCCATATAACAATATGCTGTAATTTTAAGATAAAATAATCAATTTCCAATAACTAGAACAAATAATACTCTTACAATAACGTCACCGCAAACACAAATGATTAATTTTGTAGCTTGCAAATGCGGATATCAAATGGAAAATCGTACATAAAAGACTCAAAACCTAATCCGCAAACTAATGCAATAACAAATGAAATTATTAGGCATAATTCTGTAAATATTACGAGAAGTAGAGCCCGAATTTAATTTTCTCAGCGCGAAATATGTAAACTACTATTCAAACCCGTTGCCCCTCATCTCCTTAATGAATATCCTCGACAGTCAGAGAAAAAGTAATATTTATTCTACTGCTACTGAAAACTTTGTTTGCGTAAGAGTTATTTGGCGTATTCTGTTTTTTTTTTTCTTTAGTTTTTTGAGCTTTTCTTGTATTTCCTTTTTTTTACTTTTATTCCGTTCAGTTTAATATTGATTATTAACAACTAGTTACAGAATTTCCTTGTTCCGTCAGATTTCTAGATAAGTAAAGATTGCCGGAAGTAGCATAAATAATTAATAAATGTTTTGCAAATATTAAAATATAATAAATAATTTATTATATTTAAATATTTCCGTCTTTAATGTCTATGTAAAAGTTATTAGCTTAATTGATGTAAAGAATGTATACAGGTAAACCTACTGTTTTGTAAAACTGTTTCCACACAGAAGGAAGATGAAGAGCTTTGTACAAAAAGCTGATCCACAAATATGATCAATGAAATGAAATTTTCGAAGAAGCTCGAAAGAAAATCTTCTGACGCTACTAGCATTCGAGAAACGGGACAAAATTTATGTCAAATTCTTACAATGAAATAAAAACAGATGATATAATAAGAAAACTTACTTTAATATCTACTTTTTTGGATGAAAAAGTGAAAATTATGGATATTTTGTAATTTAGATTTACCCCTTAATAGACCTGTTGGATGTCAGAATTGTCAAGAAATATGAAGAAAAAAAAATGAACTGAAATTTTGACGAGGATAATTATTTGGGACGCCATTGGATAGGTTAGTGAATTGGCAGCAGTAGTTCAAAGAAGCATATTAAATCATTAGCTTGTCCATCTCGAAGTCACATAGTCTAGAAATAATATTAGCACAGAAACTATATCAAATCGTGAAAGAATTCGAAGGTGCCATCAGATTCTGTTAACTAAAACATTTGACATGTTAAAACAGGAATTACCATCTCATCTATTTGAATTAATACGAAGTTAAAGAAGCCAAACGTCATGTTACTGAGTCACATAGGCCAATACAGGTAATAATTATGATTTTTTTTCTGTTCCATCATGGAACGAATTCCAATGAAATCATACTTGCTTGACGGTGACATTAGGCACCCACCATGCATTTAATTATTTTATGTTTGCATGTATATATACAAGTTATGTCACAAGATTTGGTTAAAAGATATAAAAAGTAATAAGTACCTAATTTTTATTATTGGTTTGTATAGCCCAGGCATTTCTAAAACGTCTTTTTCTAATGAACCTTATATTTAAAATCTGGACTTTTTGACTTAGTTCATTTTAATTTTATTTTTAAAAAATGACAGCTGTAAGCTATTACAAATAATTACATTTCCAAAAATTCATGCATGTACAAATTTAAAATCGTATATAATTATTTCCGGTGAGCGCGGCGGCCAGCCAAGATCACCTCTCAGAGAAATGAGGCGTCCGGGAAACATTTCCCTGAGAATGTCCATTGATCGTCGCGATGTGTGGGCGGTTGCACCATCCTGTTGAAACCACACATTTTCCACGCCAATTTCTTCCATTTTGGGTCGAAGAAAATTTTCCAGCATGAAACAATAGCGCTCGCTGTTGACCGTTACGGTTTGCCCATTTTCTTCAAAAAAGTAAGGCTCCCAGACGCCTAGGCGGGAAAGAGCACACCACACAGTCACTTTTGGGCTATGGAGGGGTTCCTAATGGATTTCCCGAGGATTTTCGTCACTCCAATATCGAAAATTTTACCTGTTTACGGCGCCACAAAGGTGAAAATGGGCTTCGTCCGTGAAGAGCACAACATCGTCGTTTGGGAGTTCTCGGAGATCGCGACAAAGGTTCGTACGGGTTTCAAAATCCCTTTCACTTAATTCCTGTGCAACAACCATTTTGTAGGGATGCATTTTGAGGTCCCGGTGCAAAATTCGCGGAATACTGCGGTTGGAAATCGCCAAAGCGAGCGAATGTTTTCGCGCCGAACGACGCGGGGAATGTTCAATCGCGGCTCGCACATTAGCCACGTTTTCAGGTCCTGTTGCTGTCCTGGGATGTCCAGGCGACTTCTTTTTCAATGCTGATCCCGTCTGTCGAAAATTTGGCACCCACACTTTAATCGTAGCGTGATGTGGAACAGGATCATGACGCCCGAGTCCGAAATGAATTCGAAACGCACGTTGTGTAGCAATTATCGAACCGCCATTTTCGATAAACCGCTCAATAACAAAAGCGCGATGTTCACCAGACCAAGGCATGTTGACAACTGACAAATGGCATAAAACCGGCCTTCTAACGGTTTTTACCCCACTACTCTACCTGTTCCCTCTTCTGAGAAAAAGAGATTTGAAATCGGATAGGTTTTTCTGCCCCACCCTGTATATATTATATTATTATTCATATATGTATATTAGTTACTACACAAAGAAACACAAAACTGGCTAATTGGCATTACCACTACAAATACTATGATGCATCTAAGCTTGATCTACCCGACTCGTTGCGGTTTTCTTAAATTTCTGCCATTGATGTTATAAATATCGTAATAACTAAGACATATCAAATCTAATAAGTAGCTCTCGTCAGTGTGGTAGAATAGCAGAAGTTTAAACAGAAAGATTAGCAAATGTATGTCAGAAATTCCCTTTAAAAATCACATTTCCTATGTTTTTTTTGCCCAAAGTAAACCTGTTTGTTTCAAAATTTCTATTAGTGTAGCATTAATGTTTAATTTATTTATTCATTAATGCGTTCTGAAAAATCAAATTTAAAACGTTTTGCGAATTAACTCTGCTTATAATGTTGAACATACAAAACATGCAATAACTAATAACATGTAGATATGTTTCTATTTAAAAATAATAAGATATTGATGCATTCTGAATACTCAGAGTTCTTTTGTAAACTTTATACTACCGCACTTTCCTAAATAATTGCTTAAAATGCATGAACTTTTTGGAAACGGAGTGTTTGTAATACCTTGCAATCGGCAAAAAGGCTACTTTGAGAAAGTAGTTTTACTAAACAATGTAGTTTTGGAATTGTCTTAGTAACGAAAAGCAATAACAAAAATTCTAGATAAAACAAGGCGGTTGATACATATTTTCGTTGTACTGAGAAACAGCAGAAATGTATGTGTTTATTTTAAATCGAAAAAATTATTTGTAAAATTTTAAATTGCAATTCTTAACACCAAATCTCGTCGTGACATACCCTATCTGTTTTATGAAAGGTAACAACACTCCAGTTCCCCGTCCCGTATACAAAGAACAATAAAGTGAGTAAGAGACAACCACCATTCATTAGTTTGCAGAGTTTACCCTGTTCTAGCAGTGTAAATGCGATTTAGTAAAACATACATATATATGTATAATATCAATATTTACCCTGATATTAACAAGAGGTATTTCTACTACAAGATAGGAAGGCTAGCAATGTTTAAGGTCTAATTATTAAATTTCTTAACTACGCACTATATTGTTTATCATCGTACTACATCAGACTCGAACTAAGCCACCTTAATTAAATGAATTCTACACTAAGAATAAATTAACATATTGATACTGTACACACAGTTTGTGTGTTTAAAATTGTCATGTGCAGATATTCAAAAAGTGACAATAGAAAGAAGTACATACATTACAAATAATAATAATAATAGTACAGCATGTTTATAGCAAAAGATGATTTAATTAACATTTTTCCCGTGTAAAAAGTGCACTTTTATATAATAGGCAAACAGTACCCGGCGCCTCCACCAAATGTTAGTTTTATATTTTACTATTACGGAAATTGCTCATTCATCGTTATTGAAGTGTCTCACGTGAGACATACTGAATCTAACTTAAAACAGCGAACAATTTCATTGACATTATCTCCTTTCTTGTAATGATAGTTTCCCGTTATCTAATTGCACATAACATTTCACTGAAACTGCAGACGAGTTTCCAGTAATGTGTTATCAGTAGAAATCGGCAAAGCTACTAAAGTATCGAAAGATAAATCTCTCAAAGTATTGATATTAACAAAATATGCTGTTAATTGTTATTATGGTGCACTGCGGTTCTTCTTGATTCCAAGTTTTAAGTGATTTGAGTGACTGATATACTTCACCAGATAAATACACAACATCGTCTAATTATTCCGAAATTAACTATGAGTCATTATCAATATTTTGTGTGCCGTTTCTTAGAATACGAGCTTCAAACCCAGTTACACGTATTATACTTAATGCAAGATCATCCAATAATTCAAATATTACGTAAGATAATAAATGAATCAAAAAATTACAGCAGCTAATTAATTGTTGTTGTGACTAGAATACAAAAGATTATTCTTACAGCAGCAAGAATTTCAGCAACGCAAGAATTTTAATGAGAATTGAAACGCGAAAGTACGTTGCTTCTACGGGAAAGTTCACTTCCGATTGCGAAAAACTGTTTCCCAAACAATGCACTGCATTCATAAAGGAAAATGAGCGGTGAACTCAATCAATGCCCCGATCACATTCAACACAGATATTACAATGAAACGATTGTAATTGAAAGTGTTGCATGCAACAACGGACGGTGACCTCGGATGCCTCATTCAGGAAGTAAGACAGCTAATGGTATCTCCGAGCTAGTTCTTTGTTATGAACGGCAGCAGTTCCTTCGACAAAAGTGCGGCTGATCCTCGTTACGTACCAAATAATGTTGAGAAATAGAGTTCTTATACAATAGATCCCTTAAATTCATCTCTTTTTCTACGTATGATAAAAAGTTGTCAAAAATGACTACATTAAATTCACTGCATATATAGGATATGGAGGATATGGTATATACATACATACATATAAATAAGTACATATTTCTTAAAAACAACAATGATGATAAACACTAAAAAGAAAGTTAATAGTTGTTATATGCAGAATATTTATTTATTCCTTTCAGCAAAAGGATCCAGTAAGATAACTATCGCAAGTGTAATACCCTTTTACAATGCTTTCTTTAAGTAGGTACGCAACAAATCGTTTCACTGTTATTTCCTCTGTAAGTAGTAAAATTTGTTCTACGATTATATACCTTCATCACCATTTATAATATGCGTAAAAAGGAATATACTGGTGGTTATAAATGCGTTTTTTTTAATACCTAATTTGATCGAAATATCATTTGTTACAGCCTTTTCCATGTAATTTATAGACGACGTTACTGTGATTGTCTTTTTTTCTATACTAATATATACTAATATAAAAACAAAATTAAGCAAATACAATCAAAGTAATGCCGTCTGTAAATTAAACTCTAAAGATTGAGACAAATGTTATATCGGTCAAAGTAAACAGTATTAAAAAAAAGGCATTTATAGCCATCAACACGCAACTGCTCATAACAATATGAGAATGATGTAGATGATCCAGATAGATGAAAGAAAGTTATTTTTCCTTCATCAAGTTCTTCCTATTTTTGTATACTCGCTCTACCCGTTCCCTTCATAGACGGTGACGACGTGGTGTGAAATATCTTCTAATTTGAGTTTATCTAGAGATTTTGACATTTCCTGTTCTCAGCCCTGAAGTCATCTGAAAAGTTTTTCACCTATTTTGATGTAATTTTAGGAATAAACGGTTGGTATTGCAGTATTCTTCCGCTAATAAATATTTAATAAAGGTAGGTAATTAAGAACAATACTGATGCAGCATATTAGTCTTGTCCTGAATGGGCAAAATCTACCTTGGTTATGTTTGCTGTTACCTATTCCAAAAGTTATCATGGGGTTTGAGTTTGATTTTCAGAGGGTTTTTGCAAACTACCACGTGGTAGTCTCTTTACTGAAGGAGTTATTCCGTCGTAAGCTCCTTTTCCATGTACTGTGACTAGAAACTGCCACTCTTCTTTCAGATCAAAATGTTCCTCGTGATAGCAGAGGATCAAAACGGTTTCTTATTTTTGCATTGGATGGAAAAAAAAAACAACAAATTGGGATCACATGAATTTTTCTTTCGGAAAGATGTCAGCAGCTACCGTGCTCTATTCTAGGCAATCATAACTAAGGAAGTAACTAGACATGTTCAACCTTCTCCCGTTTGAAATATATTACAAGAGCATGTATTGTTACCTGTTCACTTGTCCAGTACGAATTGCTTCATCTTGTGCAATTACACTCTAGTTATCAGAAAAAATCGGATGTGACAGCAATTTTGATTCTTTGATGTGTTCTTTTATAGGAATAAGCAATTTCCCATACTGTCAGGCAATGAAGTCATGCTAAACGAAAAGAAACAAGTCGTCCCAAAATAAATGGATAAATTCTTCTGAAGATTTCTCTAAGATAGAATAGAATTTTTTTAACTTTCAATTAAGTATTCTTGTAAAATTGTATATTACTCCTGGTTTTAAATGGACAGTAAACACTGGTCTTCATGTTGAAATCAATTGATGATGAATACTTTTTCTGTACATTGCTTGTAATATTTTGTGTTGTCATTTATTGCAGAGTGCAGTTGAGCATTTTCTATCATAAATGTTTTTGTGACCTGTACATATAGAATAAAAATAGTGCGTGCCACTCTAAATAGAATTATTAGGTCTTAACCCGGCAATTTAGAGTAATTCATATTTAAGCTAGGAAACTTGTACAAAATTATCCTTTTCAAACTATGTAATTTATTATTTATATCACAGACAAAAAAATTGTTATATCTAATAATTGTCACACTATTTTTAATACCCAGCAATGTCTTCCTAACGTCATAGGACCCAACCCAACCCTATTTCCTTTTTGTTTATTCTTTAATATATACATGTTGTTTGTCTTAATGTTACTATTTGGGAAATAAATCATTGTATTGTATTATTATTGTATTATTATTGTATTATAGCTTTCAGAAAACGAACATACAGCTACAATGGTTTCTATTGGCAAAGTTTTTTCTGTTTTTCAATATGGAGGTCCTAAAATTCCTTTTTCTTTTATTTTTTACTACCGAACAATGTAGTTAAGTAGATATATTAAATTCACACATTATCTTTCTAATATTCTAATGTTCAAATAAACATAGATGAGGAATTGTTTTAAGCCCTTGAAGTGGCATGGCCTTTTCTTTTATCAATGGGAGAATTACCTTTCTCTTGCAAAGATTTGTTGAATGTCTGAAGAATCAATAAGTTTGTTAAAAAGTCTGGGTCTTGGAATGTTTCTGAGGCAGAACAATCTCTCTTCTCAGCTTTTCCATTTCTAATAAAATGATTGCGTTAATGGATTACAACATTGAACTGAACAACATACTGTAAGAAGCCAGCGTAAATACATTTTTCCATTTATAGGTCAGCGATAAATAAGCACATGTTTAGGATTACACAATACGTTATGATTCCCGTTTAAACAGTTCTTTTCTAATATACTGTTTTTTGTCCCTGTACACTTTCGCACCCACATAAAAAACAACAGTACTATTGAAGGTTTTGCAATATAAATTTACAGTTTTCATGTTTCTTTCACACTAGCAAAGTGGGCCACAGGTACTGATGGAAGTTTGTTATCGTTATACAGAAATACAGCTTTTAAACTTACCTTAGAGGACTTAATAGACCAGCACCATTTTGTTGGGATATCTTTTTTACCATATGCCCCAATAAAAAAACTAAATGTCATTACAGAGCATTAAACCATTTTATAAAGATGTATCTTTCGGGTATTGCCGTGGTTGTAGTAACAAACTTGATGTTTCGCTTCTGAAAAAGCTGACAGTATGATCAACGAAACGTCAAGTTTGTTACAACAACCACGGCAATACCCGAAAGATACATCTTTAATAGCCGTGAAAGCCTACATTCGATTATTAAACCATTTTCTTCAAAAAAATTGAGAAAGACAATTAGGATAAATACTTATTTTTGTATTCTTTTAAAGGTGCTTCCATCCTTTTAGCCGGCATCAAGTATTTCAAACTTGTTTTTTATAACTTTGAATCTCGTTTGATATCTTTAGTTTAATAGCTGTATCACCAAAATCTGTTTTTATTATAAATTAAATTAATTGAGATTGAAAATTTTCTTATGGGTCAATCGGTTAGCAAGATACTGTAAGATTGCTTTTTATCCGTACGTTTTTCAAATTTATCTGGAAATAAAATTATGCAACCTCGCAAAAACTATGCGGTGTTCAAACAATCCAAATACCCCCGACATTACCATACTTAAGATATTGAAAAGAATATTATAAACATAAATCACCATACCAACAGCATGCTATGTATGTACATATATCATATACATAATATGTATGTATATCCTTGTGTCGACGAAACTAGCTGTTCAGTAAGAATATCCGTTGAGGGCGTACACTGTACTACCAATGGCATCCACCCATAAAGATATACACATATATTATATGTAACTTATCTCACAGCAGATACGAAAGCGAGCGTACAAACTTGCAAGTGCAAAACAACCGCAAACATTAAAGGGAAACAACCAGCATGTAAATTAGACCGAATGGAACCTCAAAAATTAATACTATTCTGTGCAAGTTGTATTTAATAATGATTCTAACTCCTAATATTTATTCACTGTGGTTAAATGTTATTAAATAATTTTGTTATATTACTCCCATCTTTGTAATTCGAATTTCAGTTAAATGAAATTTGTTCATTATACGTATGTATATATGTAGAAACGTATTGTATGTAGTGCATATGTATGTATATAAATAAGCCGTTGCTTCCCTATTGCAGTAGAAATCTGATCCTGCAGTGACTTTGATCCTCTCGGATTCTTGCCAAATTTTCAGATTCGATCCATACTATGGACAATACCAATCTCCCATGTGTAGTATATACGTATTTTTAAAATTCAGTTCTGTGATTGGTTACATCGTGTAGTGCATTAAGATCAACGACTTTCTCTCTAAACTTATGTTTAGAATTTCTTCAAAATTAAAACCAGAAAACTCTTTACTTAACATATTGCCTACAATACCCTCAGATGAGGTAGTACCTGAGCTCGGCGTGTTCACATTAATTTTAGTCGACGATTTTGAAAATCCCAGCATTAAATACTTTTTTAAATGTACCTCTGGAACATACTTACGCACAAATTATTAAATTAAATAAATAATAATCGCTCTATAAATAATGACATAATATTGACATAATAAAATAATTTTTGAAATCATTTATGCAACCTGCATATCCAGCAAAAATAGTATTACTGTGAAAACATCTGAATTTTTGTCTAAAACACTCACAACTTCTTACAATACAAGCTTTGTTACACTGACAGCATAATGTGGTACAATTGTGATATATCCTACCATAATCGACGGTTACTATAGCGACAACTATCGCATTCAGTCGAAAATACAAAGTTATTGTAGTTTTTCTAAATAATCTACTATGTTTGTAGTAAAAGCAATATCACAAAATTGTGGTACTATTTTGTGGTGTATATATCGCAACCACAAACATTTAGCTTTTTTACTATAGCAAATCGTTCACTGAGACGTCGCGGCAGTAAACTTACTAAAATCTGCAAGTATATAAAAATGGGTGCATGTTACTTTTATTCTAGTAATATTTACAGTTGTGTTTGTTCCATGAACAATAATTATGGTATCATCACAACCTTTTTACTACAAATTTATTGTCTTATTACTGTCTTACTACTACATGTCTCTAAGTATTGCCTAAGTCTCGTGTCGATTTTCAAGACCGAGACGAGTAGCATATCGAGACCAAGATGAGTCTACTTTATCGAAGCTTTCAAGTTTAGCGGAACTATCGACTGAACATTTGAAAATCAGTATTCGTATTTCATTGTTTTAACACTTATGCGAATTTCAAATGACATATACCTATATTCAATTCCATTAAAGTTTACAGACTGCGACCTTGATACAAGAGAAACACGTTTTTCTTAGAGAAAGAATTCCCAATTTCAGGTCACAGTGCCTTCCAAAATTTGTATTATGCTAAAATTTGTATGCATAAATACCTCTGAAACTACAAAATTTAAAAATAAGTTTATGTGTTTTAATAGTAATTTCATTCAATTCCATATCAACTGCGTTGGTTTGCGAACACATGCGATTAGTAATGCGGTGAGATTTAGTTTCCAGTATCGTGCTTAATTTTTACTGGAATATAAAAAAACAGGCCAAACATGAATACTTTATTTGTTGAAAATTGAAATCTTTGTAACTTTTCTAGGCGATAGTATCATAATTGCTTTGCTAGTACAGTTTTATAATCACTTTTGTAACTAACAACAGTAAAGATAATTTAAGAAGGCGCAGTGCGTGCACGATACCCTAACAATAGATTCTTGGTTAATATGTGTTGTGTTGCTCTCGCATAACTGCGGAGGTTTATTTTCTGTGATTCTGTCTTTTTAATTTCTTCATGCACAGATGGTACATACAACGTCTTCAACATACTCTGACCTGGTAATTTCTTCTGAGTAAATGGTGAATTACAGGCTATTACCATAAAAATGACTCAAAGTATGTACAATTCAGTCGTCAGTGCTAGATCACTTCTTTAGATTTGTGCTGTGCATTATGCACATGTTTCCGGCAGTTCCTTTTTTCTTAGCACAACCACGGTTTATAGCAAACTACACACATTGCTTTTACATCATTTCAGTCCTCCGTTTAAATTCTCAATTAACTTAACATTACTTAACACGCAGTGCACAGTACAACATTAACATATGTTTAACAATTGGTGTGAGTGGAGATTTTAATTCAAAAGTCACCAGCCGCATATATTTACATATATTTGGCCGGAAAATAAGAAATCTCGTGTCCATAGCAATGAGAATAAATGGCATCGAACTCATCAACTAATAGAATATAATAAGTTTTTAGTCATTATATAAATTTGGCGTTTTTTTTAATCACTACTTCCCTTAATATTTGTCTGATTGTGCATAAAAGTGGCAGAGTAATTTATAAAATTCGTAACATAAATAACCATCCCTAACAGAATAACCTCTGAAAATATCAGTACAAAGCAAAAGTCGTATTGCATGCAAATAATGCAGCGCACTACAAATATCACATTTTACCTGTAAAATACGAATGCAAGACGCGAATTCAAAATATAATTCGGCGAATTGTTTTAGTGGATACATGATGCAAATGTATTCAACCGCATTCAGTGCCCTTGTAGTTTCGAGGATGAGGTAGAAACGTGATCAATACGTAAAATAGTAGAAATAAAATATTAATTTTCGATTCATTGCAGACAGGTGTAAAGTGGTCGTTACAAGAACAGAATCTTTAAGTGTATTTAAAATATCTTTAAAATTATTAAATCATAGTGCTGACTTTAGTCGCTATTCAAAGGTGTCGATCTGTTTTGAATTTTAAGTACATCGGTAGAAAATGTTTATTTTAGCAAGAAACGCTATATTTTCTAAATAATAAAATTCTGTCTTTGCATTTTCATGGTCATTGATAGAATTAACTGTATCAATGACTTTTTTTAATGGCAGTGGGTGTAAATGTAATGGCTTTCTAAACTATATTGTTTGTCAATACTAGCATTACACCTTTTACTGTTAACTTGTGTACGTAAAGTATTTCAAGGCTATTACCTCGCCGAAAATGTAGCGTGAGAGTGTTAGGAGCGACCGTCACCTATTTAATCAACTTACTATATCAGTTATCAAGCCCTTTAAATATATGTATTTTTTTATCTGTGGTTGGTGCTAGTTATAGCGGCTTCCTATGCTATCTGCTTGTCTGATTACAGTTGCAACTCTTGCTATGTAAATTGTGTGTGTTAAACGGGTCGATGGCCGAGTGGTTAGGCGGCTGACTATTGTTGTGAGAGAACGATAGGTACCGGGGTTCAATTCTCTGGAGGGACGGTGACATTTTTTCAGAGAGTTTAATCCCGGATCGACTTGCCATTCGCTGTTGGGAGCAAAGTGATTAACAGCGCGGCATCATAAAAGGCGATATGATGCTGTCACAAAGCCATTTAAACACAACTTACACACACTAAAACTACACCGCAAGAGTTGCAGTGATAGCCAGACAAGTAATACAGCTTACGGAGTCACTGCAACTCAGCACCCACCACACATTAAAAAAAAAAAAAAAAAATATTTGGCCTTGTTACGGTACTATTTCGCTGTTTATAATGCTGCGTTGTTAATAACTGTGTTCCCAACAGCGAACAGTAAATCGACCGGGATACAATTTTTGGAGAAAAATGTCATCGCCTCCTCGGAGAACTGAATTTCGGCTTCCAGCGTTCTCTCACAGTACTGGGCAGCCACGTAACCACTGAAATTCGCCTGAAGTTGCAGAAATAATAACTGTTACTGAGTTCTCGCAGAAACCAGTTGATGGTTAAAAATGGCTAAACGATGGCAAACTATGTCAGAATTTCTTGTATTTCAATATTTGCACAATTTTCCAAAACTGTTCTTTCACATACAATTTTGAAATAAACTACAATTTCAATAAATCGAGTTTCTGTAACCAGATGGCCTACGAAAATTCATTGTGAGAATTCTTATTGAAACTGTACATAGATTATGACTTTCTAACGATAAAAGTCACATAAGAAGTTCATATTTGCTGGTTTCTGACTCCCCAGGACCAAGAAAAAGTGGAACTCTAAAAGAAAAAATCGACCATCCAGAAAAAGAGATGAGATATCGTGATTAGATTCAGTGTGGCCGACAAGCTTTCAACGAGTGTTACCAAAATAATAAGAATCGAATGTTTTAACAGATGGTCTTTAGCTTTGGTTTTCTTTAAAAACGTTACTATAGACAGTAATTTTTCAACAGACACTCATGCCAACTCTCATCATCCATTCGTGAAATCTATACAAACATTTTGTAATTACTACTATATACTACTTTTTTCAGTTTTTATTATATTTATAAAGTAAGCTAAAGCTAAACAAAATAATTTATAAACACAACTAAATTTCAAATTTAACGAAAGGGCGACACTAAGTAATAAAGAAATGCACAACTATGCACAAATATTGAGCGCAATTTATTCTAATAATAAAAGTATTAATTTACATTGGCTGTATTATTCTAGTTAAATATTTTTTATATTAACAAAAAAATGTAATTCTCTCTTCTAGAAGGAAATAAGGAGCTGAAATGAACTTACCTAATAAATCGATATCCTCAACAGGCGCTTTCATTATTTTCTTTTTCATTTCATTGTGCAGATCTATTTTATGTTTAGCGCCGCTCACATCATCAGCAAAGTCACTCCTGGACAAATCCTCTTGTAAATCATCAAGGCGGTCCAAAAGATCAGCTGCTTGCCATGAGAATTCCTCGACGGCTAAACGCGTCTCCAGCCAGTTAGCGTGATCGTAACTTAAAGTACCCTCCAAGTCTGAGGTCAATTGTGAGGTATCTATTATCTTCGGCAAGGCTTCTAGGCTTATCATATTTGTCTGCGACACAAAAGAAGGGTAGATTACTACTGGTAGTTGAACACGTAATCGAATTCTCGAATTAAATTAACGATTCTCTTAGACAAAAGCGCACTTCCGTTAGAGATGTATGAAATTATGTAAATTAAAAGTACAATTGTAATTTATCAAAATGGTTTCTATATTGAATAATGTAGTTTAATATTATAATAGAATTCGTTAAAATAGGTTACTACAGTTAATTAACTTTTGCAATAACCAATGGATATTTTATCACAAAATACTGGGTTATTTCGCTGAAGAAAAATTTATTGTGGTTTAAGGCAAAGCCTTTATTTACTAAATACAAACTCCCAGTTGCAACATTCGCACTAATGTAATGTGTTATTGACAATGAGAGTTCGAAGATTACTATTCTAGTAGGCTGCAAGAACTAAAAATAGGTATTAACAATGTTTGGCAATTAACATACATATGCACAGATATGATAAATGTTGAAGTGTCATATAGAAATATTTCTCAACTTGCTCTTTCGGAATTAAACACTATTTTGCCATTTTTACGATTCGGGGGGTTCTTAGTAACAGCAATTACACATTACCCCAGATGTTTTCAAACGTTGACATTATTGTATACATCGCTTATTCATTTCAAGTTGATCAATCTTTGAAAATTAGAAAATATCAGTCGAATAAACAATCGAAGTTTATTGGACAATGATGCAGCACAAGAAAATACCTGCAGATAATACAATTTATCGGAATGGAATGTTTTGTGACAAGTAATTTTCGACTCATTAGGACTACGTTTTACCAGAATAACCATATGTCACTCTGCAAATTGAAAATACCTAATGTCGTGTCGCTATGTAGTACGATACTTTATCTAATAAACTCAACTAACATTACGTGAACACGGAATCAGCTACCATAAAATGTATAGAAGATTAATTCCTTTTTAATAGAAATACCAATATCTCAAAACACATGAGGTTACAAATATGGAAATTATATTATACATATACATTTCCTGAAACCCAACTAAGGAGTCATAAAAGGGAATTCGATTTTTTACGACACTGATGCCAACAAAATAAATAATGCTACAAATGAGAAGATTGGAATTTAAACTTTCCAAAAAATTAAAGAAACATTCCTTTCAAAAATGAATTAAAAATTGGCAGCTGACCAGAGGAGATGAAATAGATTGGTCAACGAAAACAGTAAAGAAAAAAACATGCAATTGTGGTCTAAGCAGAACAACATTTATAAATGTCAAGAATAAATAGATGGAGCTGTCGGTAAATACAGTTATTCTTGTAGGTTACAAAAAACGGGACGTCTAAAATAAATTAATAATCTGACAGTAGAAAAAGAGATGTTTAGCTTACACATATGGCTGGATATTTTGCACAGATCGCAAATTCTGTCATCTACAAACACATTATAATTTGAAATGAATTCTCACTTCCAAATTTAAAACAACCTGTATATCTTTACAACCAACTTTTGATAAAGCTTACAAACTGTACCAATTGTATACTTTGAAAATTTAAAATATAGAAAATTATGAGTACATGTACTAATACCTTATAATTATTTTAAATATTTTCTTGATTTCATAAAAATATTTTCTGAACAATTTCAATATCTTCTAAATTAGTATTCGAATATTTTATTTCAGTTTCAGTTAGTGATGACACCCGACAATAATCCATTTTGGATTTATTCATAGTTTATATTAATCAGTCAGCATACTAGCTAGAAGATAATAATATATTAATGGCCTATTATGTCGGCAATGTAAACATTTTGAGCGCAAATTATTGGATAATAGCAGAACAAATTAACGCTGTTCGTTTTCAATTATTTCAACATAAATATAAAAATTAGTTGTATTGAGACATTCATCAGTTGCGATCTACGATATTTGTCGCATTGATACATCTCCCTGTCTATTCTGAGTTTTACACTTTGCATTAGCCCAGTCAAGAGTAAAACTCGATACCTGATTACGTAATTCCTTAAAATCATTGTGTATGTAGAATTTTTTTTAAGAAAGAGAAGTACGACAGGTGAAGTAGAAATGTAGTTGTGTTTTACACGTTGTATAATATTTAGTATAATATTCAAACTATATAAATTGATAATTCTCTCGCCTTTATTACTTTTATAGACTATATTATTAGTCCTCTAATAACTCTGGCCACGAACGCGTGCTTAGTAACTCTACATTGTCAATATTAATAAAGAAATTGTTACACATTAAATATATATGTACATATATTTACCTCAAATTTGTACTTGTGAGAACCAAGCGACGTCCGTTGTTTCTGCCAAAAGTTATCCGGCTTTACAATAAGCGCTTGGTGAACAGCACCTGGTGGAAAATGCTCGTGCAGTGCTTTCAGAATCGGCTTGACGGTGGACCATGTGGCGCCTCTCATATCGACTAGAACGGTAAAACCCAGAGTTCTAGCATCGTCGCTGTAACAAAATCGAAAAATTAAATAAGGTGACGGCCTATCACGTTTCGAGATCTAAATTGATGCACAACCTAGCTATCCCTTTAATTTAAAAGGTTTTATTTATAGCGGACGTCCCGACCTTACGACCGGTATTTTCGATTGCAGTAAAAGCTTTGAACTTTCGCATCTGACAAATTTATTTTCTTATCATTTCAATGGGGAATACTACGAAGACAAAATTATCTCGAATAATTTACATACTTCCAATTCTACATGATACTCTTTATAATTTCTGAATATTGTTGTATAATTTCACCTAAATCATTTTAAAATAATTTCGTTATCGTTACATCTGTAGTATCCAAATCGAACATTAACTTATAAAAATTATTAAAAGTTTTAACAATTTCAGAAAAACCCCTAACGGCTGGTATTATAATATAATTAAAATGCTAGACGAAATGCAAGAACATTTAAAACAAGGTAAGATAATTTAAAAAGTATATAAAATAATACATTGATATGACATAATGTGATAAATGCAAATCAAATGTCAATTCTTTAGGTCAAAGTTGGTGTATATCAGCTCTTATGAACTTGACACATAGGAAAGTCTAATCCAAAGGATACTTAAAGCACTCTTTAAAGGTTTAAACTCGAATACATTATACTTAATACATAAGCTTACACTACAACGGCCCTAAAAATATTACAAAAATTATACGAACACAATATACCAAATAAATATAACCCTTATGAATAATATGCATAGTCATCTGCATTTGTTTCATAATTTACAATCATAATCGGATAATAGCCAATAACTGATCCCCTCTCAAAAGCATTTGCCGCCTATTGACTATCAACTACATACTTATGACTGCAAATCACGAAGCAAAAGAAAAGGCTTAAATGTACTTATATATCACCAATGTCATGATGACACCTTAACGTCACTATCACATTTGAAACATTTAGCCCTTACAAAAAAGAATGATGTATGACCACTAAAACATTGCTAACCCTACATAGCAATTTATGCTATATTTACAGTATGTTAGTATACACGAAAGTGGTTGCTGGACACCAAAGGAGCACCAGCTGCCGACCGACCGTTAGGTATGTGGCAAAACAGGGAAATGCATACACTCCTCAGGACAAAGAGGCACGAAACCAGTTGCCCGCACGAGACCGACACCTCTCGGAGAGGCCCGGCGAACCGGTGGGCTCCTCTCCCCCGTGCTACCCATGTTAGACAAGTTTTCTTGTCAACGTTGGACGGGTCACCGTTGGAGACGCTTTAGCGAACTCCTACCTCACATCTAACCCCACGGGGCCTAGGCCTCCTTGCGGATGGCTACTATCGGCCAAGCGTGGGAAACGGAATCTGGCCGTGAGGTACAACCAGCCCGCCCGTGAATTAAGCCTGAACTACGGGGACGGCCGGGCAAAAGCCCTACCCCAAAATGCCAACCGCGCCAACCCCTTCGCCCCTCCGGCGATCAAGTATCCGCGGCAGCTACAGTGAAACCGTAGGGTCCCAGAATCACCGAGTTGTTTTAGGATGAAACCGAAGGTTTCCCCAACCAGACAACCAGCGGTCGGACTACTCCTCGGCGAACCGACTTTTATCCTCCCCTACTATCTTCGCCAAATTCTCTCGCCACGCCCGTTTCCCTGAGTGTGGCCACCAAGGATGGGGTAGTACAGCTGCAGAGTTCTCTAGGTAAGCGTCGTAGGGTGCCTCACTTACCCACCGTATATTCCGACGGTTAGCGGCCGGACACCGGAGCGTATGCCCATGCCTACGCCCAAGAATCCTCCCCTACATATACGAAGTCTACTCCCGCCACGCCCGTTACCCTGGAACTATGAAACCAGGGATGGGGTAGTGCAGCCGCAGAGTTTTAAGGGTCGACGCTATAGGGTGAACGCCGACCCGACTATAGGGTGAACGCCGACCCGACTATAGGGTGAACGCCGACCCGACTATAGGGTGAACGCCGACCCGATTATGTTGTAGTATGTTAGTGTATAGTATGTATGTATGTTAGTATACAGTGCGAATCTTGAAAATTACACCGGATTACACATAGATATTGACAAATAATTAATTACATATTTATTTCCGTATTTGATTCTATTTCCATGGTTACAATGTAACGATTGAAGTACGTATTTGTTTGGTTTAAATGTTATAGCATTTTAAAAGATATTTCCAATATGTTGATAGTGTTACTGTACTGCTCGTCTGACAATCGCTTCAAATCTTACTGTGTGGGTTGTGTATGTAAATGTGTTCAATAGCTACTAACGTTTTACTTACTAATGTTGTATTAATCACATATCTATAAATTTGTTTCTATTCAACAATAGATAGTGATGAATTGCAGTGGAAAATTCTATATTGTTTGATATAAAACTTTTGCTATAAGCTATATTCAAGCTAAAAGAACGGATAAGAGTTTCTAGCCGAGCACATAAAACTTGAAGCGTTTAGGTATTGTGCGAATACCGATTCTCGAATACAGTATGTACCATCCGCTACAAATTAAATGCGATTTTAAATAAAGATTTTGTTTCAAAACGATTTAAAAGACACATTCGCAGTTAATATTCGATGTAAATATTCGACATATTATGATATTCGAATATTCAGAATAGAACGGAGTTCCACCTGTCGAAGAATTACGATTGTCTTGAATTACCATGTTACCACTTAGTGTTACTGTTATCGGTCACATTGGATCTTTCGTTTAGCCTCTCTTAAATGAAAACAGATCTTCTCTCATTTAGAGACAAGGAGGTACACAAGAACCTCACCGATAATCTAGTCACACGTTTGTAAACTGTGCTTTTTTCGTACTGAATTAATAGGATTAACGGTTACTATAGCTTTGAAAATATTTTACTGGAATATACCTGAAAGATCCACAGTTGACACACAAGAACCGGATAGGAGTACTTTGTATTATTACATAGTATTTGGATACATTATTCGGTACCTGATGGGTTCCAATTTTCTGGCTTCAAATTGTTGTAAAACACTCCACTCTTATGTTGGAATAAATTAGGACAAACTTTATAAGGTTGTATATACAATTCAATATTGTTTGGAAATATAGAAAGTATTAAATACAATACTTTCCATAAAACATTGAGTTTATGCAATAGTTTTTAAAATTCTCAAAGTAATAATCAATCTCCATCAATACAATTCACGATCAATACAGCTATATTGGTTAATAACTATTCCGCGTGTTGTGGATTTTCACTTACTATTATTAATTATGAAAACATTGGAAGAAATCTCAGAATGATATTGAAAATCTGTGGCAAAACTAATGAAGGAGCAGTCAACCATATTGTTAATTTATGAAATTAGAGACTATTGTTTCAATTTGTACAGAAACCACTTTTATAAATATACGAGGGACGGTTTTTATATTCGCGGAATGAGCGGGTTGTAGGGGGGTGATTAGGCGCATTGGGGGCGTGGCCTGTGCAGCGACTCATAATTAGTATAAATACGAAGTTTCATTGTTATTAGACAGTTAGTCTTTGAGCTATCGTCAACCAAGTAACATAATCAGGAGTGAAAAGTGAAATATGGAAAAAATCGAATATCGTGCCGTTATAAAGTTCCTTACCAGGCAAGGAAAATCAGTCGCGACCATAATGAATGAGATGCCATTGGTTTACGGCGACTCTTGTCCAGGAAAAACCATGGTGTACAAGTGGCATAGTTTATTTGAACAAGGAAGGGAATCCCTTGAAGACGACCCGAGCTGGGAAACTCATGGCAACTGTATTTTGGGACTCGGGAGGAATATTGTTGATTGATTATAAAGATAAAGGTGTTTCTATAACCTGAGAATATTACGCTTCATTATTAGAGCGACTAAAAGAAGCCATTAAAGAGAAAAGACGGGGAAAGGTGTGCTGCTTTTGCACGATAATGCGCCCGTCCACAAGAGCCGCGTTGCGTTAGCTGCCCTGCATAAGCTGGGCTTCGAAATCCGCTGAATCACCCAACGGTATTTTGGGACTCGAATCATTGACCCTACAGCCCAGACCTGGCCCCGAGTGATTATTACCTGTTTCCGAAAATGAAAAAAGAGCTGCGGGGTAAAAAATTTACTGCCGATGATGAAGTCAAGGAGGCAGTTTCGGCGTATTTTGCAGATAAAGAGAAATCATTTTTTTATGAGGGTATAAATAAATTAATTGAAAGATGTGAAAAATGTATCCGTCTTGCAGGTGAATATATTGAGAAAGAAAAATAATTTGGTTTTTTTATTTCTACCCCTTATCCCCCATTCCGCGAATATAAAAACGCTCCCTCGTACTATCCCAAAATAAACCGACAAGTACTAATTGTGTACGTATACGTATCACTATCAATGTATGGGACAAAATTTTAAAAATGACATATTAAGATTTTTCTAATTCATAATTAAACCTTATTAAGACAGCAATGAGAGTGGTAGTTAAAATACAAAGGAAACCAAAAAGGATGTTATAATATTGGGCAATTCCTTAATAAATAATGCGTACATATCTAACTTATTTTCTGCAGAACTATCTTCTAACTATCAGATTCCGTTGATATTACAGAAGACGTCTTGCAACATTCTAAATAATATTCAACAACCATGCCAAGTTTCGTTTGGATCGGTTGCTACCACTTGGGAATTTTTCCTCGGAAGTGATAAATTAACATTTATGCAAATGTATCTACTTGTATACACATAAAATATAGGTCAAATATCAAACTTAGATCAAACAAAGTTTTCAGAAGTAAGTAACGTAGGTATATTTGTCTTTTGACTATAGATTTCAAGTAGCGTGCCTGCACTGCAGTATGATTCGAAATATTAATATTCCCTTTAGAATAATACGGAAGGTAGCGATTTATTTGAGTAAATATAAAGTATAATTAATCTCCGCATTTTCCCTCGACATACCTTCATAAAAATTTAACTAGATCTCTTGTAAAGGGTAAACGAGTTGCTGCACTTCATATGGTGATTAAAAAATATAGAGGTAATATAATAACGCACACAGTTTTATGTATTTTAACTACTACAACTTTTCTATGCGGTTAATCTAACGTAGTCGCTACAATAGACAGATAGTAGTAGGAAACTATTATCCCAAAACTATACTTTAATACCTTACTATACTTTAAATTACACGGAACGGTTACTTTCTAATCAAAAGAGACAATTTGTATACAAAAAAATGTGTGAATATGGGAAGCAATAAATAAAATTGCGATTTTAATGCAGAATTGTGATGTATTGATTACTAAAAATGTAACCAGTTACGAAAATATAGTTATGTTTCGAACTAGAATATATTTTAAACAAATAATCGTTATTGTATCAATAATCGACTTATACACGACTATAGGAATATTTGCGCTTGAATATACATATGACTACAAACTTTTTCACAAAGCATTCAATGTGCCATTGAAGAAAGTATTATTGATAACAACATGTTGTGGAACTTTTAGGTAAAGCATTCGAGTACATACATCAGCAACTAGAGAATAACACAATGATGATGAACTTCGTAGCATTGTTATAACCTGAAAATTCTGTGTTTACACAGTTGTATTGTTTAAATGTTATGTCACAATTTCATTTCCATTCTAGGTTGCCGTAAGTTCTTATGAACTTGAACGTAACTAATTCACAACTTAGATAATGATTTAGCAGTAGGTAATATAAGGAAGCAACGTATGATTACGAATTAATCACGTCGCGTCCGTTGAAATAAGAAGCACCGCGATAGTGAGGATCGTACAAATGATTTCACTTGTTCTATAATTAAGTTAGTAATTGAAGTCGCTATCAAACTATAGACGTGCGTCAAAGGTGTTCGCCTATATATTTATGTATTATTTCATACGTCAATCAACGTATAAAATGAAGACATGTTTAGATTATTAAAATACTATTTTATTGCAATATTTATTGTTTTATACCTGTGTGGAAAATATAAACAGCCAATAAAAAATAAATATAATCAAGACAATTAAAACTATTGCATAACCGTTATTGTGGTAATAACCAGATTGTATTGAAACTTTTATATAAGATTTATTTACATGTCTTTCATAAAAAAAGTTAATTCAAAAAGGCAAGCAGCCAAAAATAGCGCAAAGCTATATCTTGCAGAGTTTCGATTGATTTCGCAGCTGGTCCGAGAGATTTTACTCCTTAAACTCCGAGACAATTTCAGTAAAATATTTTATATATTCTTTCAAGCGAATACATATCGATCTCGTAGACTTGTTTTACTGTACTAGACTGGTATCTCCAATAAATAAGTATGACAGACTTGTAGAAAATCCCAGATAAACACTAGCTCAAACTATTTCAATAGTAAATTAAAAAATCATGTACTTTTTCAAGCTAATCCATACAGATCTCATACACTTGTTGCACGACGTCTGCTAATCTGGCACGTTTGATCATGATTAGATCTAATCCCTAAGAAATTGTGTATATTTTATAAACAAAGTGCTTTTGATTTCCCCATTAACTGAATTGAGACCTGTCTGTTAACAGGTAGCTTGAATTTGAAACTACAATAGTACCCAACAAGTTGGTGCTTTTATATTACCAGAAAAAGTACGAGCAGATGGTCGCAAATTGAGGAAAAAGAGCATGTACATTATAATAATTTTCCTCACTCTATAGCTTTCTGTCGGCTGTTTATACTTTATATCACTATATTAGGTATACAAGCGATAGTATTTAAATTATGGACGGTGTACACTGCACACCGTGATAAGGCAAGCATTTATGAACATTTGAAGACAACAGAGTGCAAAGTAGAGAATATGTATGTAAAAACCGCCCAGATGTTTTCCATAAAAGTTGTTTGCTAGTTACCGAGAATGAAATCGATGGTAGCGATGCATAAAACCATAAATTAATTTTGACTTTAAACGGAGAATTAAGATACGTACACCTCAAAGAAAATAGGCTTCAATTTATTTTCTACATCATTGTATCATAATTAATTAATAATTAGTAATTGGTCCTATTGTTTCAAAATATTTTTAACCAAGTCTGGCTTCCGGTCATACCAGAAGTAAATAGAAACTCTGTTATTGTAAATAGAATGGTATAATTTTTTTAATGTAATTGATTCTGCGCATTATTTACAAATATATTGTATCAGGGTACATTATCCCCACATTCAACTGTTTTTTCCCTTGTCCTAGAACAGAATTGTTAGAGCTTGACAAAAAATAGATTGATATACGAATAATTCAAATCATTTCAATTTTTATAGTTGTACTAAATCAATATATCCTTCATTATTACTTCAGAATATAATTAAAATTCGATATATCAATGGATTCTTTGTTTTTTTAATAATTTTATTGACAGGCATGGCAATTTATATTTATATTTTTAGTAATTTGACACATATTAAATGTCAATTTCTTCCACTGAAGAAGTTATTTAACAAAAACATATTATTATATGTTATGGAATAAATTGGTATTTAATTATTTATTGTTTTATTGACCTACAAGTGGAAATAAATCAGGACGAAAAAGATAAGTACATAAAGGTCAGAAAATATATATATTAATTGTCAATAATAAACAATGCAATAGCGTCCAAACACCTAATTCCTATTTGGACATTAACTAAATTCATAGACAATATAAAGTTCCGGATGTTTGAAGTTGTCTTGAATAGAGGGTCTAACACCCACTGTAAGTTCCATCCAATCCATACAAACTTCGATGATTTGAGTTACCATTATTGTTCATATTCTCTCTGTCAGATGTAATAAATTTTTTAATGTTATTTTCTCTTGCATTTGTGTGTCTTTATAGTTCAGTATTAATTTCAATGCATAATTTGCCGATGATATTAAGAAAACCAAATATTCTGTTGAAACGTTCATATGATACTATAAAAAAACTAGTAATAGAACTACATAACACAGTAAATACAATAAAACAACTTTCCTACGAACTAAAATTAAATTGATTCTTTATTAAACTAGTACCGAATTATCGAGTTTTCGAAATTGACACTTTCACACTTTGCCATTGAATAAAACGTATTTCATCAGATGGAAAGATCTACAGCAATGTTTAGCATAATCTTGTACGACTCAGATTTATAAAATATTTCTTAAACGCATTCTAATGGTATTGTTTATCTCTGGTCTGCACGTATGGAGTATTGATATGTTTTTATACGGTGTTCCAAACCTACATAATGGGATACATAATACCTTGATTGGAATTTTCAAAAATATAATATTGATAAATCCATCCACGTTAAGTTAACAAATACAAGACAAAGGTAAAATTTGTATAACCATAATTGGCATAAGTTCAATTTTTGAATAACTAACGAAATATGTATTATGCTAGAAGCTTGATCATGTTATGTTCTGATGTTGGGAATTATGGTAACTGTTTTGAACAATCCAAAAAAATTCTATCTATGCATTTTGTAGTTTTATACATTTAAGAATCAAAACATATTTACAGATTATTATTTAGTCTGAATTTGTAATATCAATTTCGTCGATACAGGTACAGTTTTGTTAAAACTTCATTCAATATCAACACATCAAATATGTAAAAGAATTCTTACAGCCTCTGTAGTAAGCAAATATCCCAAAATGAAAATGTTAGTAGGGCGGAAGAAATTAATGTCAAGATACTCAGTTAGGAAGTAGTATTCATTATAAAAAAGATTTTTATTCAGAGAGCGTAAACGCTTAGTAAGTGTCAAAATAACAACATCGTTCGTTATGCAGTCTGTGCAGATCTCTGAATACCAACTCATTGAAATTTTCATTACATCTCTGAAAGAGATTCGAATACGTAAATTCTTGGGTTTTTAATTAAAATTCAAATCGAACAGACCTGCTTTCCGCATTTTTATTTATTTGGAAACAAAACGTAGGCTACCGTAACATAAACATTCATATTAATTGAGAGCACGAGAACGGACAAGATAATTTCGACTAATACATGTACGTAAATTGAATTTTATAAAATTTACATATCTTACATGCAGTAAAAGTGATATGAATGAACTTAGTTGTTCCTGCTTGCACTTCTAGCACTTCGGAATCAAATATTGAAAGGAAACACTTAGAGAAGTCAATGTTTCTACTGGAATTTACATAGACGTTACAAAAATTTGCATGAATGTTTCATAATTACTTAACGTGATGAATCAACCAGACTAGCATGACTAGAATTAATAGATTAGTTTGCATAAGTACACTTCAATAGATTAATAATCACACTTTCATAACCGTGGAACTTATTCTTATGCACACGTTTCCTTGCTATGTGATCATAGGTGTTATAACATTATTTAACAGATACTAAGTAATACTTTAACGAAAATAAGTACAACAATGAAACAATTACTAAATCATTCCTTTTGGAATAAATCATCAATGATAACAAAGTAAAACATCAAAACATAAACAACCGCAATCACTACAATTAATTCAGGAATAGTTAATACATAAGTATTCTAATGGTTCCAATAATGAAAAAATTATGCAGTAATCTTAAAGCTTCAATGGAAAATACTGTAGGTGTTAGTAAAAGTACAATTGGTAAAATCGTTTAAAAAAGGAAAAGTGCATTTCCAATACAAGATAACCGACGAATACAAATCTAAAAGAAAAACTTTAGATAAAGTAACCTTTAATAAAAAAAACCGTACTTTAAGAAGCCAAGAGCTAAAAGCTAAAGTTAATTTGAGGAGCACATATACAGAGCATTCGAATGAAAAAGATCCACCTTGAACAAGTCGTAAACGTCAAGAAATACGAAAAAACGCCTAGACACTTCAATTTTTGTTTGAGACACTTTTTCGTCAATAAGGCAAAATCATGTTTGGTCTCCCTACGCCCCCCAGTATCGAACATTAAAATTTCAAATAAAGATATATGGCAAAAAACTACATGTTGAATTCTTGTACACAGTAATCAAATAATGTATGTACCATCTTTGGCAAATTAAATGCGATTTTTTATCGAGGAATGTTGATTTTGTAAATAAAGGCTTTGCTTTAAAGTGAATTTAATTACTCTAAAGAAGTTCATCAAGGCAGTACTCTCTTATAGAGAAATTAAATTTGCTTCAAAGTATAGCCTTTATTTAGTAAATGGAAATTCCTCGCTGAAAAGTTTGCATTTAATTTGCCAAAGATAGTACCTATGACACTTAGTGGCAGTTGTACCAACTATAGTTAACCTTGAGTTCAGCTGAACCGTTGATGTAACAGAGAATAGCCTTAAAACTTTAGAAGATATCTTCTAAAGTGTTAAGGATAGGTATAGACTGTCCTACATGAAAATTGTTGCAAATAGTATGCAGAATCGAAAAACGTAATATGCCATTTGAAATTTTTATGTTCCATACTAGCGGGCTTAGGGGAAGCACGAGATGATTTTGCCTTATTGATGAAAAAGTTTTCCTATTCCAACAAAAATTGACGTGCCTCGGCGGTTTCTTGGAGTTTTTAACGTTTTCGACTTACTTAAGGTTGGTCTTTTTTATTGGAATGCTCTGTATAAATATCTGCATTAACCATTAGAATGCTCTTTGTAGGTAGCGACTCAATTTCGAATGCCAGCTTTTGTTAGGTTATAGCCGTTATCGGCATATTTATTTTTCCAAAAATTAAGATTCAGAAATGCTTTACATCGGATACTATTAAGCATTGGTTTATCATATTTAACCATTTCTTACTTGTCAAAATATCGAAAAAAAATATATTTGTTCTTAAATAACATATTTGTTGCAGTATAGGACTGACTTTTTTGGCCATGCTTAATCGCCGAAAGACTTATCTGAAAACTTAAAATAAATCCAACAAAATTGTAAGAGGCCAGTGTAACCTCGTGCATTTAACAAAAGATTTTGGGAGCTGGTCCTTTTAAGATTGTCTAATTTGCAATGGAGTATACAAAAAAATGTAAAAAGTACCTACTGCTGAATAGATTTAATAGGAAAAGGATTGAAATAGGGAAAGGATATATCTTTAGATGTCGTTAAATTTGCTGATAATTTCTGGGTTTACCTACCGCAGCTGTGTTTACTTACTGCAGCTAAGCCGAGACCGGGCAAACTTGAAGGAATGTAGGTTTGATATTCTTTGCTTTGCAGCGGGAGACATTTCTGTCAGTGTACATACATTTATGCCTCTTCATGGACTTAACACTCAAATTAAATCACGAAATACTTAACATTCGTAATATAATGAATATACTCATATTAATCTATTTTATACTTATGTTGTGTAAGATCAATCGTTCTCACTTGCCGTGTCACGACACATTGGTGTACCGTGAATGTATGTCACGTATGCCGCAAAATTTTTAATGTAAAAAATATTGTTTGTACTTATGTGTTTGCATTGTTGCAGCTAGGTAAAAAATCACATGGTGTTGCAAAACTGTAAAACGTAACCTAGTGTGCTCCAAATGAAACGAAATTGAGAACCGCTGGTTTGAATAACAGATGAACGTATTTGACTTGCATTTATGATTAACAAATTATGACTCGAATGTATTAGCAAATAGCTATCCGCGTTCATTCAGTTTATTACAAGAAATAATCGGAAAATAATAATGCGGTCTCAGAAAAATTCACAGAATTTCTTCCGTTTATTTAAAAATCCTCGTTTATTCCATTATTTTTCTTATTATTCTAAGTAGTAATATTATTAAATGCAAAAATGCATGTTTGAAAATTGAAACAACACCTATGCCATCTGCACTACAAAGTCCAAAATTAAAATAGCTGCACTACAGATTGTATCACTTTATCTTTTTTAGACTTCTTCTTCGTTCACAATCAATTTTATGTATTATAAAACATACGCAGTGTATCTGCTACTGGGGTTATAAAGCTCTAAAGTCTAGTATCACTTATGTATGTATATATACATATAGTATGCGTAGGTTCTCGACCGAAAACTATTTGTGTATTAGCATAAATTAATAAAGTTAAAATATAAAATTACCTTTGATTCCGTAAGTTTAATTGTGTTATCTCAACTTTTAAGTCTAAGTAATAATAAACACGTAAATGTACCATCAAACAAGAAGACATCAAATTCTACAAAAACTTATATATTCTGATTTGCATTTATGTACATACCTTTTGTGTGTAGTATACATCCATTTTTAAATACTTTTTCTATGGATTGCTATTTTACGTTGTATCAAACACTGGTTGTTCCTTTGTAACAAAGTATGCCAATAGAAATTATCTTCTGGGTTTTGAATTTAAATACTTGCGACCTACATAACATTAGTTGACATGTATATGCAAGAGGGATAACTAGGTTAGCCTATCATCATAATACGAATTATCACTAATTACCTTTGTCAACAACCATTTTCCGCATATATACTCGAGCGAATAGAAATTCGCCACTAATTATATAAGGAATTGTGGTTCCTTATATAAGTCAAGTCTCATTACGATGAAACGAGTCTGTAAATATTACAATAGTACATATATTATGTACTATAGCAGACAAAAGAACTGAATCACCTATTTTGCGGGGCGCCGATCTCTGAATTACTATTTGTTTGGTCAACTGTACGTCTCAGGTATACGGCTTTACATACATATCTATAAAATCCGCAACAGTTTATATCCGCATATATGTGTATATTGAAATATATATACTTTTAAGTCTTAACGTATCACTTGTAACACTCTTGCATTTGCACAACAATTAGTATACATATTTAAAATTAATTATTAATGTTTTTAATATTTAATATATAAACCAAACAATTCAAGAAATATTCTATTTTGAAGACGCAGTATAAAGTCAAATCATAAAAGTTTACAAAATTAACAATAGATAAAGGCTAACTAACAAAAAAAAATTCTACTAACATGGCAGGAAAATGTTGAAGATTATAATGCGATAAGACATTAATACATCGAAAGGATCATCATTTTCTATAGCCACATATATAATCATGTGTAATCACCCTATACTCTGTTTTTAATACGAGGCACAAAACGCTTCAGCCCGCATCACATTAGGTAAATTTAAATGATAGATACGAAATGAAATAAATATGGTATAAATATAGTATATGAACTTGCTACTTAAATATATATTTAGTAGTAAACTTCATGAATAGATCACATATATAGTAAAGTAATGGTAGTAGTTTATGCCTTTATTGTATGTTTATTAATATTTTAGTAACGATATACAATAATTACAATATAATGCAATTTTTCCCAAACGCCAATTAATTGAACATATTTTTATATAAAAATATGGTCCCTAAGTGGAGTCGAACCACCAGGTAGGGCTATCGTAGGTCATCTAACATCTCGTTCGCAAATATTTGCGACCACTTGGGTCTACGACTGCACAAGTAAACTTCACAAATATATGCCCTACGAGATGTTATAATGACCTAGGATAGGCAACATTTTTGTCACCGAAGTGTATTTATTTTCTTGGCGTATGTAAAAATTGCAATATAATGCAATTTTTCCCAAACGCCAATTAATTGAACATATTTTTATATAAAAATAGGATGCCTAGGATCATTATAACATCTCGTTCGCATATATTTGTGAAATTTACTTGTGCAGTCGTAGCCCTCCGGTGGTCGCAACGGTTTGCGGTAGAGCTGCGATAGCCCTACCTGGTAGTTCGACTCCACTTCGGGACAGCATATTTTTATATAAAAATATGTTCAATTAATTGGCGTTTGGGAAAAATTGCATTATATTGTACTTACATACGCCAAGAAAATAAATACACTTCGGTGACAAAAAAGATATACAATAATAGTAGAGACAATATGCTTTTATGTGTATGGTATTTTTTCTTTCTTCCTCCGATGCAATTCATTACAATGATACTATTCTCAGGCAATTTTTGTAAAATATTGTTGCACCATCTCTCAAAAACATCTGCATCCATTTCATCGTGGTAATCAGCTGTTAATACCAACAAGCCATCGTCAACAAAACCATTTTTCAAACCAATATGTAAAATAAGCGTCTACCTTTACCAACAGGATTTTTTAGACCCGTTGTTGCACCATCTATAAATGCTTGTCTGCGTGTTGTAACATTTACATCTACCCACACTTTTGCTTTTGTGTGCCCTTCATAAAGCTAAGTTTCATCTAAATAATATATGTATTGGACGATGTTCAGCTCTACATTCTTTAATCGAAGATAAATATCTTCATCTGCATAAAACAATGTCCAGCACTTGCAAATAAATAAATAGTATATAAACATTTAAATAATTTAATACCAAAATTTACTTAAAATTAAGCATTCTCATTAATTTATATAAAGTAGAATAACTCATTTGCCGTATATTTTCATCTTCCTTTAATGTCTTTAAAATCTTGTTTAGTGTAGGAAGTTCTCCATCAAAAAAACTATGTACTACTCGTCGTATCAAGTATTTAACAGTATCATCAAATAGAGATAGCACTGATTTTCTTCCTGATCGTTTTGATGGTGGTGAAATTAGCCCTTGGTTTAATATTCATGACTTATTCGGTAAAAACTTGTTCTTGAAACACCTATTCTTATTATGAAATATATATACACCGAAGTTTATATACACTTATTTAAGTATACTACCTAAGGTATTTAATATTTGCAGTGCTTATCTGTGTCTTTTTTTCTAGGACAACCACCAATACTTTTTTTACAGATGTTTAATATAGCTTGCTTTTCCTGCACCGACAAATGTCCACGTTCCAAGATAGCACGCTTTTTTGGAGACGATGTTGATAATCCACTTGCACTACGCTGTGGATCCATTATCACAAGCAAATAGTAAAAAAAAAAACTAATTTTATTGCTTGAATATCGTAGGAACACAAAAAAATTGGAAAATACTTTACAAAAATATTTACTCAATCAGCTGTGTTTGCAATATGGCGGCACTAAAATTGGCAAATTTGAGCAACGTAAACATAACTGGCAACTGACTAATTATAAACCTATATTTTGGCGGACGATTTTAAATTCTCCCCTTATTAAAAAACAAGGTATAGTAATCTATCAATCGATCAGATAAACGAATATATGCATACAATATAATAATACAATCATTGTAAAATAAAAGTATTTAATTATTATAGGTGTTGTTTTTTTGCTAAACAATAAAATTTATACGGATTTTTCGGTCCTCTAATAATACGATCTGTATTTTCGATGTTTCGTCACAATTCTGTGAATTACTTCAAACTAGACGTTAATCTAAATTCTTTTTAATTAATATAATTTCTTGAAGGAGTTAGCATTGTGACGAAATATCGAAAATAAAGATTGTATTATTAAATGACCGAAAAACCCGTATTTTTATTATTTATTTAATTATTTGTATTAGCAAATACGTAACTACATTAGAAACCCCTTCTAAGAAGTAAGGATCAATCTATTAGTATAATTAAGGATGAAGGACAGTGCTCTAATTCTGTCACAAAATGTTTTTTTCTTAAAGTAGTTATCTGCATTTGGAAGACTAAATAAATTGTATATTCAACAGAAATTTGCTCAACAGTTGCACAATTTATAACGAAATATATTTTATTTAAATCATTTAAATAATGAATTCATAAAATAAATATAATAATGTTTGTGCTATTTTCTGTGGTAAAATAATTTTTTCTTAATCAGTGTAAGCTACAATTTTGGCTAATTTAACCTGTTTTTATTCGGTTACATTGTTAATAGATAACCTGCTTTTGTCCAAATTGTTTATTTCTTATTAACTTTACCTTGTTTTGCTTTTAAACACGAACGATTGTCTCAAGAAATTGTAAGGAAGAAATTGGAACTAGGAATAAATACGTAGTAGATTGTAGTCCTTTGAATTTATACCAATTACTTAATTTGTTATTATATTATTTCATCCTAACACACAGAAAAGGGATTTACTCACAGAAACCCAAACTAAAACGCAAAAAAAAGCGAACAACGAATCAAGGTTGTCTTTCCTTTAATAAAACACACTGCCACGAACCTTATAGGGAATATTATAAATTACGTTAGATTTATATAAAGATTAGTCTTATCTTTAATACTGGAATCAAAAGCAGGAGTCTATAGTAATCTTGAATTAATTGTTGACCTGAAAATTTTAGCTTTTTATTAGTAAAGTTCTGAGTGGGCTTCGACTTTGGAGTGCAGAACAAAATTGTGTTGTTGTGAATCCCTCGAACCTTGAAAACATTGTATGGGCTAAAAGTGGCACTAAAAATATTAGCCATGGATCTAGCTAGATTTCAGTTGTACTTTGTCACACTATAATTAGTGCCAACAGGAAATAAATTAGTTATGCTAATTAAGTATGTTGAGATTTAATGTTTCAGTCTGGGTTTTAAGTTAATGTTTAGCTGAACTTGAACTTGAACTGTTGACCATTTGTTTGCATATTTCAGTACCTTTATTGAAAGAGCTCAGTTAAACTACACCCGAAGGTTAAAATATGATATTGATCAGCCTGATGTTAATGAACTGAAAAAATGTTGGCAATACTTGTAATTACAAGTATTCCCAACCCCTAAATATAAAAATTTTAAATCTAACGAATGAAAATGCGACATATCCGGAAATTACAGTCACAAATCTATTGTATATTCAAGTAAGTAACATAGTTATTATTATTGCCAGCGCCAACTTTAGATATCTTCAAATTTAAAATCAAACTTTAAAAAGGACACTATTTTATATTCACTTCTTCATATACACTTACGTATTCCTGTAAAATCGATCTAGTATATTTACCGTACATTCCTCTACAATACGTCTCATAGTATTGTCCTTAAGCGAAACCGTATAACAATGGCGTAATAATGGCAAAGATTAGAAATAATTTGGGAGGTTTCGACCAATAATAATTTTTGGCCTTTCTTCACAGCCAATATGCTCAAAAAAGTATCCTTATCGTTGAAAGATACAACAAAATCTATTTTATAAGGGTTAGTTTAAATTCTACCTTTTCAGTTTTTTTATACGGATTGCTATGGATATGGAAGGCTTCCAGAGTCCCAATCTGCATTATGTGGGCTTCCAGGTTTTGACCGCGTCAGAGTAGTGTAAATAGATACCATACAAATAAAGAAAATAAAATAGAAGTACAGAAAACAAAATCTACTAAACTCGGCATTTCGCCCCTAATCTGTCTTTTTCGGGAGCAAAGGTGGGTAGCGCATGCTATTTATGGGCAAACTAAATTTATAACCTAGGTATATGTTTTTTTAAATTTTTTGTGGTATTTCTGTTTTTGAAATAATTTTAAACTATCTAGAATCATAATCAGTAGTTAAAGTTGTTTTTCTCTAAATCTAATAGCAAAATTTGTTTCGTTAATTAAACAATTCTCTAATTTCATAGCTCACTAAAATAGTAAATTAAAAAAACTGCTAATATTTTTAACCTCACCAAATATTCTGTAAAATATTGTATAAAATATACTGTAATACCAACACTATTTTTAAGACAGATTTATATTACCTAATATACTATTTTAAAGTATTAAAAAAAGAAATACATTTCTTGCCCGTCAAATCTAAGCACGATATACCTAAATTTCATCCTCTATAAAAAGGTTTTACAATTTTTTGGATACCTTGCCCTGTTAGAACTGCATTTACGAAAATACAGAAGATTAGGTCTAATTTCTTTTTCCCGACAGCTCAGCTTTAACCGCTCAAGATATTAGAAAAATTTTAAGACCTTTTTATATAGTACGAAATTTTCTACAAAAAAATCGCGACAACAGTTCTAATTACTATAGTTTTCGCCTAATAATTGTTAATGTAGGAGGTGGTATAATATAAAAATAAATATATTTCTAGTTTTATATTTTCTCTACTAATGTTGTTTACATTAAATCGAATCCGAGTATATCGCAAAAAAGCCTATTAACTGCTTTTTTTGGTGACGACTCACCCATACGTATTTTATTCCCTTTGTAGAATCTTATCTTAGGACAGTTAGTTTCGGGATGTGAAGTGGTGAACATTACTATAAAATATATCCGCGTTTATTTGCATTAAATTTTAAGTGCCTTTCGGTTTTAATTAATTAATTAATTTACATTAAACACAAGAGCGATATTAGATATACTTATAAATAATCGTGAAACTGAACTTTTTCTAACAAAATAATAAGTTCATTTTTGGTTTTGTAAAACGTTGTGAGTGAAAGTGGGTGTTTCAGCAAGGAAGGTGTTTCATTCGGTAAGTCAAATTACAGGAATTTATCTATTTTTTTCTCTTAAATTAAATTAAATCAAATAAATATGAGAATTTTATTTACAAAGTACCTGAATTTAGTATTACTGAATATAATATTTGAAAATATTAGTTACCCCTTGTGAATTCAAACCTGTTGAAACTATATTTTTACTATTTTTTTAATGACGTCCTAAGTCGTCACAGAAACGTAATGGCGTTTTTGTGTTGTTAAAATACTGCCTTTGTTCAAATTTCTTCCAACAATGTTTTTGATATTGCATTCTTTTATTTTAGTCACATAAATTTAATTGGACTTATACCATTTAAAAAACTATCAATTATTTCCTGCTACATATTTTTATTTTAAAATAATTTTAAATTTCTACTTCTTCCGGTTACACCAGAAATGCCTATCAACTAGCTTATTCCAAATAGAATTACCTATTTTTTTCTTTTTATTGATTATTATTAGTATTGGCGAAACAAATTTAAAACTATTTTGTTGAATTGTTTCAATTTTTGTAAAAAAAATTAACAGCAACGTGCTATGACAAAGGACTATATTTCTAAAAAATTAATGCATATACAAATATAAAAATTTAAGCCGGTATCTAAGAAACTATGTTGTATCCAATACAGTATTATAAACTTTACTAAACCATACTGGGTGTTCCGAAACATATTTCAAACAAACAGTAGAAATCTAAAATTGTCGATATATAGATTAAAATCCTTTTTTTTCTAGTGCCGTATTGGTCCAACATTGATGGGAAATGCTGTCATTCGACGAAGGGATTCGGCTAGGATAAATGCATGTTCAAGGTAAAACTTGCAAAGACTTTTTACACAGCTTCATTTAGTTTTTTTTCTTTCTTACAGTTCCGCAGCACTTGAACCCAGGTTAGTGATTAGTTGCTTTATACTTTCGTATTTTGTATTCGTATCAACGGGCGCAATTTGAATAAGGGTGTCAAAATCACTGCTGGCAGTTAAGAACTCATTCTTCATGTTTTGTAAAATTGTTGTATTTGCTAAATGTTGTGCCATTTCTAAATCACCGTCTTACAGGATACACCACAGAATTTCTGCAGATTTAAGGTACTATAATTTAAATATCACATCTGAAATAGTTTACTACATTGTTTTGTATTGTTACAGTTGATTTGTGTCGATGTGGAGCAGCTAGGATGACTAAGAACGGCAAGAACCTCTAGATTTGCTACATTAAGGTAGGAGTTTCATTTATAGCATGAATTTTGCGGCTTACTATATATTTCCTGCGCATATTTGAAAATTTTTCGCGATATTTTAAATACATAATTAATTCAATTCAATTCAGGCCAAGCGGTAAATGTTCTTAAGTTTGTTTTACTATTTGTTACATGTATACAAAATTTCAAGATTTTCTTAATTAATGAAGCTTTGATAACGATTTATTTTTGATAATTTTGCAAGTCGTATATAAATGTTGCGTTTTACATTCAATTACAATCTGCCAGCAGCTATATTGTCACCCTTCGCGTATAGGTGGACGCTTTTAGCGTTACGTTTTCCGCGTTTATTTAGAAATGCATACATAAAGCAAGGAACACAAACTCATATCTTGTTTTCCAGAAAATAGAAACGCTTTTGTACTTTTACAAATTATTTGTATGGTACATTAAAATTTAACGCTCAGTAGTCCATAAAATTTGATTTGGTTAATCTCCAGTTTGCATCTTACTGATTCTTTGGACATTACTAAATAGTTGGTTTTATTAGTGTTAATAATCATACTCAGTTTTTTTGCTGATTGTTTAAAAGGGCGAAGTAACGTTTGCAAATTGTCTTCGGAGTCCGCAATTACTACCGCGTCGTCAGCGTAACAGACACCATTGAAGTAACTATTGCCCATTATGTAGCCTGTTGTTTTAGCTAGTTTTCCAATTATATTAATATACTCCTTCTTGCTAAGTAACAGTTAAAAATGCAATCTCTTTCAAATAAATGTCACTTGAATTGTAAGGAACGTCAACTCGTTTAATTATTTCTTGCGTTAGCTTCACTACCTGCCAATTTGTTTCAAAAACTCTATCTTGTGCTGTCTGTTCGAACGCCAATATAAAACTTTTTCGTGTGGTGCAAGAATACATACAATATGAATACGAACGATTTGTATATAATGTTATAGTTGAGGATACCGACGGCGACAGTGTGAGTGTAGTTGTGGGTCTTTAATAATTTGCTGCATTATCAGCCGTCACCACTCGTAACAGTTCAGTGCATAGCTGCAAGAAGCTATAATCGTATCGCCATTAATAAACGTGTTAGCTAATCCCACTGCACGCAAAATTATGCTGTCAACACCGAAGAGCATCTGTTTGGTCCGTCCAACTAACACTTGGGCGGACAACTCTTTCATTGCGATAGAGTCATCATCGCGCAACGTGTGCGCAGCTTGCTTAGCACCAAAATACGAAGAATTAACAAAATATCGGCGACTGCAGTATCGGGCATATTTGTGTGACTCTATTATTTATTAATTATAAGGAGTTCAGGTAGTTCTTATCCACATATTTAGAGTTTTGCATATGCGATGCATTAATTAGAATTGTAGGTACGTTCTATCACGTGATATTCCAATATAATCTTATTAGACAGCTGCACACTTTTATGAAATCATTGTGCCGTCAACATTGATAAACACAAGTGAATTCCATTGCCGGGAAATTCACTATATTATTGTATATATACGCTGTGTTCAAATTCGGATTCCTTCTATTTCCCGATTTCAGGCTACTATGACTCAATATAGACTTAGGCATAGTGTAGCTAGGCCATCGGCGAGCACTGGATCCGCTATTTGAGCATGTTTCAAGTTTAATCCATTTGATCAGTCTTAAACTCGGGCAGACAATACGAACGCAAAAAATTTGGATGTTATTTTTGAGAATACGAAAGGCGACAGTGTGAGTGCAGTTGTGGGTTTTTGTTAGCATTTTTATCAGTTCAATACAAAGCTGCGCACTTATATGTATGAAGCTACCATTGTGCCGCGATTAATAAACGCGTTAGTTAACCCTACTGTACGCAAAATCATCCTGTCATAACAACGAAGATCATCTGTTTGGTCCGTCTAAGTACCAATTAGGCGGACAACTCTGTCATTGCGATAGAGTCATCATTGAGCAACGTGTGCGCAGCTTATGTACTTAGCAGCAAACAATCTACTAATAACTAATTGTAAGATGCAAGCAGACGTAATATTGTGCATAGTACTCGCGCAATTGTTTATTCCTAATTATTACGGGTTCACATTGTATTCAGTGTGTAATGCAATACTAATACGATTATATGTGATATCAAAGAACGAAATAAGACAGTGTACGTATAATGTACTAGCTAATTTTTGGCTTTACCGCGTGACGTTCCTTAATCATCGAATAATGTGTGGGCAACTAGCCCAACAGCAAAATGTTGTTAATAAACAGGAGTTTGTGCAATATGAATACGAACAGTTTAGATATGTTATAGTTGAAGATACCGAAGGCAACAGTGAGAGTGCAGTTGTGGCTTTTTTTAGTATTTCTATCGGTTCAGTACAAAGCCGCCATCCTATCGCTATTAGTAAACGTGTTAGATAACCCCACTGCACGCAAAACCATCATATCACCGAAGACCATTCTGTTCACATGTGCGCAGCTTGTTTAGCACCAAAAAACTACTAATAGCTAAAATAATAAAATATGCGACTGTAATATCCTGCATAAAACGGGAGTAGTTACTTATTGCTAATTATTGGATATTTACATTGTTCTTCCTCTTGTACCTAGCGTGTAAAATAATATTAATATGAACGTATATATGAAAGAACGAAGAAAGAAGGTGTACACATCATGAAATTGTTTTATTTAAGTTTATTTTATAATAGGGTGGGTATAGAAAATTAGAAGCGAACTAATTCGTAATAGTTTTTGAATAAATACAATAGCAAAACATGCAATGAAATATGCCAGATCATATTAAACTAAACTTCTAAATAAAAAACAATGTACATATTAATTTGGACAGTGACAGTCCTACCATGAAAATCCTTAGAGAATTCTGGTGCTAATTTTTAGTGTTTATCTTGCATTGGTCACTTACATATGATTAATGTAATACCTAAATATATAAATTCTAGTTGCTAACACAATATCGTTAGAAAATTTTATTGAAACGCTGCCACAATCTTATTCATTGATTCACGAAATTAAACTGAACTGTATTTGATATAAAACACTTCTGTACAGGTATTCTGCAAGATATGAGCTCATGTTCCTTGTAAAATGTAGCATTCCGGTTTAAATTAAATTCATAATTCAAATTTGAGTTATGTATAAATGTCCGGTTATAAGTTTGTGAAAACAAGTGATAAAAGTGTATTGGTGGAGCAGATGATGAAGTCTCGTAAGTATACCCATATATAAGATATGACTAAATAAGGTATGTACATATATCAAACATCCTTGCAGCATTGCTCGTCCTAAAAGTTTGGTTTTAAAAGTTGTCACGGTTTACAAAGCTTTTCATATTGGTTATACCAGACAAGGGCGAAGATGATTAAGGTGAAAGTTTGAAATATTATACGTTTTGTATCTATGTATATATTATCATATATCAATATTACTAAAGCTTCGAAGTAGGTCCATCTTCGTATTACAGGTTTGCCACCACGTCCTCTATGTTGTATTAAGGTAAAAAAATGAATCTAACATGCACAATATTTCACTATATTGTTCGAAATTGTGGCAGATAATTTACGTTGATTTGAAACAGTCATCCTTCTAAGAGACCCTTTAAAGACAACAGGCAACCAATCAAAAGGAAAAGGCAGTGATGATAGACACCATTTAAGGTAAATAATTTTTCCATATTATCTTATTAATGTAGCGGATATTCTTATGAAACGAGTTTTTTATACTGCTTCTTTCTATTTTGCAGTAATAAATTAATAATAGATGATAAGCATCTAATTGAAAAGTTCAGTTTTAATTTTACGTGCAACAGTTGGTTACATTGGCGTTTCACATTTTGAATGTTAAGTGAAACTATCCACTAACTAAAATAATTAGATGTCAATATTGATTTCTTGAAGAAAAAGAAATTTGTTATCCAAAAAATTAAGTAAAGCATAAGAAAAAGGAAATACATATGCAATAATGCAAAAATTTGCATGATTGTATTTACATACGCCAAGAAAAAAATAATACACTTCGGTGTCAAAAATACATATGCTCTTTTCTGACTTCAAGCTGACTTCTGACAAGTCTTTGAAAGTTGTATAATGAAGTAATTGCTACATAGAAGAGTTTGATATATTACCACACCAAAGTTTTGTTACTAATCAAAATTTGCCAATCATTATAATAGCTGCTCAAGATACATTTGCAATAAGGGTATGCCATTTACTACATTCTAGATGCAAATTAAATTTGTTAATATTATTTTATACAAACAACATTAGATGTAAAATATCCATGTTGTCACGTTTAGAATAAATCAGTGTATAATGAAAAACTCCCTCTTATTCCTTACAGAATTTTTTTAATAATAGTCTAGTACATGTTTCGGCCAAAGGCCCTCTTCAGCTAGGATCTACAATTAATTCTTACAAGATAAAATATAAAGCTAAATATAAATCATCCTTATAGTCAATTAAGAAAACTATTTTCAAAATGGATGACAAGTCACATGTGGTAAAATGTTTAAATTGTGTGTAAAAATAAATAAAATTAAAACGTTCGCATGTTATTAAGACGTAGTTAAAGATACATTATTAAATGTTAAATGAAATTGGGACGTTAAATGTTGACAAATTAATTGAATTTAAAAAAGGGGTGAAAGGGGATTGAAACAATACATGGTATTGGCATTAAATCTGCAGGTGAACTGACAGAGTGTCAGGTTGAAGGATATCAGGTGATGTTCAAGTAAATAGTGCCAACTATGAATGTTAAACAACTACTAGAAAATATATTAGACTACTATGAGGTAGATCTTATGTGTAAAACTAAAATTAAAACATTCACATGTCATCAAGACGTAATTAAGAATACATTATTAAATGTTAAAAGAAATTGGGACGTTAAGTGTTGAAAAATTGAAATTAAATTAAATAAAGGTGAAATGGGAATGAAACAATACATGGTATTGGCGTTAAATGTGCAGGTGACAGAGGATCAAGTTGAAGTGCCAAACTTAAATAATAAAATAACTCCTAGAGAATATATTACATTACTATGAGGCAGAACTTGTTTTATTTTAAATACATGAAGATAGGTTTTTCAAAAGTCTCAATTTGGTCATTAAGTAAAATATGGCTATTTCTATGGTTTGCGATTTCATATAGTTCTAAAAAATCCAGTTTATAACCTTTGTGGCATTTATGTAAAAGTGTTGGATTATTATAGTCAATAATGTGGTCTGTTTCTATTTTATGTTTACATAAGTTTGAATTAGGTTGATATTTATGTTCATTAATTGTTTTGCTTAAAGTTCTGCCTGTTTGACCTATGTATATTGCATTACAAGTAGAACAACTTATTGAATAAACACCACTTTCTTCTAGATTATTGTATTTGATTAATTTTGAGTTATTTAAAATGTTTGTAAGTTGAGTATTTGTTTTATAAGCGGGTTGAATGTTAATGTTATTGAGAATCTTTTTCGATTTGAGGGTGGTTGAGTTAAAAGGAAGGGGCTTAAAAATGTAAGGTTGTTTGGTTTCCATATAATATAGGGGGTCAGTTTTTAATATAGTATGATATAATATTTTATCAATATCTTTACTGCTGAAATTATTGTCAGAGGCTAAGTTATAAATGTAATTTAATTCTTTAATTTTAAAGGTGATATCTAATGGGTAGTTGATCACTCGTTTAATGAAATAATGAAAAGAGGCAAATTTATGGGTGTGGTGATGGTAAGAGTTGAAAGGGATTATAGTTGGGATAGAAGTGGGTTTTCTGAAGATGTCAAAAGTGATGCTGTTGTTGCAATTGTGTAAAGTGAGATCAAGGAAATTATTGTTTTCTATTGCGATAGTGAATTTTAATTTATGATGTAAATTATTCAAATATTCATGAAAATTCTGGAGATTGTGATCATCACCTGTCCAGATACATAAAATATCATCCACATATCTAGCCCAACGTAGGATATATTTATTGTAAGGGTTAGTGTTGTTTACTATGTGGTTATTTTCTATGTAATTTAAAAATATATTAGCTAAAGTGCCTGAAAGGGGCATTCCCATAGGTAAACCATCTTTTATTTTGTAATATTTGTCATTAAACGTACAATAATTTTGATTAATAATAAAGGTGAGCAATTTTAAGAGATTTTGAGTTTTATTGTTATTTTGAAAAGAATTATTAAATAAAGTAGTGGTGATATTTAATGCTTCAGCTATAGGTACATTTGAATATAAATTTTCAACATCAAAAGTTATTAGTTTATAATTAATATGTGGGAGATCACAAAGAATATCAAATAGTTCGGTATTATTAATGGAAAAATTAGCTCTGAAATCGATTTCTTGAAAGGTATTTAGCAAAATTTTAGATATATTGACAGTAGGGGATGAGTATAAGGCTATTATGGGACGAATAGGGGTGTCTTTTTTGTGTAATTGTGGGAGTGAATATAATATGGGTATTTTAGGGTTCATGGGCATTAATTGTGAGTGGTGTGCATATTCAACCAGCGTTTCTTTACATTGTTTTATGATGGATTTAGTATCAGAGATAAGTTTATTTAAAGGATTCTTTTGTAATAACTGAAAATTATTGTCTTTCATGAAATCTTTTTTGAATATATGTTGTTTTGTTTGTGATCACTGTACCTGCATTTTTATCTGCTTTTGTGAAGATTGCGTTGTTGTCTTGAAGTTTTTGTTTAATGGGTTTGATGGTTCTCCATTCTTGTGTAGATGATTCAGTTGTTCGGGTGGATTTTTCATTTTCTTGCTTCAGTAATGAGATGAGACTATTGTGCGCTTATATTTTACTTGCGTTTTAATAAGAGATTTCATCAATAATTTAAGATAGAAAAATTAGTTGTTAACGACAAACATATTTGATAGAGAAACATTTAACCTGTTTTATCTTTCAGTTATATAGTTCAGTTATATAGTTCAGTTATACAGATCAAACAGCCGCCCTATAGTCGGGGCATTGTATATCGGAACTATTCGGGAATAGAGAAGTAGGGATGTATTACTAGATAGTTAGATGCACGCTACACTCGAGACCGCACGGTTGTATTCTGTTCAATACATATGCACAACACAATAATTGTTTGCTTATTCTCAAAATGTCTATAAACTTTATAAACTAAACAGAAGCTTCTGGTAAAAACATAGATGATGAACTCTTCTTGAAAATGTGATTCACAAATAAGAGAAGCAATTACACACGAAAGACAACAGAATACAATAAAACATTTTCCCTGTCAAAAAAATAAAGTAACATCTTTCCGTAAGCTATCCCTTGAAAATGTGCAAATAAGTAAGCTCTTCTAATATTGCAATCTTGAATTTAGAATTCATTTAATAAAATATGTTCTAGTAAAAAAGGTAGAAATAACCCAAAAATTATTCTAAAACCTAAATAATGTATTTCCTTAGAAAAGTAAACCACAAACGATATTTTATTGGTGAAGTCTAAATAAACGATAAGGCAAACAAGTCGTCCATTTATGGTATTACATGTTCAAAACGATCTCCTGCTGCGAAGACACAATACACTATTCTATCGTAGGAGCTTCTCAGAACATTTGAAATTGTTTCAGGTTGAATGTTTGCCATATGATGGACAATTTGTGCTCGTAATTGTTCTATTGTGTTAGGCCTGATATTCGAAATTGATAAATTGAAGACTTAAGGTACCCCCATAGAAAAAAATCATTAGGGGCAAGGTCAGATGATCTGGAAGGCAACTGAATAGCACTCCAGTTAGTTAACAACCTGTTATCAAATATGCTTCGCAAATATTGTTGTACCGGTGCAGCACTGTGCGCAGGACATTCGTCTTGCTGGAACCAAAGCGTATTTATATCTGCTACATTTCGTAAAGCTGGAATTATATTATTCTGTAAAAGATCGAGATATTTTGCTGCATTTAGATTTCCCTCTATGAAAAATGGCCCAATTATGTTGTTATGTAATAGACCAGCCCAAACATTTAATTTTGCAGGGTATTGTGTTCGAGCGTCATAAGTACAAGGTCTCTTTTCTTGTGACCAATACCTTGCAACACTTGGGTTGTGTCGACCATGTAAAGCGAACGAAGATTCGTCTGTAAATACAATTTATAAACTCGTCGTCATTGTTACATTGTTCGATAATCCTCTCGCAAAATTGTAGGCGTTCATATTTATCATCGGGAAATATTTCATTTGATTTTTGTAATTTATACGAGCGATATTTACATTTTTTTAACACACTACGAACCGTAGTGGCAGAAACATCAAATTGTTCTGCGATGTTTTGCGAAGATATTTGTGGTTGCTCCTCTACAGCAGCACAAATTAAAACATCGCGTTGCTCATTTTGTAGCACTTTTTCCTTTTTGTGTTTATACGGATTTAAACAGCCATACTTTTCAAAGTTATTGATTATATGACGAACCGTTTCAAAACAAATAGTTTGTTGGAACTCATCGTGAAATAGGCGTACAAAACCTCTTATCGAGTATCCACATGTTGTTTTATAACATATTTCTTTTGTTGAAGGGTAAAAATGTCCATCATGAATTACAAAACAATCAGCATCTGTAATAGTAACAATAATAGTCATATATGTACGATAGCATGAATTACTCTATCTCGCTAACAGACTACAATTGTGCGCTGTCGAGTTAAGCCTACTAATGCATCCCTACTTCTCTATTCTACTATAGGGCGGCTGTTTGATCTGTATAGTAATACGATATATTACAATTTTACTTTACATGCCCACCTATATGAAAGAGATTATAAAACAAATTGACACATGTATACTTACTTATTCGTAGTAAAAAATAATAATTTAAATGAGAAAAAATGCCTATTTATTATTCATTACACCGTAGTTGAATAAATGCAAAACGCGGCTATACAAAACGCACGAAATTTGAAAAGTATTACAATTTACAAGCATCAGGTGCTAAATTATGCAGACTTATGCACTAAACAGTCAAATTATGCACTAAATCGAAAAATCGCAAATATATGCAAAATATATAATTTTTGTATTGAGGCATATGATCTATTTTAATGTAGTTCGGAGAGATCCTAAGTAAAAACGAAATATTCCTTAAAATAACAAATATGCATTTTGCATTAAATCCGAAGACTAGTTATAACATAAGGATTTTTGATATACTAAAGTACAGCGAACTTTATTCGAAGAAATTAGAAGGTAAATTCTTTTTTCTTTAATTGCAGGCTACCAAATCCCCTGGTGATTGTCGCAGTCAGTCTGGAAATGGACCCCGATAAGGACTCATATAAGTTCAAGGTAAAACTATGAAAGACTTTTTGCAATACTTCGATATGATAATATTATTATTTGTTTGATTAAAGTTCCGCAACACTTGAACGCAGGTTAGTGGTTAGATTAATTCGTACCTAACGCAAGTTTGAACAGGAGGGGGCATTTCTCGCAGGAAGGAATCAAAGAGATAATATTTAGTCTGAATTATTTCTTTAATAATGAGAACGGGTGTTTAATTTGTATTGGAAGGTTAAAAATTAAGAAAAGCAATTTCAAGGCATTCGAAGACGACTTATAATATTAAATTCTATTGTAGAAATTAAAATCACAAGTATCATCTCGTATAACTTGAAAAGTATTGCTGGTTATTATCTGTGTAGTATTGGTTCCTTGGTATGGTTAGCTTCTATAAAAGTTTAGATCTTTAAAATGTTCTGTTTTCATAAGGCGACTCTAATTTGAGTTACCTTACCAGTCGTGTCTATTTAACGCTGACTGCTGCGCGTCTAACTAGGTATGTAATGAATTTCCTTTCTTTAGCAAATCCTGAAATGATCCTAAACTCTACAATCTAACTTGTTTTTTGTTTCGAGGTACATTTTGGGAGAGGTTCGGAGGAGTCACTTGCTCTGGTTAGCTATTGCGCCAGTTACACTCCTTAAAAAACAAACAAGCTTATTATTATTCATTACAATAATTCTTTTATTGTAATAAAACGACTCGAATTCGAGTAGTATTCTACGTTATTAAATTAGTCAAATAACAAAAAATAAGGTACTTAATGAATTTTCTTTCTTTAACAAATCGTCAAATGTTGCCTAAACTCTATGATCTAACCTTTTTTTTGTTTCGAGGTACATTTTGGGAGAGGTTCAGAGGAGTCACTTGCCCTGGTTAGCTATTGCGCCAGTTACACTCCTTAAAAAGCAAACAAGACTATTATTATTCATTGCAATATTTTTTATTGTAATAACACGATACGAATTCGAGATGTGTTCCAGTGAGTGAGTGTCGATAAAGCAACTTCCTTTTATATATGTATATCAATACGATTGATTTTATTAAGTCAATCAAAAAAAGGTATGTGTTCTATTCATCTTTTTTTTACCAACAAACAAGCAGACCAAACAGTGGAGCTCACTGCAATTTTCAAACACGGCAGTGATTTAGACTGCCAATCCTAAGCCTAAATAAAGTGAAGTAAAATTGCAGAACTGTCGTTACCACTTTTGATGTGAATCTCAAAAAAAAGATAGATAGATAGGGGAAATAAAAAATTACTGAAAGAACAAAAACGAGAAAAACAGGATATTTAAAACTATATCTGATTCTGGCAGTTATTTAGTAGATAATACAAACATGTATGTGGTATGGTATAAGCTTTTTGATTTATACGCAAGCAAGTACTCAACTGCCTGTTCTGCAATCTCTTACATTTCAGGTATTGTACATCTAAAATCTTCTTGAGACATTATAAACAAAACGATAAATAATATAATTAATACTGAGCTTTTAGTTTCAGCACTTATGCCAAAACTTATTTGTCAACATCAAAATAAAGCCTATAGTATTTATTTTTTTTATAAGCTTTAATTGCAACTTTACGTACACTAATAAATTTATTCATAATTATCAAGGTTTCAAGATCCAATTAAATTACTGGTACAAAAATAGTATACATACTTCGGTTGAGAAGACTATTATTGCCCTAGTGGCGAGATTAAATTTAAAACCACAAGAGCAATAACAGTCTTCTCAACCAAAGTATGTATACTATTTTTAAATAAACTGCAAAAGCTTTTGCTAGCATATATGAAATTAAGATTATTAAAATCTTATTATCAATGCATCTCCAATATGTAGAGCTTTTTTTCTGGAGTTAGATATATCAACGAAGATAATCTGTATATACAGGCTGATTTTGTCTTAAAGGCCCTACCCTAAATAAGGTACCCCCTTTACTATCAAGTAATCCGTGGAAATTTTATATGGAATGATTCATATTGAGCATTAAGCAATAATTTAATATAGAACAAACAATAATGAGTTATATAGAATACTTTATATTTTAATACGTGAAAGCTAATTTAATAGCGCTTAATATAATAACACTCTCAGATACTTTCGATGATTGATTTGATCCTCATGACTAAAAACTTTCAGTTAAAACTCACTACGTCACCGATCATCCTCTAATCTTGTTTTCATTTTATTAAGACGTTCATAGATGGATAGATAAACCATGTGATTGTAGCGAACAGGTTGGTTTCTCTTTAACATCGCCATGACTCGCCCGCTTTCATTAATTGGACTACTACCAATAAAGTGGATATGAGCCTTCGTATATACATACATACACATATTAAGTTTGTGTTCTGTTTGTATACTTACAAAAAGTAAAAAAATACAAAAAGTGTAACTTTCCTAGTGGCCTAACTATGTACTACGCGAAAGTAGCAATACTTACATCCGAAAATGTTTAAACCAAGATTATATCATAGACTAAACAGATACAAACGAAACCAATGCAGAAAAGCACTCGCATTGACGGTGATTGAATAAATTCTGAGTTCGAGGCTATATATTAGGTACGATCAATTTAGAGAGTAATATAATATTCGCTGTCGAAATTAAAATACAAATGTCCGAGTCCTCAAGTATTATCCGCTTTTTCTCCTTTTAGTATCAAATAAACGCGTATTTACAATTTCCACCGTTATGTCGTCTCTTGTCTGAAGTGAATACAGTATCCTTTATCCTTTCTTAAATTAAACTAATTATCTATACATAATTTTGAAACATTGCTGTAATTGTATTGAAAACGTTTTCTTTTGTGGGCCAGTACTACAGCTGTATGTGAATCAGAACGATGTTGTATGATATGTTGGAAACATTTATATTATGTAGAAACAATAGTACCAAAGATATCCTTTATGTTATATAGAAAACTCAAAGAAAATTTAGAAATGGTCTACAAGCAGGTTTCTAATTGGTACAGATGAACACAAAAATTTATTGGCTTATTTTGAAGCATTTTTGAATAATGCCATTAGATAGATACATATATGATAAAGGATACTAACGTTTCTTTGTAGATGATTAAGATAAAAGGAAATATGGCATATAAGCAGTCGTACTATCAACGACGTTTTTAAATCGTAGAGGTTGCAAAACAGGTGTCGTTTTACAAATATATGAACCAACAAAAGCACATCAATATGCAATGTATCTTTAATAGGTTTAACCAACTTTTTTGTGGTGAAACTTGAATTGAAAGTATGTTATTAAAAAAAATGCCATTTGACAATCCAGTATTCACATTTATTCAAAAACATGTTTATCGAAAAATATGCACTTTCCAACATTACAATTAACGTGCTTTTTTAAGTTGCCTTGATGATGCCTTTAAACCGAAGCACACGTTGAAGTAATACTGGTGGTGTTCGCAATGCCAATAATAATCACTTGAGTTCATCTCAATGTGTATCTTGTCAAAATGCATGATACAATGTGGATTTCTCGGATGATATTACTTATCTGACTACTGAGTCTCTTTTTAACTACTACTTCATGCAACAAAATCTTGTCTTTGACAGACATTCATAGATGATTAAGATAACAAATTTATTGTCTATAAGTATTGTCCTCAAACTTTAATACTTGGCGATGCTGAAAATCGTCGTTATTTTTTATCTTTGGTTGGCTGTGTCCTGTAGAGAAAATCTTTATCGTTTAAAAAACATAATTTGGATCGACAAATCGAGACAAAATTTAGTTTTAATGTATGGTGTAGTTTAATTGGTAGTGAAGCACCAATACTGGATTGCTTACCAGGGCAAAATATAGCAACTTCTTGTAAAAGTTTTAGATCAATTCAATAATTAAATTATCTTAAATAATGGGAAAATCGTCAACTCATTAACTTTCAAAGATAGCCTCTGCTCATAATTATCGCGAGGTTGGTGCGATTATGAAGACTTCTTGAAGACCGCTGGATAGGAATAAATGGTCCAATAATTTGGTCAGTCAGCTCTCCAGACTTGTTCTGATTATTTTGGAGGAAAGAAAGGGGACGAGGGAACAACGTAAACAATAAGGTTTAGGAACGAAATACGGCAATCTAGTCGAATTAGAAAATAGTATTCCTTTATGCATTCATTCAATAAGCCATAGAAGTATTCCGAATTCTACAAAGAGTATTCGTAAGAGTTTTACGTAACAAAATTAATGTATTTTCCACATTTGATGTAATTTTATAGAGATAAATAAATGATTTGTTGAAAATCTGGAGGAGTATATAATCATTTTTCTCCCGAATTTATTTCTCCTTCATTTAAACTAAAGGTGTTTAATTCAATCAAAATATGTACTGTTTTTCAAATATTTCGAAATCGCGATATTGAATTATTTTTTAAATTGTCGTCATCGTATTCAGCAATAAAAACATTGCTTCTCTGCTAATTTACCCAAATTCAAAGCTCCAATAACAGTAGTATAATAGAAATAAACCTTCGATAATACACAGTTCGAAAATAGTGCCGTGTAAAGTGTTTAATGTTACTGATAAATATTTTAAAGTAAAAAAATGAAGAGTATATACCTTTTTTAAATTGCCCCTAATAGTAATTTCACACTAAATCGAGCAGTAAAGGATAGCAAGCATCCACCCAAACAAAGACGGTAGAAGATGTGAAGAAGTGTAAAATTTCTTATGAAAACAGTGTTAACTTCACCCCTATATATCTATAACGTGTAAAAGTAGAGTAAATGTGTTTACACTGGGTAGAGAGATGTTTACTCTCAAATTTACCCGTGCACTTCGTGTTAATATTTTACTCTAAAAAGAATGGACCTATATAAGCACTGGCTAGTGTTAATTATTTACACTAAATTTCTAACTGTGTATTATAATACTTCAAGATTTATAATCCAGTTTAAACATACTTTCTGCATTACCCCACTCCGTATACATTAAAATATTATTATGCAGTGGAGAACTTCACTTCAGAAATCTGCTTCAGAGATCAAGCGAAAACATGATCACAAATTTGAAAAAATCGAGTATTATAGTCGGCATAAACTTGTGCGATTTCTTAAAAAGGCTTACGGCCGTATTCATAGTCGCGGATGAGCGGGGCGCTGACGTAGGACTATGAATACCTGAGAAGTACTCCTATAATACAATAGCAAATATACATCTATCTACAAATCCCAAAAACTCTCCGGAAACACTCCTACCAGCTAATCAATGATTAACGCAATAACCTGTGAGATATTTAATTTTGGAGACATAATTTAATTATTTTTTGTATTATTGTAATTGTTAGTAATCAATTAACATAGTAATGTTTTTTTTTCGAGCATAAATGCAATACAATTTTAACTATTTAATCATGATTATCGGAGCAGTGCAAAAACTTTTAGCCAACTTAATAAAAACAATATTCAGAACTAGAAAGAAACTGCTAAACTTATACAATCATCCTCTGTAGTTATTCGTCTATCTAGTCGTTTGATAAACAATTTCCTTAAAATAATGACGCGAACATTTTCAGACCAGACAGAAAATTATCTACTTACTTGAAAAAATACGTAAATTATTATTTCGAAGCAGATTTAATGATCTTAATAACATGTTTGAGCAATCTAGACTAATCTATTTAATAAAAAAGCCCAACGTAGAAAATAGCGCAATTATTAACTACAAATACATTAATGACAAATGAATGAAATTAATATACTATCATGTTAGTTTCGTGGTATATATCCTGTAAACATAAAAATAATTTTCATTCGAAAGTTTTAGATGCCGTTACGGTATTAAATACGTGTTAAGTTTGCCTAAGCGCGGTGCAGATTTCACACCTAAAATTTGTTACGTTATGAAAATATCTTTCTTTGCACCCTACGTTTTATTCTATAAAACTTCAAAAAGAGTTTCTGGTTATTTCATGACGCGTGATTCGTAGTACCTCAGATAACCTTTATCTATTATCCACGGGTGATGAAATTACCACAATTAATAATAAATTTTTGATTAGCATCTAAATTAAAATACTGCCCCCGCTTCCACTATAAATCATTATACAGTGAGAAAAAAGCGATTCCGTTTGAGCAACTGAACAACCGTTTATTCCCCCAAGTTCGAGGAGGTAATTTGAAATATTTATGTGGCTATTAGCGCGTGGGCGTTGAAATCACTTCCTGAATTTTAGATTTCCAATTTGTAAATAAAACCGGTTATGAAACATTAAATGATGCGGCCTTTATGTCGTACTGGGAAAATTATGTATATTTTACTAAGCTACAAAAACGAAAACATTATACACATATTTTTAGCGGTGGGTTAGACCAAATATATCAAACAAAAATGCACATCCTCTCCTAGACCAAATACTGCTTCTTACTATTTACACAAAATGTAGAACACATCAGTCCGATTACTTTACGTACTTATCTTACAAGCCAAACGTAAAATTCAACTCACAGCTAAAAAGTTTAGGGACGTTAAAATTGCAGTTATTTTGTCATCCTTAACGTCAATGTTAATAGACACTCAAAATTCATAGAAAAAGTAGTATTTTACATGACTAAAGGATTAACTTTTAACAGGAGTGTTAAACAAGGTCGTTAAAATGTACATTTTAAAGATTCCCTTTGATTGATGATAGCAAATGCTCTTGCATCTTAGATCATTTCTTGACTTTTAATATTATGGCTTTAAATGGTGATATTCGTCGAAACATACAGGGTGGTGCAAGATAGGGTGGACTATTATAATGAAACGGTGAAGAATTTTGAAAAATCTTTTTGGAATTAGATTGAGGGCTGCATGGACTACGTTTTAAAAATATTACCTTTAGTGTGATCGAAGCAGTCGATGACGAACTACACGTATGTTTTTTAATGGGACACTCGGTATTAAAATATTATAATCATTCTGGTAATAACTATAAACAATTTGGTATAACATTAGCTGGGTCTAAAACCCATAGTTACGGAGAGAAAAGTAAAGTTGAAAAAATGCTCCAATGTCGTTTTTTTTTATAGGAACCGAAAATGAATATATACAGAAAAACTAAGTGTATCACTAAATATGCTAAATTGTTGAGTAGAATAATGGCTCATCCTCAACTTGAAATTATTTGCCATCATACAGGGTGGACGAGTTTTGCAAATCCATTTCGGACTTGATTTTTTCAAATAGAACATCCTGTATATTATTTTTGTGTGTTAAAAAACTCATTACTTTCTAAAACTTCATTAGCTTTCTAAAACTACCATACACGTTACCCTTTTGACTGACGTTTATACGCAAATTCATAGCAAATACAATATTTTGAGATTTGTTACATTTAAAGATTTAAAGTCATCGTGGAATGCCGGATGTACCTAATTAGTAATCACCAAACCAGAAAAAATATTTAGTATGCAAGGAATATATGTAAGAATTTTACACCGATTTAATAACAAAGAAAAATATCGGTAATCCAAAATTGTCAAGTGTTACTACGATAAATGTTCAAATAATGTTCCATGTAAACGAAGACGCATTTAGAGCCGATCGATAAATTACAATTTAACTTTTCGTGAAGTACGTGCCGGAATATTGTCAAAACTGCGTGTTTTTGAACAAATTTTTCGTAAATGCAATTTTCTGGCATTTGCTACGAACAATTACTCATCCAGTTGGAGTATTTTAATAAGGATGCTGTAAATTTTAACAAGTGAATAGTAAGTAGTAGAATAGTAGTCATTCCTGTCGTGGATCATATGGGTCAGTAGGATCTGGCAAAGGAATATGATTACTTTTAATGTCTAAAGGGGCCTTTAGACGTGCCATCAAGTTTATCAAACTTGAGTGTGCAGACAAAATAACTGTTTCGTGTTAAACTATATGTTAATACAAACCGAACAAACAGTTTTTGTGATACTTATCAGTAGAAACATAAATCCACCCTACATTATTCAGTATTGTTTCTGTGATTTGCTTGTACCATCATATGTTACTAAGAATAATTGCAGTGTATCATGTTTGTGCCGATTTGTTTTCGCAAATTTGTCTGTACCAACAAGTCATAAAACCACATGTAACAATATCTTCACAAGAATGAATGCACAAAAGGGTTTGTGCATACCATTATAAACGTGTAATTGTCAAATTTAATTATACAATCTAAGCATACAAACACAATTCCAATAATCTGCAGATTTTGATTTTTTGTTTGTACGATACGTACAGCAAACAAGCCCTAAGGTGTAGGTGTAGGGTTGTATCAGATTAGTAACAGAAACAAACTTTCAGTACGAATTCTGCGGTCATGTTATGTACATATGTTAATACGTAGGTAGGACTTTACAGCGTGTTAGCAGAGATTATTTGCAATAGATACAACCCAATTTGCCTTATCCAAAAGTCATCCGTTTTCGAGATATTGTGTTTCAAAGTGTTTAAAAATTTCAAGTTTCCACAAAACAAGCCAAAATAGTCCATTCAGAAATATCAATGTCTGTTAGTGGCAGAAACTGCAAACAGTTTAAGTTTATGAATTACTAGTAATAGTAACATGTAACTTAACGGGTCGATGGCCGCAGTGGTTAGGCGGTTGACTATTGTTGTGAGAGAACGATAGGTGCCGAGGTTCAATTCTCTGGAGGGACGGTGACATTTTTTCAGAGAGTTTAATCCCGGATCGACTTGCCATTCGCTGTTGGGAGCAAAGTGATTAACAGCGCGGCATCATAAAAGGCGATATGATGCTGTCACAAAGCCATTTAAACACAACTTACACACACTAAACTACACCGCAAGAGTTGCAGTGATAGCCAGACAAGTAATACAGCTTACGGAGTCACTGCAACTAAGCACCCACCACACATTAAAAAAAAAAACTACAGATACAGAATAAAAATCCATGTTAGTACTTCAAATTTTAACCGCTCTGTTAGTATTAACCTCTCCGCTTATAGAATAGACACTTGATTCTAATAATGTAGGTAATAGTCGGTAAACTTTAAATACGAATAATTTCTCATTAGTAGTATTTGTCGAGAGAAGCACGAATTTGAATTTCTTTTCTATGTGACGACCCATCTTCTTTGCGGAGAAAAAAATGGTGGAAACGGTTAAAAATTGTGTTCCGACATCTTTATTTAATTTCAAAAATATGTCTAATATGAGCATATCTAATGTTTGCACCCGCAAAAACCACATTTGAAACAAACAGCTTTGACTCAATCTAGAATAGTGATTCAGTACATAAGGCAAACAAATAACATATGAAAGGAAACGATTTACTTACGTAGGTAATACAGTATAAGGACAGCTATGCGATTACATCGTATATATTCCTTGCAATGAACCTTACATCACAATGATATATGAGACGGTCAGATCCTTTCCAGTAAGTGCAGCACTAGACAGGCTTACACCAACCACTCTTTACCCACCCTACTTCTAGGTTTAAAATCTATACGGGATCCAGAAACAACAGGAAATAATATTCCCGATCTGTACAGAGTTAAAGCTAAAGATAAAGCTAGAGAAAATTAAGACAGTATGTTATTAAAAAAGTTCAGAATATATCTTAAGTAAAACTTCATGAAACCAAAGGCAGAACAATTTAATATTTATTGAGATTTTGATGGGGCAAATACATAAGCACGGAAAAAATATAGTAAATAATAATAACAAGGAGCCAATACTCAATTTTAAAAAGGCAACGAAACGTTTACTGACGTTTATAACCTAACCAACACCCACTATACGACGATAGCCATCTACAGAAAGAAAAGAAATATGGATAAACACGTCAATAATAGTAAAGTAAGATATATGAATATCAGGCCGGTCACAGCCTGTGTTTTTTTTAATAATAATAGTTTATTTCCAACACCTATACATGCTGTGTGCAACTACAACTAAATATAAAACAAAGAAACAAATTAAAAAGAAAGCGAAGTACTCGAAATATCACGAACTGAAACATATGTGTGTGTTGGAAAACATAGAATGCATATCAATTGCTTAGCAGTACAGTTGCAGTTGGAAATACAAAAAAGTTATTACAAAAAGAAAAAACAATGCCTAAACTAATGACACTAACCGTCTTCTCTAGCCACAATTGATACTGTCATTTCTAAACTTAATGTTGATCTGACAAATACGTTTTCTATTAATGATGCTCTGATCATCAATTCTGCGTAGACATCGTAAATATATTTCTGCAACTATCGATAGAGCTTTTTAATAAGTTAACGAGATTACTGCATTCATGTAGTGTAATAAAACAGAGGGTATACTATTTCAAGCTTTTGTGTTGTCATTATTTACTTTTTGTTCTGCTGTTTATTGGGCATGCTTGAATGAATTAGGTGTTAACAAAATTCGAGGCATCTGAAAGCCTATATAAGGTACAGTTGTGGTATTTGCAAGTACGATCACGTATCTCATAAGTTGCGGGAATGACTGAGTATGCATCATCGTACAACTTTCCAATCATTTGTCTTAGTTTATAAAATTACACTTAGCAGACCACTTCCTGATCTGTATAACAAAGTCAGGTACGGATGTGATATCTATAATATTTAATCTATATTTTACGGGTTCTTAACAGACATAGCTTGTAACCATAAAATAATATTAATAGAGCAATAATACACTAAAGAAAAAAAACAAAAATATTGAAGAAATAAAGCTATTGTTCCATTATTAGTAACTGATCATGTAGATGACGGTGATTACTGGAATGACACCTTAAAGGAGTGCTGCGCTGCAACGAAATAATCCATTAACAAACTACACATTCGTTTGAAACATAACGAAATGTCAATTCGTATATGCACAGGAAGCAACCGATAGAGGAAACCAAGTCAAACACAATAATAGTTGACCCACTTTCAAAATTTCCTTCGTGAGCAGCAAGATATTTCAATTTGAATTCTTCCTGGATAGTGAGAATTGCATATCGAAATCGGAACGCTGTATGTTTATGAACATAAAGCACTTCTAAGGCTTTTATCTACTTAGTTGCCCGCACACACATTTAAATATTATTGCGATGGAAAGGAACTTGTCGAGGATATCAAATATAGTTTGTTTGAACAATTCTAGAATAAATACAATATAATGAATCGTTCGCTTCAACATCTCGTTGTGGTTAACTATATAAAAAAACTTGGTTTATTAAATAGATACACAGTATGTGTTAAATCAATGTAAATTATAAGCACGACAAAATTATTTGGCATTTAATTAAAACTTAATTTCCCAGAACACTGGCAATTACATTAAAAACAAAACCATATTTCTCAAGTACTTACAATATGTTAACTGACAGTATAACCAGTTTACGTCATGTATAGGCAAAACTGTTTGCTGTTTCGAATAAGTTCTGTATGGTTCACGTTAGATGTAAAACGAACTGAATAAGCTTATTAATTTCTCGTGGTAAATATCCGGTTACATTACATTTTCTTTACATAGTTGCATTTTCTTAGTTCATGTTTATGATTTATAACTTTTATAGCAACTACTCCAAAAATTGCATCTCTAAAGAAAAAAAATTATAAATTTCGATTTCATCATATTTACATATCTTTTCCAGTCGAGCCAACAGTAACAAATGATAAAACTAAAACATGTGTTATTATAGTAATAAATAAGATGAAATACCATAAAGCATTAACATACTTTTGTTGATATTATGTAGTGCAGTAACTTTGGTAAGTGACATTCATATAATTCTTTGGAAGTCCATGTCAAACTTTTGTTAGTAAGAGGAACATGTAAGAGAGGATTTCGATAAAGATTCCAAATCTTCCCGAAAAGTCGCGGATTCTTGTAACTCTTATAAGTAACTACTATATGCTACTATATCTTCCTATGTTGTATCAAATCTTCTATAACAAACTTATAACAAATGCCATTATCATTCAGAATTACACTCAAGTATTTTAACTGTTGCTTACGAACAACTCTATGCGAAAACTATCAATGTAGATGTTGTGTCTTTCTCTTGGCCCCTTAATAATTGTTCTATGTGACTAATTTAATTTATTTGTTTTGAACATGCGATTCTTTTAGTTTTCAATTTCCACGATTATGATAAAATTAACACAATCTGCCATTGATGTAACGCCTTCTATTGGTTTCAGATTTAGATTAACAATAATCCAGAGTGTAGGATCCATGATTCTTCTGGGACATTTTATTTCCACTTTTGTTTTAATATTTGAATAATTAAATATATAATTATAACAACTGTTTTATTGAACAAATTCAAAGAGCCATTGATGGCTTCACCTGAATATACAATTATTTTGTGGAAAAATTTACGGTAAATATACAGAGTGTCTCAGCCAGAAAGTTCATTAGAAGTTTATGGGGTTCGACCGAAATATAAATTTTACAATCCAGATTTATATACATCGATTATGTTCTGTTCAATAAAAATATTGTTAGATCTACTTTGTTATTTTTTTATAAATAGCATGCATATTTTTACATATTTGGATTTACCTATTTTTAAGCTTTATGAATATCTTCACTTTTTACAATTTGAATTGGGCATTTTGTAGTTATTCGATTTTTTCTAAAATAAAAATGCTACAGCAGAGACATTTATTCAAAAAATCAGAGGACACTCGATTTTTCGGATATCAATTTAAGATACATAATATGCTTGAATAATATGCTGGAGTATGTTTTGACGTCAAGAACAGCTGTCTACATTGTGTGGTTACTTCGCTATGGTACGTTAACTTTTCGAAATATTGAAGAACCAACTAAATATTTTCAAATAGCATCCCTCATTTTTTTTACTTAGTCGTCTTCGGAGTCTAATTTTACATCTTCTATGCCCCACATATCTATATCTGAAATTCATAGTTTAGGAGGTACCTCCTTAGATTTTTTGTAATGTACAAATAACTAATCGGTACTTATCCAATGTGCCATGGAAAATAAAAGTTATCAAAGCTTTATTGTCAAAATCTAACATCAACGTCACACTCCGTTGTCCGATGCTTGTGAGTTAATAATTATACGTTAAGAGCCTGTACATTATTGCTATACTTAAAGAATTACAATGCCTAATAATAACGAAAACAATATTTATACAACTCAATAAATTCATAAGTTATTTTTTATACCCGAAAAGTCTTAGTAAAACTTTTAGAATGTTCAATATTCACATTTACTTCCAATAACAATAGGTAAATTTAGAAGAATAGAAGTAAATTTTGTGATTTTTTGATGAGTTGATCATGTGTTAAATCAAAAAAAGTGTAGTTGATAATGAAAAGGAAGAGAATACCTTGGTTTATTTCCAGGCCGATACTAACGCTTTAGCTCGACTTGCCAAAGAACATCTGAGAATCAGTAGGTGTTCAGTAATAAATAATAATAATAAAATTTTAAAGAAACTACGACTAGAAGTTCTCACACAAGTCATGTTACCTGATGCAAAGATATGCTGATGTATTACACACATATCTATCGTAATATTGATAATAAAATAAATGGATAGGTAAGCGGTGTAACAAGAAAGCAAATATGTGAACAATATAAAAGGGTAGGAATAAAATGTTGAACATTATTTGAATATATCCCTTTTGTAGGAATTTTCGAATGTTCGTTTCAATATTTAATGTTTAATCAAAATTATGGACATAGTTTTTAACAGACACTTTAGTCTGGGTTTACAGAATAAGGTGCAATAATAAAGTTGGTAAATTGTCACGCCAATATGGTGAAAAAGTTTCTTACCGTTCTCGAGTAACATTCAGTTTGAAATAATTACGAACTAAAATTGTTGGACCTGATTTTAGTACAGATATGCATTATTCCTTTCTGCGACCAAATCATCACATACGGGGCGTTGCCGTGGTCGAGTGTGGCCAAGTCTCATTTTATGAAGCTGGAGACGTTACAGAACAAAGTTCTCAGACTCATCACAAGGGCGCCTTGGTTTGTCAGAAATCAACAACTCCGCGACGACCTGGGAGTTCAATCGCTGCAAAGATTCGTGATAGGCCTGGCAGCCAAGACGCTCCAGAGGGCTGAAAGATCTGACAACCCGCTCATCAGCCGGCTCGCTGCCCTCGACCCTGACAGGCCGCCACCCAGAGTGAGGATATGGAGGGTTCTGGCGATCGACGAGTAACTTCAATTATTCATCTCTTATCTACCAACATAACACAATTCACTCACTAGACAGCGAAGATATCTTTTAAAACATCATTCTCTGCCCTAAAAAAAGGCATTCATAGATTAATAAAGGGCTTAGGAAACATGGTTCGGCCTTAGCAGCAAGAAGAAAGACAACAGAGAGATATGCATTATTTCTTTTGAATACTAAATTTTACCTGACTTAGTTAGTTAGACTATTTTATGTACAAACGTATCACGACTATCATCAGTACTCTAAATGATTAATCGTTTCTATATTAATTCATCATTGTCAGTGCTTTATCATTTTTTTATTGTGATTGCTTTCTCTCTCTCTCTCTCATTCGCTACCTTTCTGTTCAATACATTCGCCACAGAAATGTTTAATTTCTTTTGTATTGGTTTTTCTTTGTATGCGTAATCGTAAACAAAAACTTGAAAGTAATAATTGTAGAAGTAAATCTAAAGAAAAATACAAACGTCAAATACACACCACGTTAAGTGTACTCTAACGCTGCAAATCAAATCAATACCATTGGGGACGTTTACTTTTAATAGCAGTCTTAACTCGACATTATCCAATTCAATATCATAAAACCTACACGTTAACGACAACAATTGAAAATTATGGATGACAAACAAGCCTGGTAGGCGTAAACCGAACATGCGACTTCGCTAGTAAGAGAAGATTCCTGCCTATACCAGCTTTATTAAACGATGAAGGTCTAATCTAAACTAATCGCACGAAGAATCTCGAGCAATACTTCAACTACTTAGCAGATTAAGGCGAATTATGGTAATTCAAATTTTAATCGGGATAAATTTAGAAAAGCACTTTACAGGTCTATATATATGAGTGAGTTGTTACATTGACAATAAACCGTAAACAAGTCGGAAATTCAAATGTGAATTTAAACCAGAGACATATTTGCATATACGTTACGAACTTTCGTTAAATTTAACTACAATCTGACTAATATTATAATAATGCGCGCTGATCTTCGCAAAAACTATCTGCTCATGTTCTATTCTTCTCACAGAATGGAAAAGGGTGGTAAACAGTGAGATGCGGAGTTCAGTGAAACAAACGTTAGAAAAGTTAAACTACGACCTCACGTATCATTTGGCGTTTTAGTTTATCATTCAGTCGCAACAGTTGAGAGAAAAGTATTAGTTAACAAACATTTTACATATTTTGTACTTAAATTTCACCAATAAAGAAATAGCTTTTAATACATCTCTTCATTTCATCATCACCATGCGTGATGCCTTGCGCCAATCTCAAATATGTGTTACTGCTAAATAATCTGACGTTTGTAGTTTTTAATCCTTTAAATATTCATGCACCAAGGTACAGATTGGGACACAATTTAAAGTACATATTGCTATTGTCGTACTGTGTGGTTTGGCACATTGAAAGCGTATTAGTTTGTAATTCAGTCTATTGTGCTTCTTACTTTAATGTCGCGTAAGAAGAAACCTCAAGTAATCAGATTACATACAAGGTAAGCAAAAAAAACAAAATTTTTCAAATTTTTAAGAAGTTTTCATATTATGCAGTACACAATTGCACTCATAAAAAAAATACATAGTTCAAATGAAACATTTTGAGATGAGATTAGGTTACTAATAATACGCACACATGAAATTTGTGTTATTAAATGTTAGTTTTACGCTTTTAAAACTTTTGATATACGTACAAAATACATCGTATTTTTCAAAATTACTTAATTTAAAATTATTATTAATGCCTGCCCGTAATCAGAATAAGCTTAATTTTCCAAATTTTGTCAAAATTTCCATACCATGCGATACATAATTGTATTCAGAAAAAAGTCTCCTTTTAAAAGAGCCACAAAAGTTACTTAAAATTTTGAGGTTAGGTGAGATTACTAACAATTTGCGCAAAAGAAATTTGTTTTATTAAGCGTCAATAAAAGTATTTAGATTACAATTTGAATTGCTTCAAACCGCATCTTAATATCTAAAGTAACAAAAAAGTTAAGACAAATAAAAGAAATTAGAAGATTTCAGTTTTTCTTCAATATTAAACAAATGAAGCATGACAAGTAAAATTTGAAAATGGATTCTTATTGAGTTTTTGAATCTACACCTTTTTGCTAATTTAGCCGTCTCTCTATGTCTTCAAATACAAAAGTTACCCATGTTGTCCCTACGAAATCCGGGCACTCTGTATATCAACTTGTTTGAAAACAAGGTTGAGATATTTCTAATACAAACTGCACATCTAATATATTAAACCAGTACAACGTCAATAAATATCTATGTATGCATATAGAGTGTTCATAAACATATTAAAAAATATATATATATTTAGAAAAATATCGATCTCCATGAATCAGGTTCCTGAATTATTTGCCCGCGCTTTGTAAATAACTCCTAGTATTATATTAGGAAAAGCTGATTCATAGAACTTCCCAATAATGAATATATTTTTAGTGCAACTTGTCAGCTGAGCATTGAACTGAGAGCAACAACCGCAAATCAGTATGAATATTAATAATTTAGTACACTTTATGAAATTGTGCATACATAGTTTCAAGATAGAAAAAAATATATTTATTGATTTTTAGTTAGTTTTCTTTATTTACGTACAAATAACTGAAGATTGATTCATATCATATTTTTGTCTGTTCATCTTTGATAAAAATCTTATGTATGCTAGATTTTTATCACAAAACTAGATTGAAGTACTAAATTAACATCAAGTAAATACAGATCTAGGAAAAATATGGATTATCTCCAATTTGCTTATTTACTAAATCTGCGTCTTATTAAACATACATATGTAGGATACGATAAATCGAAATATTTAGCTATGTATGCTTTCCAGACATTTTGCCTAACGTTGCGTAGTTTTTATCCAAATGTTACATGTTGTTTTTATATTAAAATAACAACTGATTTGTTCCGGCAACATAAAATTTTATAGCACACTAAAGATATTATTTTACTATAGAGTTTGACTACGGAAATTATTTTATAAAAATGTACACTTATTTTTAGTTATCAAATACAGCATTAAAAAATAAATCTTTAAAACCGTGATATAGATAAGAGCTTAATATAGCTGTGACCGGTGTATGGCTAAGATATTCCAACCTAGCTCTACATCGACCCTCATGCATACGAACCCTTTCAACGTGATTAACGCTTTCGGTTGCCATGACCTTTATGTTTTCGTTATACTCTATACATTTCAACGAATACTTAATAATAAATTAGTATACAAGTATTCGCTGCATGTAGGTACATTCAAAAGTTTAAAAAATGACATATCTAAAAACGGACGTATTACAATAAATTACAACTTAAATTTAAATCCGGGTACAAAATTTGCGAAGGAAAGTGCAAACAATATATGTACGTACAATAGCTGCTTATACTGCGTAATATATAGAAAACCGTGGTTGACATAAATCTTCTAAGGCAATATGGCATATAAGCAGTCGTACTATCAACGACGTTTTTAACTAATAGAGGTTGCAAAACGGTCTTTTTTACAAATCTATGAACTAACAAAAGCACATCAATATGCAATGTATCTTTAATAGGTTTAACCAACTTTTTTGTGATAAAACGTGAATTGAATTTATTTTATTTAAGAAAATGCCATTTCATAATCCAGTATTCACATTTTAAAGTTTTATTTATTCGAAAACATGTTTATCGAAAAATATGCGCTTTTCAACATTATAATTAACGTGTTTTTTTAAGTTGCCTTGATGATGCCTTTAAACCGAAGCACACATTGAAGTAATGGTGGAGGTATTCGCAGTGCCAATAATAATCACTTAAACTCGTTTCAATGTGTACCTTGTTAAAATGCATGATACAATGTCGATTTTGCGAATGATATTACTTGTCTGACTACTCGCGGCCAACGCAACAGTAAGTCGAAAGCCATATATGTAGTTAAAAGCTTAGAACCTAGTGACTTTAGCGCAATTTTGATTTATATTTGTTAATAGTAAAACACACAACGGCCAGCGATCAAGTTTAGCAGTGAGGACTTTGACATACTCGACACGATTTTTGGGTGACACCTAGTGCAATCTTATTTCACAACCAATCGACTTCCAGCACAATTTTAACACAGTTGGTGTACAATCAACGTTGCTGTTCAGTTGGTGGACAAACAACATTATTTCGGTTTATGACCAATTGGTTTACCGTTTTCGTTGTATTCCTGCCGTGCAGTTTTGCATCGACTCAAAAACGCAAAAATTAATCAAATAACGCTAATGCGATTCAGGTTTCTATCACAACAACCTGGCTAACAGTATGTGCATTACTGAAACAGTAGTTGTGCAAATATGCTATACTATTTTGGATAAAGAATTGATTATAGCATAGTATTAATTAAATAGCAAGCCTATATTCTTGATCTTTATGTCAACACTTAATTTAATAATTTATAAATAATACCAAAAATATGAATATCGACGGGGCAAAAAAAGCTAATACATAGTTAGAAACTATAGTAGCGAACTGCATTGCATTAATAAAATGTTTCTCACACTAAATATGTTTAATACATTATAATATAAGCTCTCGTCTTGTACTACTTGAAAGACATAATATTATTAAGTCTTGTTTTCCTCGACAATATTTAACTCGACATATGGTTTTGTTTGCCTTAACTTTTTAGCGTTATCAACCAATAACCTAACTCAATCTAAGATTTGAATATGTTCGAACCTCTGTCTTCATATGTACATACATAGCTACATACGTATATGTTGTTAGTATAAAGATCACATTTCACGCTCGTGCTGCATATGGTCTCTCTCGCTTTACATATGTATATTGGCAAAACGTTTCAGTTTCTAGTCAAATACAGCAGCCAATATCCCCCAAGTTTATATTGTCAATCTGTATAAAATTTCTCACAATAGCGCTTATATAGAGGATGCGACGAAATGTAAGCTCAGATCTGTGACGTGGCATAACAGTCAAAACATTGTGTCGAGGTCAACACGTTCAGAAAGTCCATTGAATATTCGATTAATTTTTACGCAGTCCAGCATTATTTCTCTAAAAGCTAAGCAGCTCTAAAACAAGAGTTCCACTTCACATTTGTTAAATACACACAATTTTGACGTTCATAAGAATGTTAGTTTTATTGAAATAGAAAGCCTTACATATCTCGAATAATCGACCTTTAAATAAAGTATTTTCATTAAAACTAACTTCTTAACCCTTATTTATTCTAGACTGAATAGCAAAAAATAATGAATGCTAGAATTGCAATTAGAACACTATAAAAATACGCATGCCACAAACAACAAAGCGCCGATGTTTTTTTACGGTATCTGGTGTTTACTAAGAGTTATTCTGGAATATAAACGGATATACGAAAATAGATGCCGATCTAATTGTGTGATATCTAAAATTAAAAATAGCATTCGTGAAAGATTTACACTATCTTTCTTGTTGGAAAAATGTATTCTTGAAAGCTGGTGATTCGTTCTAATTTGAATCACATCATCCTACACAATAAGTTTTTCTCAGAATCCATAATAACAGTTAACAAACGTTCCTTCGAAGTTTACGTTTACAAATTTAAACGAATACTAATTACTACTTAAACTATCAGTTAATAATTCATCCAGAAAAACTGCCAAGTTCAATTTTAGTGCAATATTTGAGCAATTCATAAAAACTGCCACATACCCACGATTCTTAGAGCAATTTCTGATTAACTTAAAATTATAAATTTGTCAATATGTGTAATGAAGGTAGTACTTGCAAATAATGATGTCTTCTTATCATATAATTGAAAACTACATCACATAATTCAGTAGATACAAGTTTGCAGAATATGTTTGTAGAAGAATTGTCGACATTGTGAACCAAAGCGAAATCAAATTTGCATGCCTAACATAACAGCGATCACACTAATGACAATCAATCTTTTTTGATCTTCAATCAAAAACCAGTCACAATAACTGTCAATAAATGTACAAAATAAACTTCAATCTATGAATTATCTATTATAAATCAATTTTTAATTAGAAAAAATATTGGAAAATGTTGTACGTATGATCTGTTACAATTACATTTATAATATGTAATTGATAGTCTTCCTTCCAGCATTTTTTGAATACAAATCTTCTCACGAACAATAGCTTTTTATATATTTATTTACCAATCAATAACAATATTTTTTTAGAAAGTAATTCAATATGTCTTGATAAAGTGATTAAGAGGGCACTCGTCACTTTGTGGCCATTGTTGAATTTTAATCTTTGTCAACGATTTGCATACTCCACAACGCCTACCAATGGTTCCAACAAAACATATAGTAAATTGTGGCATTACATTGTAGTTATTCTTTTCTATAGAAGTAAGTCATATATCATGTGTTATATTTGCTTACTCTATTTGCTGCGGTAATACTAATAAGATACGCACGAACAAAGTTAAATCAATTAGTTACTTCCTTTAATGGAACTTACTGTATTGCACGTGCTTTATATTATAGCTTTAATAATTATTATTATAATAACTACACGACTCGTTTCGGATATCCGCATTTCGTTAGCTGACAATATTCATACTGGCAATCTCGCTTGATATACAGGGTCCGGCAACGAAGCGGGGACGGAAGATTACACGCTTATTTGAAAGTTTGTCAAATATTTAGTCGTCGGATATTTTTTCCACACCATCAATTGCACGTTTTAAAATATTTTGTTTTATACAGGGTGTTCCAGATGGCAATGCCAGACTAAAGTTGCATTTTTTTAGTGGAACACCCTGTATATTAATAGAGAAAATGATCGGCGTTTTAAAGCTGGTTACAACGATATAATGTTGTATAGGTCTAAAGTTGATAGTTTCTGTGTAAACAATGATTTTACTTGATAAATTGATACATTTCAGTAGGCTATTCTGCATAGAGAAAAACAAAAGATTCGAAACCAACGGAGTAGAATATTTTTTACTAGTATGGACTGTCGTTACTATGTGAAATAAATTCTGCAACTGCTCGCTTTATACAGGGTGTTCACAATTTTGCAAAATCGAAGAAATCTCGACATTTTTAAATGGAACACCCTGTATATTTTTTGCTCATTGGAAAGTCCTTTTACTACGCTTTCTATTGATACCTCATTTGATGGACCTAGGATAGATCATTTTCTAATTATTTCTTCTTAAAGTTGAATTAATGAGAAATGCTTGTATTTTTAGAAGCTAATTTGCATTTCAAACCTACTGTAAGATTGCATATTCAACAAATAATCCATAAATGGTCTATAACAAGAAGAAACTCCATTTAGTATGAGAAACAATTGATTTTCACTCACCGGTGAAAGCAAACATTAAATTAATATAGCATTTTCAATAGATTCACTGCTGATCAAGTTATCTGGTGTTTTAAGCTTGTATACTTAATAACCAAGTTGTCAAAAATTTCGTTTTGTGTTATACAGTATTTCGTTCAATCTTTAAAAGCAGTTGTTATATTGACTAATTTTAGTAGGTACCCACTCAAGAAATGGTAAATATGATATTTATTCTTGAGGAGTGTACAAGAAATTGTCTTCTAGCAAGTAGAGTATATGTAGAGAGATTTCCAAACCTTGAAAGAAGACCGGAAGCATTTGAAAGATTATTAGAGAAATTTATAGAAACTGATGATGTAACCTACAAGAAGGGAGAAACAAATAAACCGGTAATCACTAAACAAAGCGAACTGGCCGTATTATTAATAATACAGGAAAATCCACATACAGAACATTTAGAGCGAGTAAGGCTAGCTAGAAAAGAGATAGATCGAGAGTGGGGCGGTTGTAAAACATATACGGAATTAACGCATTGGCGGGCGTGCTATTCCGTATATGTTTTACAACCGCTCCACTCTAGATCTATCTCTTTTCTAGCTGGCCTTAGTCGCTCTAAATGTTCTGTATGTGGAGAGATGTAAGTATAGATAGTATTTCAAAGGTAAAGGTTATCGAAGGTAGGAGCTTGCGTTTGTTGAGTATCTACTAAAATTAGTCATTACAACAATTTCTTTTAAAGATTGAACGAAATACTACATAACACAAAACGAAATTTTGTAAAACTTGGTTATTAGTATACAAGCTCAAAACTGACGCCTTTACTTTATATTAAATTAATGTTACCTTTCACCGCTGAGTGAAAATCAATTGTTTCTCATACTAAATGGAGTTTCTTCTTATTATAGACCATTTATGGATTATTTGTCGAATATCCGATCTTACAGTAGGTTTGAAATGCAAATTAGCTTCTAAAAATACAAGCATTTCTCATTAATTCAAATTTAAAAAGAAATAATTAGAAAATGATCTATTCTAGGTGCATCAAATGAGGTTTCAATAGAAAGCGTAGTAAAAGGGCTTTCCAATGAGCGGAAAATATACAGGGTGTGCCATTTAAAAATTTCGAGATTTCTTCAATTTTGCAAAATTGTGAACACCCTGTATAAAGCGAGCAGTTGCAGAATTTATTTCACATAGTAACGACAGTCCATACTAGTAAAAAATATTCTACTCCGTTGGTATCGAATCTTTTGTTTTTCTCTATGCAGAATAGCCTACTGAAATGTATCAATTTATCAAGTAAAATCATTATTTACACAGAAACTATCAACTTTAGACTTATACAACATTATATCGTTGTAACCAGCTTTCAAGCGCGGATCATTTTCTCTATTAATATACAGGGTGTTCCATTTAAAAAATGTATAAAACAAAATATTTTTAAAACGCGCACTTGATGGTGCGGAAGAATATCCGATGACTAAATATTTGACAAACTTTCAAATAAGCATGTAATCTTCCGTCCCCGCTTCGTTGCCGGACCCTGTATAGCGCGAATCTGTAACGCAGTCGCGATTACCCAGCTATAGTAATAAATTTGAAAGAGGCTATGTGGAGTGAACATTTACAGTACAAAAAATACATATAATTGATTACACACGATTATAATTCGTCACGGTATCTCACACAATTCCATAGCGTCTCTCCAGTCGAGATAAGTTCATCCCAACTTACAATAAAATCACTACATACATTTCAGTATTTCTATGCAAGTAATAATAAATCACGCAAAAACAATTTTGTGAAAGCTTAATTCTTAGTTTTTAAAGGAACCGTTGAGATACTAGTGAATAATACTCTTATAAAACATCTTCTTTAGATTATATACGATGCATCATCTTTAAGGTTGGTTATTTGATATCCAACATGTGGGATTAAGAATTTACGTAGGGAGAACAGCGCCAGAATTTGTCTGTGAGGTTACGAAGGTTGTATTATTACTGAGTAATGACACCGTAGATATTAATGCTATGACTTACAAGCAAGGTTGGTAATGTATTACAGCATTATTATAATAGAGATTGTACATTAAAATAAGCTATGTAATCTTGACGCTCAATACATTTTTAAGGGATTCTACTATAAACCACGTTGGTATTTATTGATCAAATATACATCAAATTAAAAATTAACCGGTAACTTACAAACACAGTAATAATATGGGAACTTCAGTAGGTTTGTAGTTATTAATAATAATTTTATTATTGTATAAATATTATATTTTACATCGATGATATGATAATAACAAACGGCTAACAACAATTAGAATTAGGGCCGGTTCTACACGACACTAGTAGCTACGTGTACCACTAATTATTATCAGACCTAGATATGAGAAACCGTTTGAGGTTTTGCGAATGCCCACGAGAAAAACAATCAAGAAGAAAAGTATTGCTGCAAATATTTGATATTTGTAATATACGAAGAGCCAACCAACGCAATAATCACAACTATGCACATAAAAACCCCGGGTTATTGTGGGCAACATGTTGTTAGAGTACATTTTTTCAAACGCAATTTAACTAAAGAGATGTATATGAATTTTTGGCAAAGTGAGTTAAATATGCTGCTGGTAAATAGTCCTTCAGATGTTAATGATCGACACTGGTTTCAGCATGATGCATTTGACATTATTGACAGTCTTGTTCATGAATTCGGTGTTTTTTAGTCTACATAATTATTATTATTTCAGGTTAGACAACATTGAAATGCTAGATATCCAAGCATATACATAATTACCGCAATATCGGAAATTTGAAGAAATGTCATGAGAAATTTCCAAAACAGAGTTATGTTATACTGAAAAAACAACGCTGGACATTTCAAACAGTTTCTTGAATTTTTTGGAGTTTTTATTGAGTTTATAACAAGTACCTGAACCAAAAATATTCACGTTCAATACGATTTCACAACAAATAATAATGCAAAAATGTTTCAGTTTTTGTAAATCACGAGAAGTTATTAATTATTATTAACTGCAAGTGTACCTTTTTTTTATAATAATGTTCGTTTTTTTTATTTGTGGTGGTTGCAACTGTAATAAATTTACGTTGCACACCCTTTACATATTTATTTTGAAATGTTGTCTTCTATATCTAACCTGGGAGTTACATACCTACACATAAAATCACCAAAAAGACGCTACAAAAAACATTTTTATAAGAGAAACAATAAAATGAATACGACTCGGTAATAGTAAAGTACATACATATATCCAATACTATGACGCGGTCAAAACCCGGAATAATAAATCTCCAAAGTCGGTTTGTGCTCCAAATGCTTCTACACAAAAAAAAAACTACCCACTTCAAACCAGAAGCTTTTTCAAAATTTCAGTATTAATTGCACAACCAAAGCCAAATCTTGAAGAATAGAATTTCAGCACAAATAGAATAATATCCGATTCACAAACGCATTAGATCCTCAATTTCTCACTTTTCTTAATGTAGTCTCCGAAGAAGCACGAAAACCTGTAAGTATTTAAAAAGCTCCTTTTATAACTTCAGAATAACGTTAAATTAATTAGGAACTATCGCAAATAGGAAGCATTTCAAAAGAGCTTCTTTCATGTACTTTACAATCTTTTCGACATACTTTGCTTGATGAAGATTTCCTTTCAAAGAGTCAAAGACTCGATCTTAATTGTACGTTAATAAGACGTTGCATTGGCTAAAATAAGCTATAAAGCCTTCTAAGAAATTATATACACACACAGAAAGAAAAGGTTTACGGAAAATTATTACGAGTAAAAAATATTTTAAGAATATAGTTACTACATTAAATGCACCATGAGTGCTATGTATACATGCAGAATGAGCCAATGACTAAATTCGAATTGTTGATATAGAGCCTTTGCTTTGAAAAAAATTTGAAAATGATAATCGTCTTCGAAAAAATTAAATTTACTCACCTTATAATGATATACCGGGCGCGCGCGCACGAGCTGCTGATACGTTTAGTGTAAGATGAAAAAGAACAGCGAAGAGACGTCCCTTAGTTAATACAGGAAACGTATAGCGGTACTGGTTGCTTGGACGAATGCATTCATTGTATCTCTTTATCTCACATATTAAAATCATATGCCTGCTTTAACACATTGAAGATCCTATCAACAGATCGAAGTGCTCAAACATAACAGAATGCATTTGAGATAGCAACAGACTTGCGCCTGCGTACATGCACATTAGACTCAGCTATCAAGGTGATGCGAAGAAATTGATAATACACCGAGAGTGTCAGACAGAGCATAACATAGCGCTTCCCAGTTACAGTCGCCCACACATTGCTAATGGATCTATCAGCAGGTCGAACGTGCGCATACTGTATGTATGTATGTATATGTTTTAAAAGTCTAATTTAAAGCATCAAAATACTGAGAACCCTACATGGCTGGATTCTTGTACTATAACATTATCGTGCGAAGAACATTTCGTTGGTGTGATATTTATATTCGGTGGACCAGTCAAAAAAGCAACCTGGCGATTTTTAGGTATATTTCGTCCGCGCACTTTCATCTGTACATTGCTTGGTGATATGAAATGTAGTGCCCTGAATTCACCATTATTTAAATATTTGGTTATCGCTGATTAAAATCTAAATAGTAGAAAACCGAGAGTTGCTTTATTCACCGGTTGTGTCCTGATGTTCCATCACAAATGGTTGCTTTCTCCACCGGTTAATCGATGGTGTTACACCATGGTTACACCACATCCACCGAACTTCGAGTTCGATGTTAGCGATGGATTGAGAAGTGGGGAAAGTCAGCTGTTTTTGTTTATATCGGCGTACCGGAAAAAATTAAGGTTATTACAGGTTATTAGACGAACGGCAGATATGTATTATGAATTCGAATATATAATAGGGTGCGCTTTTGCACGCGGATAACAGATAAACAAAGTATGATATTAAGGAACGGTATGTATGCATGGTGTTTGAGATGTTTAAGATGAACTATCTGAGCTATCTAAAAACACAATTCAGCCAATAATATAAATATTTAACTACACATTTTAAACCTGTATCCGATGACGAAACTTGTAGTATTTTCATTAAGATAAAAGATTCTATAATCGACGGTGTCGCAATCTAGACGAATACGTAAAGATACCTTTTTTCGCAAAACGAGAGAAACGTAAATGATGCGTAAATGTCATAAACTGTAAACATAACCTCTCAACATAAAAGTCAACACTGCCATAACACCAGAAATCGTTGCTTTAATCTTAGCCAATTACATGCACCATAAACCCATCTAATTATGACGTCATCACATCAAGCGATGTGGTGTTAATGAATAAAGCAACTCTCGGGAACAATCATATACCAATAGTAACCTAATTCGTTTTCCTTGTTTAGTGCTGTCACTTACTTTTTCGTGACCATTATTCACTTGATATTACACTGCTACTGGTATGTATGTTAGCACATTTGCTGTTCAACCTTTCACAGCAATTGATTAAATTCTACTCTCTTCACGTTGATTTATGCCAGCGCACGATTTTCGTTAATTGGGGGTTGTGTGTTTGGAATTTCCTTTTCACAAATAAAGCCTATTTTTAGCTCTTATCTTTACTTTTGTATACCTTCCCTTGAATTATTAATTTTGGATATGTCAAAACGACGATAAACTTTATCCGTGCAAGTGTAGAAAATAATAATTTGCTGACTTTCATGTATTCGAAATCGACATTTTTCTTTCACTATAAGTCATACGTTTTTTCTTCTAGCCTTAACATCTCTGTGGCCTTAATAACAGAAAATTCTAAATTATGTACAGAGGATACAATTTGTGCAGAATATTTGGAGTAGAGATGTAACTGTTTGTGTTAACACAAGCGAATGACATAATAATAGCTACTGTTATTAAACTTGAATGCTTTTAAATACCGCTAAATTTAAGGCTTAACTGTATATTTGCTTCATGTAAATTTAGTCGCAAGTGTCGTAATTAATGTGCAGGGTATGCATATTTTACTGATCAATAATACTTACAACGTGTGTACAATACTGCGCACAGTGTAACCAAACATGTTTAACAAAGGAATGCAAATAATAATGTGTAATATTTTTCTAAATGTACACATGTGGGTGAATTGACACAAAAAAATACAATTCACACAGAAGCATGAACACACAATAATTTTTGACTCTATACTGACGTGCGTCTAGACAAATTTTAGTTGAAGTGAGCTGCATCAACTTTTGCATACAAACTTTCAGTAGTAAGAACTTACTTTGGTATTGACATGAGGTACTGCAGTAAGCGACGATAGTCTTCGGGTTTCGCTCTTTCTCGCCGTGGACTAGCCGGAAAAGACAGTACTGGTCCACCACGACGGTCTCGACCACCAGTTAATACCACCAGACGTTCTTGAAGCAATGGCATTAATTCCAACGCACGCTGGCCATCCATAGTCTTTCCTGAAAATATATTTATTATAAAATTGTGTTGGTGTAGGAAATGAATAATTCCGAGATTAATTTCTCTGTGATAGTTAAGATGACGATAAAAAGAACACGGAGATGATTCTATTATTATTAAAACTATTTTAGCAGCATAAAGTTACAGTACTAAAAGTGCGAATGAAGTTATTTGTAAAATATGAAGGTAGAAATATAATACACATAACATTAAAAATAATATCAATTACATTCTTCCAAACTTTCAGCGGGACAAAAGTTTAAGCAACCTTTATTAGGAAACGCCAGCGCCGAGAAAGTTTTAGTCTAGTAGAATTTTACTTTTAATTGCGCCACTCACAAGTCAGTGAAGTTATGAGACGCATTATTTTCAATGTCACGAAAAGTATACAGATTTCAAATTACAAATTATAAAAATTTATAGAAGAATAGGCTCAAAGTGTAACTAATAAACTGTTCGATATTAATAAATTATTTGTATCAGGTATCATCAAACGATATATCGTGGGCCTTTCAGTATACTGAAAGGCCCACGGAGAACCTGCAAGATTACATGCTCATATTGTACGGTTTCCGAAGAGGTGGTACAAGTGATTGCAGGAGTAGCTGCAATATATTACTGACCTGAGAAAAGAAGAATCTATGAAACTCGATGAGTAGTCGGTGTAAGACAAGAAAGACGGATGCTAAAATGCTCGACGTGAGGAGGATAAGACATCTACAGCGGTGTGGAACTCCGAGACCAATTTGAGGTATACTACTATCTCACCCAGTTTTTTAGCGGACACGTGTATTTTAATGTATATCTGGCTAAAATTGGAAAGTAGGGCGACATCTTGCCAATATCAAAATTCTACAGAAAAGTGGAACCGAGAATAGAGAGCATAGAAAAGTGCTACAAGAAGAACTATGCCCTTTAATGTCGCGCAAACGATGCTGTCGCAAAATGGTCATCGGGAGTAGATTGCCGTGTTCGTCGCAAGGTACAGAAAAAGAAGAAGAGGGAGATCTAAGTGCCGAAGGCGGCCAATCGAGGTTAATTACGAGAAGCTATCCTGAAGTAATACACCCAGTAATTCCGCAATAAAGTCATCATAAAATATTTTAAAAAATTATTTATGGTTCTTAGTTAAATTAGACAACATTCGATATAATAATAAAGAAAATAATTTTCACTGAAAAATTTCATTTAATATTGCTTACTATAAATTGTATGCCAGCAAAAGCAAACGCTCCAAAAATATGGTAAATTTATATAATTTGGCAATGTATAAAGCTGGGGATACTTGTGGTCGCATTTTATGACGGGGTCGTCACTTGCGACAAAAATCCGTAAACCTATCTACGTAAGCAAAATAACAACAGAACATATTAATTGGAAATGGAGTTTGAGAGTTAGTGGAAATTAAATCGGAAATTAAACGAGATTATTAATAAATACAGCTTATTAGCGTATTAGTTTATTCGATAACCTGCCTGAAAAATATAAAAAAAAAAATCATTATTGATTATGAAATCTGTGATACATATAACAAATGTCCGATATTGCACTGTGCTTTGTTTTCAAAGGTAGTGGAATTATATAGCAATTCCCTTTATGATAAATTACTCATACAGTGGGTTAATAAAGTATTTGCTCACCTGCTCGAGAACTATTGAACAAGAAGTAACTGAAAAATTTATATATATAGTTTTGTTTTACTTTTACTTTTGTTTAAGTAGCTCAAAAAATGGTAGTTTCAATGTGTAATCATCTGCAAGATGTGCTTGATGCCCATGGTATGCCAACAAAGTATTAATTGTGTTTGAATCATACATTTTATTGTTTTTGTAAAATATACAATTCTGTGGGCCAATACCTTATTGACTTATAAATTCTATTTTTCTCGAATAACTAGTGCAATTTCAACATTTTTATATCGGCATTTTTGTAGAAACATTTGTGTTTGATGTAGAATAAAACTGTATAGACAAATACTTCAGCTACTTCTAGTTTAGTTTTTCTAGCAAATATTTAGGTGGGCGATTACTTCATGGACCCACTGTATATGAATAGAATTTTATATTAATGTATTTTAAATTGCTGGCTCAGTAAAAAGCAATTATGACAGATATGTAATTATGTCTTATGTAACACACGAGTATGTAGTTGGTACTTAACAATACAACTCATTCTTTAATTTACGATATCAACTTTAAAAATAATAACTAAACCTAAATAGCAATAATACTGTTCCTGTATTCATACTAATTTGAACAAACGCTTTCCAAACTAAAATTGTCATTAAATGAAACATATTAAATTAGTATGTTTGTTGTTTGTGTAAAATAAATCTTTCGAAAACAGAGGAAGAATTTTTGCTATTTCTGCCTATACATACATACATATAAGGAAATCACGATTTTCCAATTTATTGGATCGTCTTCTTCACACGTTTGAAGGTTATTTATGAAGTCACGCATACATAAATCGTTCGATGTGCTCAAAGATAAAAAGCAAATTGCCAGGATAATCATTCGCTACACAGTTTGAACAAAAATTGAAAACTAAAATTCATTCAAGATTCGATATTCATAATATTTTAAATAAACAGAAATTGAACATTCCCTGGAAAAACTGATTTTATTTCTCACAACACGGTAATCAATTTTTCTTGTCTTCAGATGATGTATTGTAGAAGTTTAAATAATTTACAGCAGTCTGATATAATTGTTTCTTGACAAATACATATTTATGAAACTAATTTTCGTATATTTATTCAAACATTAATGAAGGGTAGGTGTAATTATTCGCGTACAATACAATAATTATTATAGTTAGAGGGGAAGTTACGGCTGTCACAACGTTAACTAAACGCAAAATGGTGATACTAATTAGTGGGGTTAGCAGCCAATGGTAAATTCTTAGAAAGAAATAAGACTCATTAATTTTGACCTTAAGCTTTCGAATTTTATTAAATTCTTCATCAGAAGGTTATCTACAAGACAATATGTAAGGAAACAATAACAGTAATAGTTAGAAAAAACTTACGATAGAGTAAGAAAGCTAGCACTAAAACAATGTAATCCTTAGACAAAAACATTAAAACCTTGAATATAGTCATACCAAAAAATGGATAATCACAGTTTGAAACATAATTATAAGTTTGAAACAATTAAAATTGTAGTGAATTTTTGCAAGACCACATAGTCTAAAGCGCGGGAGATCAAATAAACAAGTGAGGTTATGGTAAACTGGGAACGAAAATGCTGGGGAAAGGTTGTCAAAATTAAAACTTTTGTATTTTGACAACCTTTCCCTAATATTTTAGTTCCCACGATTAACATAACCTCACTTGTTATCATCTTAATTTTGCGTTCAGTTAATAATTGTTATAAAAATGCCAAAGTATCATAATATTGCACATTTGATATCATATGTTATTGAATATAATTATTGAAATCAACCTGAAAACATCTATATTTACAAATCAGTACTAGGTATCAATTCAAGAAATCAATTTGCGGTATCGATTTAAGGTATCGATATCAAAGTATCGGTTCTCCAGTAACGATAACCTGTCGATACTTAACCGATTCCAGTACTAGGAAGCGATACCGTACACGGAATTGATATATTGGTAAGTATCGATGCCTCGATTGGTATCAATACGAGATAGCAAAAATGTTGGTAGCGCCCAGCCTTAATACTCAGTAACATTGAAAATGATACTTCAACCATTCTGTTTTATTTTCTTTTTATTAATCAGTGTGTTAAATGTCTGCATGTGTATCTGTATTGTTGATTAATAACTTAGTAAATTACAGACTGTTCTCATCCAGAGTCATATTAAATTTAGTGTGGCAATTGCTTCGATTGAATAAAAAAAATAAAAAAATAAATTAGTGGAAAACTATAAGGCATTATATTTTTATTGAATTTTATTTGATTTCCTTTGTTTTAGAACATGAAAATAAAATTGCCTTTTTCCCACATCCCCCAACATTTTCTATTTTTAGTAGTTTTTATTGCAAACCATATAACAGTAATACGACTGCTCTCTTATTGGTAAGATTATGTCCTTATATTTAGAGAATGTGACTACACTTGCAGGCAATGTTGTACGCTATATTGTTTTATTTGGGTATTGCGCTTATTTAATCAGTATATGTTTATGATATTAAATTAAAGCACCCGAAAATGCATAAACCGTTATTGAGATAATGTTTAACACTCATGTCGGAATAGTTTCTTTGATGTTTCTTTCCATTCGCATTTACAACACTAGTCCTATTTTACAAATAAAACGATTGTTTATGCTTTCTGAGGTCCTTAAATTTGTTGTTGTTTTAGTATACATTATTTTTAAATATACCATAACTCGTATACGATTTTTTATGACAAATGTTTAGAAAAGTACCATAAAAATTGTATGCCTAACCTGCTTCACTTACTTTTCCAAAAACAACAAGAAAAATATTCGCAATTGATTCCTTTTCTCCGTTATTTATTGCCAGTCCTTTTGCAATAAATGACAGATTAGTGACTTAACTTGCGAATAGCTCATTCAAATTCTTCGTAATTGTAGCGGCATGAGAAAAAATAATAATCTAATTTTGTGCAGAATAAAAGTGCTAAAACGAGTATTAAAGCAAAGTCGTCATTTGAAAGACACCGAACTAAGATATACTTTACTGCCAAATTTTACGGTTCTATAATAAGCTGTTTATGTTGTAGTGTGATCGTCGGTCACGGCGAAGTCTTTTATACTTATAGATTTCTGAATTTGATTCCAACAACATAAAGCCTTCGCAAAAAAAGCTATAGTTGAAGCCACAAATTAACTTCGAGAGATTCTTATGAACACGTACCCCACGCGATTCTCAACAAATTTCAAACTTATTACTGTAAGGAAATATTATAATTAAAATACACAATATCGTTTTGTAAATGGAAAGTTTATTTTCCCTATTTCTTTTCCTACTCTGATGTTATGCAACCATTACACAATTGTCTGTAAACTGTTCTCTAACGAATATATTGCATATACTTATATATTCTATTCTATTAGCATTCTGTTTTAACATTGACGATTAGCAATTATTTGATATTTCTTTTATTCTTTTATTTCTAAGTCACTCAGAATTCACAAAAAACAGACACTACATTATTACATATACAGTTGTTATACACCATTGCTAACTATGTTATTATTTGAACTACAAAATCGGTTAAATGGGCGCATGTCAGACATTGCATATAGCAATTGCAATGATGGAAAGAGAAAAACAAATTGACCACTGCGTTTTCAAGATATTTGCTGAAACTGTATTTTTTAAATGGAACGCCAATATATTTCATTGCCGTTTAATCAAGAATTTAATTCTGAACAAAGTAGTTTTAACATATCATTGAAAAAAAAATCAAAAATAAAGTTATTGTGATATTTTATACTCAAAGAAAAGCAACTTAACTATGAGAAAACAATTTGATCTCTATTTTACACCTGCCTTAGTACTAATAATACATTCTCCGTTATTGATGTGAAAGTGCTTAAGCGGTGCTTATTGTCATTTCAAATATAAATATAATGTTTACTCATTTAGAAAAATGTGATGTGTTAGAAGCGTACACAGTACCTATGTAGAAAAAATGGAAAGCGAGCTCATGAGCATTATAACGAGAAGTATCCCGAATGCAAAACTCCCAATTGTCGAAATTTTATTAAGCTTTGTACAAAACTGATGTAAGTGAATAGCTAATAATGAAATTAAATTAAATTGGAAACTTGAATACCTGTTTTACTACCGATATTGCGATATTAACAATATTGCTACATGCTACATATTCAACTATTATCTAGTACCGCGCCAATTAAAGTTTTTAAGTGTAACCGCTATATTAAATTGAAGTCCAAAACATGAAACAAATAAAGTATTTGTAAATTCTTTGATTTCAATAACATGAAACCGTTCAAAAAGAACGTATGGATAAATAAATGATACAGTACCTGTTAATACAAACTGTTATGTAAGCTACAAAAACTACCAGACATTGAAATGTATCTCGGTTACCAATGTAGATCGAAAAAGTAGAAACTGTGTGATGCAGAAAAGTATACCTATCGTTACTGTGCTGCACCGGCTAGGCAAAAATTTATGTCAAATATTTCCAGATGTAAAAAGATGTGAGTAAATTGTTTATACAGGTATGTATGATGGTATGTAGTTAAGTAGAGATTAACCCCTATGTTAATAATTTAAAATTAAATACTGATAAACGTTAATATTTCATGGAATTTTATTTTATTCGTATTAATATAAACTTACAAAATTATATTAACACTTCCTAATATTAAATGTTAATTTACCAATAAAGGGTCCAAGAAAGTTATGAAATAATCCGATAGGAACCAATATATGTACATAAAGTTACATTAAATTTTCAATGAGAACCACGTTTACGATGAGTTTACGTTATAATAACATGCCAACTTAATTTAAAACACCAATGTACTGACTATTATTTCAGCCATTAACCTTTCGGTAGAAAAGGATTCTCAATCTAAATTATATTTATATGCAGAAAACAATTACACCTTGATTCTACAAATAAAACTATGTTTCATCACCGTCGAATAAAATATTTATTATATGCTACAATATGTAGGTATTACTTACATATATATTATTTGAATCGAAGATAGCCACAGCGAGAATAAAAGAAACGTACAGTGCGAATATTAAAGAGAATACAAATAGTGGGTATGAAATATTAAATTTAAAAGTCAATATACGTGCAACGAAGAAGCACTTATTACAAGGTCATTAGGAAAAATCAATAGATATATTGATGGTTTCCTGCCGACACATAATCCCATTTGATTATGCTTACGTAATTTTCTGTCGCAAATTAAGAGCTATATTAAGACAATATTAATACTGTATTGACAATATTGAGTAATTAATAAAAGTATAAGTGCCGTAAAGGTTAAGTAATCTCACGAAGTAAGTATATATGTATGAACGTAGACAAAATATTACCACGATAACGAACGTTATGCAAATTCAACATCGTAAAGTAAAAATTACCATATTGTACAATCTGATTTAACTTTTTTCACCAACTCTGCTATATTTGTGTACCTATTACACTCTACTTTATCCCAAATGTCCCTTTTCCTGAAGAACCTTGACGGTCAGACAAATTCCATGATCTTCCATCTGTGAACGTTTCAAATTTAACCCTCTAACATGTTATCTTCTTTCCAATTTTTGAATAAATTCTCAATATTTCTTGCACGCTTTTTGTTATAAAATCGTATACGATTTTTTATGACAAATGTTTAAAAGAGTACCATAAAAATTGTATGCCTAACCTGCTTCACTTATTTTTCCAAAAACAACAATATTTCTCCGTTATTTATCGTCAGTCCTTTTGCAATAAATGACAGATTAGTGACATAACTTGCGAATAGCTCATTCAAATTCTTCGTAGTTGTAGCGGCATGAGAAAAAATAATAATTTAATTTTGTGCAGAATAAAAGTGCTAAAACGAGTATTAAAGCAAAGTCGTCGTTTGAAAGACACCGAACTAAGATATGCTTTACTGCCAAATGTTGCGGTTCTATAATAAGCTGTTTACGTTGTAGTGTGATCGTCGGTCACGACGAAGTCTTTTATACGTATAGAATTCTGAATTTGATTCCAACAACATAAAGCCTTCGCAAAAAAATTGAAGTTGAAGCCTCAAATTAACTTCAAGAGATTGTTATGAACACGTACCCCACGCGATTACTGTAAGGAAATATTATATTTAAAATACACAATATCGTTTTGTAAATGGAAAGTTTATTTTGCCTATTTCTTTTCCTACTCTGATGTTTATGCAACCATTACACAATTGTCTGTAAACTGTTCTAACTTCTAACGAATATATTGCATATACTTATACATACAATATTCTATTCTATTAGCATTCTATTTTAACATTGACGATTAGCAATTATTTGATATTTCTTTTATTCGTGTTTTATTTCTAAGTCACTCAGAATTCATAAAAAACAGACACTACCTTATTACATATAGGTACAGTTGTTGTAGACCATTGGTAACTTTGTTATTATTTGAACCATAAAATCGGTTAAATGGGCGCATGTCAGACATTGCATGTAGCAACTGCAATGATGGAAAGAGAAAAACAAATTGACCACTGCGTCTTCAAGATATTTGCTGAAACTGTATTTTTTAAATGGAACGCCAATATATTTCATTGCCGTCTAATCAAGAATTTAATTCTGAACAAAGTAGTTTTAACATATCATTGAAAAAAAAATCAAATATAAAGTTATTGTGATATTTTATACTCAAAGAAAAGCAACTTAACTATGAGAAAACAATTTGATCTCTATTTTACACCTGCCTTAGTACTAATAATACATTTTCCGTCATTGATGTGAAAGTGCTTAAGCGGTGCTTATTGTCATTTCAAATATAAATATAATGTTTACTCATTTAGAAAAATGTGATGTGTTAGAAGCGTACACAGTACCTATGTAGAAAAAATGGAAAGCGACCTCATGAGCATTATAACGAGAAGTATCCTGAATGCAAAACTCCCAATAGTCGAAATTTTACTAAACTTTGTACAAAATTATTGTGTTTCACATCTATTGTTCCACGTGTTCATTAAAAAACTAATAGAAGTAAAAGCAGTAGAATTTGCAGTAATTCAGTAAAATAATAAAAAAATTAAGATTTAGTATAAAATATTGTTACTAAAACATCTTCCGCAAACTCTTACCTCTCCCTCTACTTTATTTCTTTAAATTATATCCCCTTTCCTTTTTGGGAATTTTTGATTCTATTCTAATTATAAGAGATATTGAAACGTTTTACTATTTATTTATGGACAAGCATTTTCGTTAAAACTTAATGAGATTTTAATATGGCTTGTTATACTTTCGAAATCAATCGAGTTTTTAAAATGTTTATAAATGTTAAAGCTATTTTGCGTCGTTTAAGCCGGGTGACAACTGATATGTTGTTCTCATTGGATACAGCAGAAATGTTTTCAGATCGTAGTACAATTCTAAGAAGGAAACTATAAACACTGGAAAATGTGTCGCAGTGATCTAGTTATTTGCAGATTGAAATTTAACTACAGACTTGCCCCAATCACTGTTAATAACATATGTATGTGATCTTTTGCTGAAGCAATTCTCTGGAATAAATGTGTCTAGTAGACGAATATCTATTGCTTAAAACTTACTCAACTCTTGAAATCTCTCAGCAAGTAAGTAATCTTCAGAACCAAATTAATTTTTGTTTTCATTTTTACTTCTACTCTTTGTGTGCAGACCCTTCGCACTAGTAAGGCCTGGCTGGTATGTCGTAACATCCAAAATTCTTTATAATGTAACCAAACCTCCTATCTATAATTTTCTTTAGTTATTACTACAATACGACCGACCATGATACCACGACTACTTGAGAGCCTCTCCTATGACTAGAATCTCATATTTTGTCAGCTACTGCCAACAAGAAACAAAGGCAGCTGTTTACATATGTATATGCGATAGCTTACAATGGCTACGTTTTGACGCACGAACAAAATGCGCTGCTTGACGTATGATAAGCGTTCTTTAAGATATTGTTCCTACTTTGCTGCATTTAAGACTCTTTTTACATAAACAATAATTTTAAAACGTTAGAATTTCCGTTGCAGTTGATAAAACACTGTTACAGATGATACACGTATTGCTTCCAATGCTTTAGAAACGCCATTACATCGCAGAATTCTATAAAACTAAATAAAACGACATCTTAATCATATTTTGGTGAAAATAATACAAAGCGTAGGATTTCTAAGTTAGGCTACTAATTTTACGAGTATTATTACACTTGATAAATTTTAATTGAGAGAAAAATTTATATGCTTTGTAAATGAATATCTGGCAAAATCAACTGATCGATCTAAGAATTTCAAACCTCCATCTTCAAAGAGTTTCAATTTGAAACCCTTAAAAATAATTATAGAAAAGAAATAAATTTTACAATTCGCCAACCGCTTGCCTTACTATTGACATATATTGATTGTTTTGAAAAATATATTATACCAGAACACATTTTCAACATAGTGAAGTTATAGTACGCCAGAAATACATGTATCTGTTGCAATTTTATCGGTTGAAACTTCTTTCTACGTAACACCACAGAACAGCCCATTAATGAATGTACTACATATACAACATTATGTTCTGCTAATAATTACACACGTTATGGTAAACCCCTTAAAGGCTGTAATTAAAATCACTTAGAACATCCCAGGTTCGGTGTTCGCAAACAAATTTCTAACTTTAGATGTTCATTATTTTCTTATCTTACTTGAAGTTTAAGCAACAGAGTTTAACAAAGTTTTGTTCTACATAACCAAATTTCACTACTGATATTAAAGTGATTTCAGGTAGATATGGAGGTATATGTACAATAGCATAATTTTCTTAGGAATTTGAAATGTGTATATCTAGTTCAATAAGTAAGTATGTATTACTCAAATTGGGACTTGATGGATTCTCGACTAATTGAACTGATTTGGAAAATTGTATATTGTACCATTCGTTTACTGTCTTAGTTATCACACAAGTAGACGAGAAAACATTTCTTATTGCATTTTAGTATATCAATAATTAATCAAAATAAGATGAAGAAGTCACAATTTTCTACAAGCTTGCAAAATGCACTTTCCACTATATGAAAGGCAATAATCTATTAGAAGAACTGATATCTAAACAAGGAAAGAGACAATCTCCGTTTGTATAACAAGGAAGATTAGAATGATTAACTACTAACAAGTCCGTCAGAACGAAATTATCTTTCTCTAGTTTTGCCTCTAAATTCTAAATTAACTAAATAAATACCGGCATTGGTACCTTAACATTTACAAGGCGAGAGAAATCCTACTATTTATTTAGGTTTTAAAGTGCCTGCAATCTCACAGTGTTATCCTAAAATTGGCAAATACAGTGCCTTTGAGACTAAAAGGATGTTTCATGAATCTACTATTCATGTAATTTAATCGATTTTAATTCAATTCGTATTACATGAAGAGAATATGCAATGTCCAGGAATACGTTTAGAACACATTCTTTTATTGCAGAATGACTTTCTCAACTCGTTTTATGTAACTAAAAGCGAATGCATAGGAAAAATGTAATGTAGGAATTAGAAAGTAAAAAATTCTAATAATTTAGAACATTTAGCAGTGCTAGTAATCCTATTTGACATATAAGATTATAACAACGCGCATACAGAAATTGACAACACATTGCTCTCTTTTTTTGCATCAAAATTTAATGTTGTAAAAATGCATTTTGTTTTGTAAAATCGTAGTTTATAGTAATTCTTTCAGATTTAAAAAGTATCAAATTTTGATTATATATAGAGCGCAAACCTGAAACAACAACTTTGGCAAGTTAATATCAGGAGAAATGCCGACTTTTTTAATTAAATTTCCTGAAACATCTTATTAAATCTAGCTAATACTCTATCGTTGTACCAGCATTGTGCAATTGCGCACTCTTGATTTAGTTGATAATTATAACAATGAACTTACATTTCGTCTCCAGTGATAAATTGATAAATTAATCTGCTCGTTCTAAAAGTCAATTATAATTCACAAGGAAAAGTACCAGAGTGTCAAAAACAGATCTTAATAAAATTCGATGGACAAGTAGAGTGTGTTGACATTTCAAACTAAACATTTATTTGTACAGACTTTCTAAATGATTGAAACATGACTTTGAAAACTGACAGGCTTTCAGTTTTCTTGATTCAATTCCTGACCAGAAAAAAGATAGGACAAAAATTGAAACGCAAAAACTAATAACATCGGGAGCAATCTTGCAGCAATCTCTCAGTGTTAGTTTCTCCCTTTAAGTTCCGATATTTTCTAGGCTTGTCTGTCATCATGTTCAGTTTTCGTAAAGAATTTGCCTTTCGAAACCTCTTTTCCATCGATTAAACGAAGAGTCGCTTCCTTTGTCCCCTTCCAATAATTAACACCGTTTTCTTTGTACTCCATACATGAAATGCTGCCTTATTCTACTGTAGAAGGTCGCGATTCCTCTTGAAAATATTCTTTCAGATCTTCTTGACAAACTTTATGTATCGATTATTTCGGTTGAGAACGGTTTGTATGCCATTTCTGTTTGTTTTTGAATTTTATTAAATCAACCTATAAAAAATCTCCACAAACTTGTTTTCTATCCTTTTTAGACTTTAAGTTGTGAAATTTTTGTTTTATTATACAAAAAAAAACTTTACATTTAATTTTACGTACAAAAAATATATGTGTGCGTGTGTGTGCTGTGTGTGCGTGTGTGCGCGCGCGCGCGTGTGTGTGTGTGTGTAATTTTCGAAAGCTTTCAAGTTCTTCGCGCGCTCGAACCTGTGTCTGTGTCCATTAAGTACGCTGTTTAATTAAATTTACGAAGAAATAAACGATCTGGACGACGTTCTATTCGGAAAGAGACAGTTTGCTGCTAGCTCACGGGTATTTGTAGCCGCTGATTTGCAATTGTCTTTAAATGTTCTAGAAACACGTATCGATATTCTTCTGTTAATAACGACCACACACAGTCGTTGCCGGATTAATTTCCTACAGGTCCTGTCAAAAATCATGGTATACAAAGTCACCGTAAAGTTTGTGATTTCAATTACCACCTACCTTTTCGTCTTTACAGTGCCCCTAACTGGTCTGGTTTTCTTCATTTGTGCGTCGAATTAATGGTGTAATTTTTGTAACAATATTTAGGTATATTTGTGCGCAAATTAAATGATATAAAACTAATTATATATACCTTATAACCAGTGAGCGGAGGTTTTAATACCGCAAAAACACTTAGACAGCGGCCCAACTTAGTTCTCGTCGGTAAACGTGACAAGATGATTCACACGGTCGCCGGACGAATGGAGCAACATCAGTGCAGTACTGTCGATACTACCCATCATTCGCATTCGCTCCGACAATGTATGTAAACCGGGCGGACTGCGATAGTCCTATACGCCCGCTACGCCTACGTGAATTCATTGCCATTATTATGTATTATTTTCTCCGCTCACTGCTTATAATCTATGATTGAAAATATTGTGGTGAATTTATCATCTTTCTGTCCTTGTCGTTGGCTGGACTTATAATAACGTCTCTGCTGACCAACTCCCTTCAACGTCAGACGGCTACAGAGCCGAAATCTAACATGGACTCGTACATATGCGAAGAAACCATCAAATATGCCAATTTGAAGAGTTTAACATTCTCTATCCTTGGAATGTGTTGAATTAAAATAAAATGAATGAATTTAAAAAAATTCTTCGCATGTGTGGAATAGTGTTACTGTTATTCAGTTAAATTTTGAACTAATTATTTTAATTAAAAAGGCACAGATCAGATAGCCACATAGTTGTAATTTCATAACTATAAAATTAATTTAGTGCTTTTAATATGTTTTCTAGATTACCTACACATGGATTCCAAACGGGGATAGGTGTATGATAATATTACAACCTATTTCCTTTTAAACAATTGGATCGCACACTATTTTTTTATTTATTATTTCTGTAAAAATTATGTTTGTCTATATGTCTCTATTTAATTATAATTATTTCAGTATGCGAGAAAAAATCTTTTAGTTTAGTTGAATATTCATGTTTAAATTTGTCACTAGTTATAGCGTACATTCTACAGCTTTGACATACCCTTTGCCCCGTTCCAAAGAAAATCAAAGAGAAATAGACACTTCTGATACGTCGAAAAGAAATGCCGATATATTTTAACTTAATATTACAAAATAAGTAACACACGACACAGTACTTTGTTAATCAGGTAAAATTTCATGAGACGATAGTTGAAACATTATTCTTACAAGAGATAGTACTCCATTGTGGGGTATTTCTTTAAATGGACAATTTTGTTACCAATTTGATGATGTCGAAACTGGACTTTCTACTTTTATTATAATAATGTTTGAATACTTTTCAAAAACTTTTTATTTTCGAATCTTAACATGCTCTATTTACCTACCGTCTGTAATTAAGATCTTAATTTCATGGCCGAGTACCTTTCTTTGTCTGGGAAAACTAAAATCGTGATAACTGTTAACAGTTGTTTCTTGAGTAGTTGATTCTGAAAAACAATAATTCTGGTCTACAGCTAGCTATACTAACTATTCTTCACGAATAAATTATTAATTTTCCGTGATCTACAATTCTATAACAGCTCTGCGTTACATTTTATGGTTGATAAATTATTCAACCGCAAATTCTCTTACATGCAAGGATAATAATTTATTTCAGTAATCTTCAGTGCAAATTGTGCAACTTAATTTTGAAAAGGTTTGGATGATATAATGTGTATATACAGGCTTGTTGAAGATCAATGCCTATCGGACTTTACAGTACGGTATACAGTGCGCCCAATTTATGAGAAACAGTATTCGAGCAGGAATCGAATAGGTGCTACTTTGGAGCTCGCCCTTCATTGTATTCTAACCAATGTTTACAACATTATCATATGATTTTAGATAAGTATTGTATACCACCGACGCTACATGTATAGATATGGTGACAGTACGAGGTATTTTTCAAGACTGGACTAAAGCACATGAATCCCAATATGTGATAAAATAGGTACCTCTTCGAAAATGTTTGTTTATATGTTTGTGTGGCATGAGGTAAGCGGATTACAACAGTTAAGATTATATTATACAAGATTTTGTATATCTTACTAAAGTGCAATGTAAATTGGATCCTTTTTACTTGAACTATAATTATGCAACTGTTGCCAAAGCTGTTCTGAAACTTTCTTTGACCTTTGATTATATATACAGCACATTTTCAGTAAGACAATGAAAAGCACAGAGTCCCATTCACTCGCTTATATGATTGTACATACATACACAAATATTTTCCAAATATCAAAAGGAATTTCATGTGTCTAATCGTGAATATTTTATAAAACACTTTTTGATATACTATCTACAGAACTCGAAAAGAGAATAGAACTTACGAACGAGAAAAGTTGAACGTTTCTATTGATTTTAGGTCATGTTTGATTAATACGAACACTTTCCTCTAACTGAATGAATATAAACACTCGCAGTTTACTACAGCGCGTCGGTTCCTAGAATTTATCACATTCATAATATAATAATTTCAATCGTCAATGGATTCGAAAGACTTATGACTAAATTACCGTAAAGTCGCTTTTCTGGAGTCTCCATGGAACAATGCCAGCTGTGGGGGCGTTGCCTTGATCCCCTAAGACCTTCGCCCCTGGCGTGGCTTGTACTAGCCATGGCCCGATGACATCACTGCACCAAATTGCCAACTTCTTGTAATTTAATATCCTGCGTGTGTGTGTCGTTCTCTGATTTTCCGTTCACTTCACTGCACATTTCGTTCGTTTAGGAATTTTAAAGTTTACCGATAAAATCGAAACTATTTAGTTGTAAACAGAAGTTCGGCGTATTCTAGAATGAATGTATTGTTAACATGTCACATCCCGACGGAATACACATACATATGTATAACGAATACAATCGTAACTACGTCGCTAAAGTTTACGAAAAAGAGTGGTTGAACATTATAGTAAGATATTATAGTAATCTTGGATACAGAATTGAACTTAAAATTGAACTATTTGACCTTACTTGTGTTTGAGACTAATTAATCATTTAGTTTACACAATAAGAAATTATTTCTTATCTTCACTTGGAAGTAAAATCAACATTATTTTGCTTGCATAATGAGCAACATTTTAGTCATACAAATAAAGTGCTGGAAAGATTACAAATCCAAGATTTATGAAAAACACAATAGAAGAAAATTAATAATAATCATCTAAAACAGTTACAATGAAATTTTTTATATTATAAGTTAATAGAGCTTCAGCTAAGATTAATTACCGTTTACACATTTTGTAGGAATTTGTTTTGAGATCAATTTGATCCATTAATAATTTGAAAAATCTTAATTTCAATTAACTTACTACGGCGATTAGTTCCTGTTTTGACAACAGAATATTTCTTGAAAGTACAAATAAAATAGGAGCCAATATTCTTCTATCGTCAATAGCAATGTAAAATAAACTAACGTTAAAAACCAAAACGCCAAAATCTTATTGTCTATTAAGTACCTAGAACAAAGGCATCGTTGTGCGTACAGGAATGTCGCGGGAGGTTACTGTGAATGTGGCCGTTTCCGACAATATTATCTTCAATGTTAATATAACAATAGAAGCCCTGGTAACTTGCACATTTAAGGGTGTTTTAGTACGTTAGATTTTGACGCATAATATAATACCATCGTGGACTACTAGATTGTCTATAGTATGTAAAATGGCTACTCCCAGTTTGAAAGATTTTATTTTTTACTATCGACGGCTATTTCTTAATATAAAACGTCTAGGGAATAAAAAATTGCTGGGAAACTAGATTCATTTTTCTTGTTTGGATGGCATGTCAAATAGTCAATAACACTACGAAGCTAGTTTATAAAATCACCAAATTGTATCATAGAAAATTGTTGTCATGTAAACGCTGACGGTCTGATAATGACATAAACAAAAGAGGTAGACACCAATCCCAAGCATTATACCTGCATGCACCTACAAAAACTATAACATAAAAAGATGTTCTAGACCCTCTAAGGTTTAAATATGCGAGAATCATTGTTTTGGAACTTCCGAAAATACAAATTATATATTTAGTATTCGTAGGTAAAAATCCTTGATTTCTTTAAATTAATTTTAATTTTTATAGATTTATACACATACATATAATATATACAAACTTCGTAGATTGCGATTTAGTAATAAATTCTTCATCTCTATATTAATAGTTTTAACGTGTATTAGTAATTTTAATATTGATTTTAGTGTTAGTATTTTATGTTTTATTCAATCTACTATAGATACCACAAATGTAAAAAAGAGTACATAGTGATAGCGGGAGAAAAAGAAAATGAAGATATTAACTCTAATGAGGTACAAGTACCGGAAGAAAAGATAATAATGAGAAAAAATATTTAAAACTGCGAACTCGTTACATCACTGTATATAGATCTATCGGAGTATTATAACAGTTTTGCATAGAAATAATTCTCTTACAGCTGTCAGAATGTACTAACATTGCTCTCACAGTCATATGTATGTACCATCTTTTTCAAATTAAATGCGAATTTCTCAAAGCAGAACTTCCATTTAGTATATAAAGGTTTCGCTTTAAAGCGAGTTTCATTCTTCTAAAATGGATTACTGTTTTTATTTTATTTAGTTTATTTTAGTATTTCATATATTTATTGTACTATGGCGCGATCAAAACCTAGAAGCCCTCATAACAAAGACTCGGACCGTCACACTTATTTTATACTAATGTAAATGAAGGAATTCCCCAGAAGCTTTCTGACAAATAGCAAACGATACATTTGTTGAGGTTGATAAACTCACTCAAAAAGAACATCTTGGGAGCTTACGTTATCTCTCTGTTACACGACGAGCACCTTCCATTGATATATGTATGTTTATGCTTGAACAACGATGTGTATGTAAGCTCAGTGAACCCCGTTGATAATATAAAAGTGAATATTGGATTGGTATGTATGCAAAAGCAAAAAGTAGCATGAAGAAAAACTTTGCTGATAATAAAAAGTACAACAAAATGCATGAAAGTAATAATACAGAAAGTTAAAATATAGCAATAGGCTTTAATAGTACTACTCATCACCACAGGGTCGAACGCATCATATCTTGAATTCAAACACCTTACCATCATTTATGAACAGTGTAGAATAGCTATTTTAAATTGGAAGTATGAATTAGTAAATTGTTAGTTAGCTTAATGTTAGACAATAATATACATATGTACATACATATGTATAACTAATTATTAAAAGCCACTTTTCCGTAACTTTAAAAATTTAATTTATAGATAACGTTGACTTCTACATATGTACTATATAAGTCAATTCATTTTATTCTTCTAATTCTTTAGAGATATATCTAAAGAATAACCGAAGACTAAAATGAAATTACAATAGCCTGTTTGGATAAACAAATCCTAACGCAGAAGGATATACTACTCAACCGCTTTAGTACATTAGATGTGTATAATCTCCGGATTTCCAATGACTAATTGTGGGTTTATAAGACAAACCACCTGTGAAATTAATTTCTCCAATTTATCAAAAACTAAACCTATTAGCAATCTCTATTAATCACATTGCGATTAAAAATTATTTTGAAAGCGTCAGCTGGAAAATATTACGGTGTTAATCGAATGTTTGAACGTCTAACATTAACCGAAACTCTAACAAATGCAATTAAATGTTCAGAATTTCATTAATTCATCTTCGCTATTAACTAAAACATCATTTAATTAAAAATAATTTCCTCCGTCAAGTTATAATTAAAGTGGAAGTAAGAGACACGAAAATATTCGTATCGCTTACAGCTTCTAATATGTATAGACAGTAGCAACAGTAGTATCGAAGCTCAAAGAAATACTTTAAAATTGTCTTTTGCTAATGTAAAGTCCGTCTTCTACTTTAACGAGTATGATCACGATTTGATAATCAATAGCTGAGATACCGGTCAGAATGCAGGAAAAATAGTTTTAATGCAGTTTCTGATATAAAAGGAGACAATACTCTTGTAATAAACTACACGCAAGCAATACATCGAAACGACCGTACTTTTTCAATTAACCTAACGGCATCAATTTATTTTGTACTTGTGCTGTAGCAAATGCACATTTGTTCTCGCTAGTTAATTTAACTCGGTCAAATAAATTGAAATTAATAATCGAATTAATGGGAAAAAAGCCGTTGGAATATAGTTTAAATTTAACGTACTCCAATAGATAAACGACGATCTGTTTTATTTAATAAATACTTGATTTATTAGTAGAATAAATGAAATTGAAAGCTGTAAAATTATATCTAGATTTTCCTAGTTAAAAATAAACTAGTACATTTGGTAATAGAAAAAATAAGTACTCTTTTCAAAGCGTAGTTATATGGACAAGAAATATTTGATCTGTTATTTTTTGGCCTATAAACATTCTCCATTATCTGTTAAAATAGCAAATTTAATAATGGAGGTAAGTGAGCAAAATTCATTAAATAAATTAGATTCCCAAAGATAATTTTATAAACGGTATACAAATGATTGCATTTGTTGCACAACAAACAATAAAATAGAACACATTCTAGACAAGTTTTATCCTTTATGGTAAAATAAAATACATTACATTACATTTGAAGAACAAAATCAAAACTCTATAATTGTTTTAAATGTTAAAATAATACACTAAATGGTATACTAAAACTAAAACTAATTGGCACATTATAGACACAACAGTTGCAGACTTTTAAATTGTTTTTTCTAATACATACTTCCGTAAATTATAACAAATGTGTACTTAATAGTTTAGTAGAATTTAAGTAACGTTAGATCAACATAAAAAATAGTTATTGTAAACAATGTTTCATAAAATAAAAAGAAAACAATGAATATTTAGCAATAAAAAAATCTATTTGCTAATCTTAAAACTGAAATAAAACAAATAATCAAGCTAATGTCGCCTACACTGTAAACATTTTTACAAACCGGTTAAACTAAATAGTATGTAGAGAATCGTATTTATAACCAGTAAGAATTCTATAGATAGGAGAAATAACTTTAATCTTGAAAATTGCACTATTAAAAAAAGAAACTAATTATAAATAAGGAATAGTTTATTATTACGTATTAGAAAAAGAGGAAAATGCAAATTAATTTCAGAACAGACATAGAAAATTACAAAGACTTTTTAAGAAACATTGTGTGTTAATACTCAATCCCTCTCAATCTCCTATTCTTCTAGCGTAAGTAATGCCCACAGTTGCAAACAAGGATATATTTCGATTACAATATGGTGTAATGTTTGCTATTAATACAATTATGATGTTGTAGAAATGCAAATAAAGAAAAATATAGTCCGTGAATTTCTAATTACGTATACTCCAAGCATGTAATTCGAGTGTGTATCTATAATATAAACTAGAACGAAGATGTGCGAATGTAGAACATAAGATTAATGTTTTATTAATTGTTCACAGAATAAATTCCAAGCATTGGCGAGTATAAATGTTATTTCAAGCTCTAATATAATAATAATAATGTGACTAAATTGCATTCTTATGAAATAATTCGAACAAAACTGCTATCTATATTACCCATACTTCACGGTTTTCAATGAAATAGATAATATGTATGTAAGCAAGTACAATTTATAAATCTATTTACACATACCTACACCTATACTACGATTCTATAAATAGCTAAAGACATAAAGATTGTATAAAATAACTGTCAGATACATTATGTATTATTTGACAGAGTACTTTACTGTAACTGTTCATAACCAGTGCAAATACATATATCGGAATTGCTTTGTGTTATTTCCTTTTTTGTAGAAGTATCTTCTCATGTTTGCCTAGAATTTTTATTTATCACAGGAAAATGTTGTTGCACCATCGAATAAAAAATAAAAGAATAAGAATTTGGTTTACAAAGCACATCAGATTATGAAAAAATATATGCCCTTTCTACTACGACATTTCCTGAATAAAGTGAGATAGTGACTGGGACAATCCAAGAAATTTCCAAAACAATAGAATACGAGGATAGCACTATAGCAACACAAGAATCATAAAAATGGTCGTTTCCCTTTCTTTCATGCCTTTCAATCAATTTTCTAATTCCATTTTCTTCGACAGAATCCGAAAAGATAATATCTTCATTTCTATGACTCTTACAGTATGTCTATTGTTTATTGTATGTGTATTATCCTAGGCAGTAACAAACAGTTAGATGGCGTTTGCCATTAGATAGATTGTTTGCTTTGGATAGATAGCTTATTGTCTACTTAAATACGTATACGATTACACATTACTGAAGCATTCAATCAAGTCTACGTGAGTAAAGTAGCATATTACATGATCACATACATATATGTAACGCAGCTGTGTATACTGATGTACCATAAACATAAATAATCATACTTGATCAAGAAAAATGTGTGTAAATTGATACTGGAGAAGATATCAAACGGAGAGAAATTTCTTTCTAAGTTTGGTCTAGGATATGCGACATTTTAATTGTTTCTTGTATTATTGTATATGTCGGGTTTCAAATATTTTCAATGAGTATAAATTAATGAATCTATTTTGCAGATAAACAATGAGTATAACGTCCAGATTCGTCTCTCACCGAAAAGCGACTTAATGGGTACAGTGTGACCTGTTTGCTTCTCCGCATGCCAGCTTTTGGGTTCGGAACATTTTCAAGATCAATTGCAACCGCAAAGCCCCAGAAACCCAGCTGTCTGTTCTGTTGATTCTGTTTCCTATTATACATATATTCCATTAATCACAGTAAATACTTAACTTTTAATAATAATAAGAAAATTAAAAAGAATACCATCAGAGATTGATACGGGAAATTATGAAGAATCCAACAACTTCAACCGAGAAGAAACAAAGTACATAGCGAGGAGCAGAAGCTAACAACATCAGTTTGTAGAAACCTTCTGAAGAAGCTGATAGCATGATCAAGTGTAAACTTATCTACGTGACAACATCGGAAAACTTCAACACAGAAAACGACAGTCGTGAAAACCTACGCTCAAAAATTTTTCAAATTGGAATACGCTTTGCCAACGATAAGATCTGAATCAACAACCATTCGTAGATTTTTCACAGAAGCAGTAAAGGTCATTCTCAAGTCTAGCAATTTTAAGACCATAATGGTAAATGCACTACTCTATGTCAGCTTTATTCCAAAAAAAGTATTTCAGATATTTTATTAACATTTATTGATAGATGATATTGCTTAGAAAATTAGACGATACGATCAAGATCAGAATTAATTCACTCCGCGCAGCAGACAAGAGGTCCACTTTATCAAAAGAATAATATACAGATGATAGTTGCAATGCTTTAACTTTAAACAAGTATGCAGTTTAGCTGCGTACAGCGTGAATAACACAGGCCCGAGAAAGGATCTCTAAGGAACCACTGTGGACCGGCAGAGCATTGGAAGTATTATCTGATAACACAACTTCTTGACTACGAGATGAAAAATAGCTGCCAATTAGATACGTAGCATCAGTATTAAAGCTTAGAATCGTGATTCACAGTATCAAAAGCATGTGAGAAATCTAGCTACACTAAACACGTAAGTTTACCTGTGTCGCTTGCTATAAGAATACCATCAATAACAGCTGATAAGGCGGAAGCACAGCTGCGGTTTACTCCAAATCTCGATTGAAACGTAGGTAAGATATTATAATGAGACATATAATTCTGGATTTGTTTCAGAAATTCTCAAATATTTTAGAGAACACACATGATACACTTATCGGCCGCAAATCTGTGAATGTTTCAGGGTTTCGTTCCTTATGTAAGAACAACATTCGTGCTTTTTTGCAAATATGTACTAGGAAAAGTCTTAGAAGAGATACACTTTTAAGTATTGGAAGAGACAGTTTTCAGTATTGTACATCGTTTTTTTCTACTTTCCACTCTTAAACGCCGAATTAGGTGAACTAATCATATGGACAGTAATGTATACATACTTATTTGTGTTTGAATTATTCATTTAACGGAATGATCCAATTTGAAATTAAATCAATTAAGTCTCAAATATGACTACAGTATTCTTTTTATATTGAATGAATAATTATTTCATAGAACTGCTTTGTAGAAAAAATAAGTACATAGTTACGACATACAAATCGTAGCTATCGAGATGTGAATTTCACCAAATTATAGATTACACTTTACAGAGCTTGACTTTTACTAGCGATTTTTTCTAACATTAAATCGATTTCATGTTTTAAATCAGTTACCGGTATAGACATTCTTTCAGTACACCTTTACTTTCCCTACTTTCCTACAAGAGCATACAAGGACATCTTGTCAATTAAGTTTCTTTCGTAAAAAAAAAAATACATTTTAGTTTTTTATGGTTCTTATAATTCATACAATCTATGAACTACAACGTACACAGGTACTTAACGAGTTACGACCGTCATAATAAAAGTTAATCCATTAATTTTATATAAATATCAAATTGTGTGTTAGCTTCTGATATGAATGTGTAATGAAGAGTTCTTTGAAAGTTATATGCACAAAATTCTAAGTCAAATTTTTACTTTTTATACATTTGCTAATAATTGTAATGTACGAGGGTTATTCAGACACTCGCTCACGTTTTGGTGGGGGTGCTGGTAGAGGCAGGACGAGCACTGCCAGCTTCTACAAGCACTTCTGGCCGTTCAATGCATCCAGACGTGTGAAATTTGTGTTGCTTTGCTCCTTTCATTAGACATTACTAACATGCGTGTTTCTGTTGTAGTTGTTGTGTATTATTGGGAGCTAACGCAATACTGTGTGGACGTGAGAACTCAAACCTTCAGGCAGACGTGCCAAAATGATTGAAGTCGCAAGCGGAAGCTTTTTATGTCAATGGACCTAGCAAGCTTGTTTATCGATATAGTATCACGTCAAAATATATCATACAGATTCCTACTGTTCTTCCACAAATACAAATTCTTTATATAAATTTATAATCCTCGGCAAATTGCGGAGCGTTCCTAGTTATCGACTTTATTTAAATTACGTTAATATGGTAAATACACATACAAACCAAAATTTTTATTAACTCTTTTTTCACAGATATCACGCTTTCGATTGTTTTGTGTGTCTACCTAAATAAAAGCCACGAACATTATTCTTCAATATAGAATAAGACAAACGGAAATATTTACATTTTGTCCTTTTGAAATATTTATATTAAGCAAATTTAAAAACAAATAAAAAGCACCATTAAATAATTACACTGTTTAGTTATAGAGACAATATAAGTTTTCGTTAGAATTATAAACAGTGACTTAGATAAAATTTATCTACTTAAGAAACTTATTTTCATCGTTCTGCAAATGAGTCCTATTAGTATTAATTGTTACAATGAGAATTTTGCATGAGAAAAATTGGGGTCAATGACAGAAAAAAAGACATAAAAGCTAAAGCGAATATAACTGTACATATGTATATAACTCTAACACATTATTAAAAAACTGGCTATTATAATAGTAAAACAAACGCAAATTGCATCACGTAAGTATACAGTGCTAAGAATTTTATGGACCTAACAGGAAATTGTGACGAGTTACTTGTTGATTGTAGCAATTCCCACTAAGGTTATACAAAAATACTGGGCAATTTCTCATATTTTCGGCGAGGATAGCGAAAAAGTTTTCATATAAATTGATAGAAAAGTCATGAATTTGCAGAAAGATGTAATTTTCAATATGCTAGTTAAGTAAATATAGTATTTAAATCTTGCTACTTTACCTATTGACCACGAAATCTTATTATATCGTCTATAGTAAGCATTTATATACCACCTTTATTTTATGTATAAGTCACCGCGCACTCGATAAAAGTATTAATTCTACACTATGGAAATTTATGTGAGTGGAAAATCCGATTTGTCAACATTATACGGTATATAGGTGGAAGTTGTTTCGTATATCTGTTGTTCCTGTTGCAGATATGTATTTTTAACTCATAAAGAAACTACTTACTTCCAGTTTGTGCGCAGAGTTTACAGTCAGCGCATATGTAACAGTTTTATGCAGAGAAACTATACCTAGCTTTTTTAAAATTATTTTTCAGTGCTCTAGAAATCTAGGAAGAATATAGCGAATTACAATAGAACAAAATATTAAAACTTAGTAACTTAATTTTGTGTTGTCTTTACTTGTTACAATTCTCACCCAATTTAGATTATTTAAAGTAGGTACTTGCTTAAATTTCTCAACCTTGTTATATCCTTTGGACAGTAATTGAAATTTTCGCTCTTTCTCCAACAATAACACATAAAATAGCTGAACAGTATTAATTTTAACCATATCTGCATCTACAATAGTTTTTTTTTGTTTTAAAACATATGTAGCACAAAGAATTAAGGAACCAGTAATCAATAGTTTATCATCTATCTTTACAAAGTCCTATAGCAAGTACTTGGGAATAATTTTACTGTATTTTTAGCGTTGAAGGTAGCATTAGTTATGAAATAGGTTAAACATATCATTAAGTCTAAGTTTCGCAGGCGTTAAAATATAAAACGTTTCGACAGTGTTATCATCAAACAGGACATCTAAACACACCAATCATATATATTAGGCATATACGCAAACTATCTATGTTTAGGTAGTAAAATGAGCGGCTCCAATTTACAGCATAGTGACCTGCGTGTGATGTGGCAAAACAATTTTAGTAACCTGAATGACCTGAATGTAAAAAGTTTTAAGGAAGTTACGAGAAAGAGAAGGAAAGTGCATGAAGCTCGTAACTATTAATTTAAGAAGACAGTTGACACTATGGCAATATACATCTCTAAATATGTAATTCAAATATTTCCTATATAAAACGGCCATAATTGATAATACATATTTTGCATATCTAATAGCGATTTATTAAATAGCTGCCAGTATTAGTGTAGACAATACTCCTTAAATGTATAATTAGAATTACTGGGTTGAGAAAGCAGGCGAACTATTATCTAAAGTATCAGAGATTATAGTTGCCCTCAACTATTGGTATTGCTGTTATTTTGTAAATGGTACAAACATGACCACACTGTATTATTCCATACAGGTACGAAGAGAAAGTCACAAGAGTAGAATGTGGTGCAAAATGACCTGTAGATAAAATTGAAGGATATAATAAAAAGCATCAATCCCAACATTCATTCTTGATAGATACTAATGTTGACGCAAAATAATTAAAATTTGCTATTGTTAACCGCAAGTAATAACAGTGGTACGCAAAAAAATTAATTTAGAAATATTATCTTGAAAATTACAAATATAAAAATTATTCATTCAAAAATTCAATTACCCAATAGAATTCACTAATCTCATCACATATAAATATAGATCTGTTAGTTGGAGAAAAGTAACAGAGTATTTCGTAATCAAATGTTAAAACCAATTAAACTCCAAATAAATGCGGCCACACGTAATCCAGTGAATATTAGCACAAAAGAGGACACGCGAGAGTGAAGAATATATTAGTAAGACATAAATAGTTTTAAATAAAAAATTCGGGCAACTTTAATGTTCCATATAGCTTAGTTTAAAAAAATATCTAATTTAAAATGTTTTGCCTCCATTCTGAAGAAGAATTTGCGAAACTAAACGCTATCAGAAACATATTAGCTAAACTATATTTGGAAACATTACGGCAAAATATTTACGACCCTCTCGTAAACCACATCGCGCAAAAACTATGGCAAATGTATGCAGAGGAAATTATACTCATAGCTAAATATCCGTATTAATTTACTATTTACGAACAAGCAAGTGTATTAAATTTAGCGATATTAATTACAGTTATTGATATATCATGACAATTCACAATACATTACAATAAGCATAACATTTGCTGTTGATATAGCGAACGCATACAGGAGTATTTTCATAAATATTGAACGTAGTCAATAAGTGTCACCACGTTGATACCACTTCTATCAATAAATCATACTGTAAAACATTTTCAAGTGATAAAACCATCCTGCCACTGCGATCCCGGGTATTCATCATTGAAATGTTACATTCTGCCTATACGGCAAATATATATGTATGTATGTACAGGTTGCTATTAAGATAAGAGAACGCATTCATCACTGTAAAATAAAATATGAGATGAATTTCGAAAATGATTTACTTTGCTTTAAAAATTTTCTACAAAAAGAAACATAGACCAATACTGTTATTTTATTTCTTCATTAAAAAAATTGCAGTTAGACAGTTCCTTTTAGTTATAACACATTCAAGTCAACATTATTTGGAAATCACCATTTTGAAATACCAAGCTAAAATATAGATTAGAGAAGTTTATTTAAAAATGGAATTTATTCTTTTTACTATTAATGAGAAAGGTATGCAATGAGTCTGTCGAAAGTTTTATTAAAGAAAGCTTTTCGTATCACTTGCGGTTGCACAAGGGTTAACAACGCCAGCAATAATAAACTATTTAAATTATGTAAAAGTATAAGGTGATGCCGTTGCCTACCAATGCTCTTCAACTTTATGCTAGAATAAGTTATTAGAAACAATAGAGAATAGATAATATCAAAGCAATCGATTTCCATCTAATTGCACATGAAGAAACAATGAAAATATGAACTCATTCACGGGAATGAAAAGATATAAATATTTGGAGGTAGGTAACGATGATTAAGAAGTACCAGGAATAATGAGAAGAATAAACAGATTGAGTGGACAACAAATGTCTTGAATCATGGTGGCATCAAGATTCAAATACATTTCAGAAATGGTGGAAACGCCCCAATCTTATAGTATAAGTCATAATTACGTAAAACATACATATGTATCATTACTGTGATTATCACTTTTCTATAAGTCAATTTTGGAAAACTTTGTTGCCGCATATTTCAAGAATTCTTGAATTAAAGTGCGGTAGGCGTGGTATCATTTGATTTACTACATAATGTAAAAACATATGTACTGATAGACTACTTCTAATGAAAAAAATGACGTTACTTGTAGTGAAATCGGAAAATGAATTACTTTATTATTAATACCAAGACGTAGCTTATTAAAGAGAAATGGGTCTGCTTCTTATCATAACTAAAATAGGGGTTATTCTAGTCTGGAGCTTTCGAGAAAAGTCGAACGCCAAATAACACGAGCCCAGTCAAATGCGAAATCGAATAGTGTGAAGGAAAAAATCTAACTTCATAAAGCGATTACAAAATCAAATTAAAAAAAACAGTAAGTGTAAACACTCTGAACTTCTTTATCCGCTTGACGCATTTTTTGCAAAAGAAGCATTGATCACTGAACTTGATATTACGCTCTTTCCTGTTTTACTTATTATATTAATCCAAAATAGGAGTATAATGTTTGGTCAATTGTTCTTACTTGCGTATTCGATTATTTCTGCGTTTTTAGCATTAAACCATTTATATATTTAAATGATCGCTTGTTCTTATCTTTCATTACAATTTATACTGTCTACATAACAGATTCCTTCTAAATTGGCATTATCCTTCTCTAATATCTAACCAGAACTAAACTCTAGGTATTTAGCTCAAGATGTAATCTAGGTTTCAATTTTGTGCTCCTTATAATATAAACTGTCAGACATAATTTATCCTGCTTTTACCTACTTTATTCGAACGGTTAAGAAATATTTCAAATATACACAGTACATAGGCTATTTATAACAAATATGCAAGCACAGTTAATAAAATTAATCTAATGATACGTTTAAAGCCATTCTAGACAAAGCAACCGTATAGCATCACCGTATCACTTTGATTTCAGTAGTTCACAGGTTTCATACCTCCCGTGTACTTTGTGGATCAGCCAAATCAAATTAAGACCTCAAGTACAGCGAATTTATTTCAGTAACCGCAGAAAGCGGAACTACTGACTGTCACAAAGTAAAGTGATACTTTTTGTGGTATACCTATGAATAATGCATATCGATTAACACAGATAGATGCTAACTGCAAGCCAGTATTACACTAATCCCGTTAACTAGAAATAAAAGTATAGGTCAAAGCACATAATCGCGTAGATTTATCGCATACATATGTTGTCATGTTAGTGGCTATAACATTTAATTAAATAGATCGAATTGATAGATTACTAGAATTTTCCAATGACAGTGATTGCGCGCCAGCAGGTAAATTATACCTAATGAAGTTATAAAAAGTGAGAAAATGAACAATTACGAAGTAATTTTACAACGGTTAACGCGAATAAATTTCAATGAACTGGAGGGTAAAAATTTAAATTAAGGAATACCTGAGTTGCCCTACGAAACTTCTCTAAACCGGTTTTACCTTCGTGGTGTCGGAAGTTTGGTCGGAGGAATTCAATATTAAAAATTTCTGACACTCCGATAAAAACAATTCTGAGAATTCTCAAATAACGTGATTTGATAAAAATCGAAATTGTTCGCTATGTAATGATTTTGGGCAACCTTCGATGACAATATTTCGCAGAGACAATTAGGAATGGTAAACAAAATATGTATTGCTGATAACTACTATTCACTGTAACTTTCTCTCCATTTTGATATTTATCTAAGAATTAACAATAAATAAAGATTATAAATAGCTGTGTATACCTGTGACTGAACGGTAGCTTACCTAGCAAAGGACAATTACAAACCCGGAAATTCAAAAAAATATCAAACTTTCGAAACATGTAAAGCACATTGGGTATATCTTACGTCATCTGTTTCATTTGTGAAAAAAAACACTAAGTGGGTATTGAGAATGAAGATGCCTGGCTTTCGTTAAATAGTTGCAACAGAAAATGCACCTTATCCGCTGCTCGCGACCCACGGGCTGTAAGGCCGTATAGCTACGATTTGTAACTTGTTCGGCGACGTATGTTTTGATTGGACTGTCCGAAGTAGAATCTTTGATAGTGTGTGAAGAAACTGCACTTGGTTTTTAAAATTTGTATTGAGTATGCTGATACATCTATTGGAGAAATGTGTTGTTTAAGGATTATTATCAGAACTACTGACTTATTGTTTTTTGCAACTGTATATAAAACCTATTATGATGATCACAAAGAAGGGTTAATTCTGGGAAAATACAGCTATTAGATATAATATAGTAATGAATCAACATTGAAATTGTGAATTTAGGCCAATAAAAGAAATTGGATATTTACATTTAAATACAGGAGTTTCATTAAAGTGAAAATTATTCGCAGTAAAGAGATATTAAAAGTGTACATAAGGTATTATTAAAGTATTTAGAAGTTTCACAAAAGTATGGTCGTATGTCACGTAAGCTTTAAGTTAACAATGGAAATTTGAAAAGAGCAGGTACATTTGATTACGGATAAAGGTTGACTAAGGAATAAACTAAGAAATTAAACAGTATAATTACAATTCTTAATCTAAAACGAAAGAGCTAAAACGAATTAATTTAAATATCAATACGTATCCGCATAGTTCGCTAGCAGTAAGCGCTAGAAAAAAGTTTTAAAACAACAATTCTTTATGTAACTGAGTATTATTCTGCAGCCAATAAAAGAAATATTAAATAGGTATGTCAAGATTTTTTGATATATTTATTAAGTATAATAATTTTCTTATCCAGTGCACATACAATTTCATTTTTAGTAATGTAAAATTTGTTTTTAATTACATTTACTGTATTGATTTCATTAGATTAGGTTCTTTGTTACTAAAAATATAAAGGTTATAGAAGACATGTGTACAACTAGACAGATAATGATTTAGGGAAGTTTAAAGAATCTCAATGTTGCCTTTGAAATTTTAAGAGAGCTTACAAAATAGTTTCCAGTCAAACAAATTTATTACGCAAGCATGTGATACATAGTTCGAATGATTGAACGATACTGCCTCAACTTTCGTTGATAGAGCAAATGATTATTTAAGGCAGGTCGCGATATATAATATATCCAATATTGCGACTGGTTTTAATCTCAAGATACATTCCGGCCAAATATATGTATATACACTTAAACTGTGCAAGCACAAAAACTATGACACAGTTGAACTGCTCTCTCCTCTATTCATTGTCCACAAAGAGCAAAATGTTTTTGTTTCGACCGTGATATATTCATTCAATAGCATCCACATCAGGAAAATTAATAAGGAAACTATTTTAGCAGTAGTTAACCGATATGTTTTTGCAAATGTAGAAGCTCGCAGCATTTTGGTATCGGACTCTTGGATCAGCTACTATTCTACTACATTAACAGACAGTATACCTTCGAACAAATATGTGAATATATTAAGGATACAATAATACAACTTATTGATTTATATGGAAAATTTTGTAAAAAAAATTATATACCTAGTGTTATCTATTCTATTTCGATCGATCTATCTTTCGCTGTTGAGGGCAACGTAACTAGCAGTGCAGCATTATAAATAGCGTAATAGAGCTGTAACGAGGCCGTTTGGACATATTTACATACACACATACCCACACATTACACAGCAAGAGTTGCACGATAGTCAGACAAGGAATACAATTTAAAAAGCCGTGGCAACTAGCACCCACCGCAAACAAAAATTACAATTTCTAAACTTTAAATATTTAGCAGCTAAAATACTAGCAATTGCATTCCATATACTTCAATATCGTTCCTGCTAAGCTACCTAATATTTTCATATTTTTACAAAGGAATGTCATTGACGCATTCGCCTACCAAATTAATCTCAAAACCTCTGAATTAATGTAAGAGTCCCGTAAGAGACCATAATGAAAGGAGGAAGAAAAAGAGATAAAGTGTTTTTTTACTCTGGAGGGAATGAGGCTAGTGCCCGCAAAAACAGCTAAGTATTTGGGTGTAATGCTAGACGAAAGAGTATCCTTCGAATTGCATGTGATGATGATGGTAAACAAAGCTGAAAAGAAGACGGCCAACCTAACAAGAATATTGCCGAATATAAACGGCCCTAGAAGCAGCAAAAGAATTATTTTGAGCAGCGCACTGCATAACATGGCCCTATATGCTGCATCAGTTTGGCATAAAGCGGTATACGTACAGAAATACAGGAAAATAATGGAGCGGATGCAAAGAAGCATCCTCATGCGTGTAGTTACGTCATATAACACGGCGTCCTTGATAGCCTTACAGGTGATTGCTGGTACGATACCTATCGATTTAATGGTACTTGAAAGGACTTCTATCTCCAACCATTCGCAGGAAGATCGTAACCGTACTATAAAGACTGCCAAGGAAAAAACTCTAGTTGAGTGGAAAAAGAGATGGATAGAGCCCAGTGGACAAAACGTCTGATTAAAGACATCCGTGCCTGGATAACTTGCCAACATCGGAACGTCGACTACTATCTAACACAAGTATTAACAGCCCGTGGCACCTTCCGGGCGTATCCGAAAAGAATAGGAAAAGATTCCGAGGAGAATAGCACAAGCAGAAATTGGGCATATCACCTCATAAACTTTAATCCCATTGGCAAATCATACATAATATGATTTCATCAATTGTGAAGTGTAAGGAAATCGACGAGAGAAAGAGACAGCAAACGGCACAGATGTAATGACTGATAGTGTACAGTATACACAGTAGAGACAGAGGGAAACGGGTGTGACGATTGAGGCAGCTGGCGGTGTGCGATGATATATCTGCAAACGGTTCCGGATACCGCTAAGAGTATGACGTGAGGGGTTTTTAGTGAGTAGGCAGAAGTTCTGAGAGTCTCACACTGCCAAGCTGCGACACATCCCAAGCGCTTGGCGTGCATAAAGCATTTTCCCCTGGCAAAAAAGTAAAAAGTCCAGAATTGTTCTTACATTTTCAATAACACCCTAATCTTCCTTCCTTCAAAGATATCAGAAATCTAATATAGTAATGAACTGCATAGTGATTTATTTATTTATATGTATATTAATAATATTAATCTCTACTTCCTTAATGAATCACCTACATTTTAGTAGTACTTTTATCATTCTGGACATACCTATGTAGTTGCCGCTGGTATACATGTAAACGTCACCTTCGTAGCCAAGCGTTTGTGTAAAGTCTTACGGCATAATACATAGGCGCGCATAATTATGCCAATCGATATTCACTTCGATTTTACAATTGTCCCGACACTTATTTTACACTTAGCATAACAGCATAGTTTTATTACATACCGGTAGCTACTTTGGTGGCAAAAATTAGCTATTGTGGTGCAGTTTATCTCTGCAGCAGATTATTCTAAGAATACCTATTTTACAAATGGTATTATACATTTGTGTACTCTTAGGCTAATTTAGTGGCACGCAAACAGAGATAAAACTTCAACAGATCGGGAATGGGGTGGATGAAGAAGAAAGTACAACTGTTATTTAAAAAATATAAGATGAAAGGACATATTTGCTTCACTTTATAACAAATCATTCGACTTTTCTATTAATTTTTTTGAAACAATTTTCAGATTCATGTATACTTGTAACGGTAGTAAAAAACTTAAATAAACTTCATCATTACTCATTAATTTTGAAAAGACGGGGCGTGAATGGAAATGTATCATAATTTAGGATATTAAGGGTAATGTTTATAGTCCGTGCTTGAAGTTGTGCCGATACTTGAGCACGCAGTTTTGACACAGTTGTAATGACATTTACGTCAAAATGGCGTGCTCACATACCGGCACAACCTCAAGCACGGACTATAAATATGACCCAAAATCCTTAGAGCACCAGTTCCCCATTAGTTCATTTAAAAAACCGTATGTTAAAATAGAAACTGGGCAATCGATGTATCTAGAATGCTATGCTACGGTTGTCTGAGTGCTTAACAGCATAAACATAAGCACAAACCCTACAATCCTACAATCTATGACAATACTTCATGAAACAAGAAACAATTTGGAACACGCAGTTGCTACGAAGCCTGTCAGCAAAAAGTGGAAAACTTCTTTGTTTGTGCATGTCAATGCTATGTCTAAAATTTCAAATTGATAATCTAACCGCTATAAATACGAGAGATAGGAAATGATAACGCATCAATACAAAAATGTACGTTATACGTAGTCAATGGTTATACTTAATGAACATTATAAATTATAATCAGTGCAATCTATTAATGTCGTTATTATGTAATAAATCAGAAAACGATTTTTTTTGTTTACTTGTTTTGCTTTCTACTGTACATCATATGCTCCCTACTACAGGATAACCTCTCTGCTCTAAAGTATACAACACATTTCTCAAGGTCCAGAATTGTTCGTTTTAAATCATTTAAACAGTTACTATTTATCAATAAAGAAAACTTATGTATATATATAAATATATAATACAATTAGATCATGAATCAATATTTATAATCTAACTTTAAAGCTAAATCAGCTCAGTAATTCCAATGCCACATTGACGACCTAGACTTCTATCTTAACTGAAATGTAATTAAGTAAAGACAATATATGTATTGCTTGCATTGCACGAGTAACATCAAGAAACTTGAAAGACAATTTAATTACATTACGAACAAAATTCCACTGACTGAATTACAGTTGTGCCATCATTCTATAGATTTCTTGCAATAGTGGGAAATCGTGTAAAATTAACGAGACTATTTCTAGGTATTTCATAAAAATATGAAACATAAACAAGTTGTATATTTGTAACGATATATGATAATGATGATGGTGATATGTATGTAGTGGTCGTACCACTTATTTTAATAAATATAAGCACAATACAGGTTTTCCTGCTATTATGTTTAATAAAAATCATGTCTTGTCATAGAAAACAAAATGAACTTATAATATTCAACAAAAGACAAGAAACAATAGTGTGCACCACACTAAATTTACATTAAGTGTTCGAAATGTCCAGTTTTCCTATTTTACGCCCATCTAACCTGTCAAACTCACTAATAATAACTTTCTAAGGACAATGAAATGTAATGGTGAAAGATCTGGGAAACGTGCAGCTCACAAGCCAAGCTATTTGTGCCTATTCACGACTTTTATCTAAAAAATTTTTTAATTCTGCCTTAGAGTGGAATGTGGCACTGTCGTGTTGAAACCACCCAGATTTGCATGGGTCTGTAAATTTTAATCGTTTAGGATATTATCAAAACCTTGCCTAAGAATATCGATTTCCAGTTAAAGTAAAAAAAAAAAAACAAGACCACAACAAGCTGCGAACCAATAACACATCCTGAATTGAAGCCGAACTTTATCTGAGGTGGCCTTTATTCTAAACGGTGAGAATTTCTTTGAATCCATAGGCATTCTTTATGGCGATTGAATATGCCGCACTATGTAAAACGTTTTTCGTTGGTACCATGGGCGATATAAAAAATGGGGACGTCTTAATAGCGAATTTAGCATTATTTAACTATTGTAGCTCGTACTTTCAATGTATTAATGTACGTATTTCTATAGTAACAAGTGAAATAAGCTGATCATATTGTAACTTACTTTAAGTTATCATTTCAAATTGAAAAGACGCACATAATTGAATGGATGCGTCAAAATAACAATTATCAAATTAATCATACCAACGATTTCCAAAAAACACCTATTCACAATAAAGCAATTTGAGTGTACCAACTTTTTATGGTGGCCGTGGTATATTCAGTTATTTTCATTGCATATATTTATGAACCAAATTCAAAAATTGAATCATATCTTATCGTCACCTATAATTGTCATAGAATTGACCAAATGCTAACTGCTACCACTGAAGTTCACTCAAGTATATGGGTTCATAGTGGTAAGCCAGATCCCTAACTAAATAATAAGGTTTTATTACACAAGTATTCTTTGAAAAATGTATGTGTTTGACAACAGCAAAATGCATAGATTGTAACGTCTACTCTCAATTGATCTGACAACTAAACCTAGGTAAAGTATTAGACAAAACAATAATGACACAAATTCTAGAGCTAAACAACACTTTAAAGGAGATCTCTTGTTGAAGTCCTGTCATCATTTATCTGTACTAACTGCCACGCAAAGTCTTATCGCCCACTAGCAGGAATACAAACTCACCAAAAGTTGAAAAAAGTGTAACAATATAAATGGAATTAAATTCGTATCAACAGAATGTAGCGATAAGGGTAACAACTGCAATACAAAAATTACGAGTAGGCTGATTGCAATTCTTTAGTACAATTTCGTTTAGTATATAAGTCGTTCGTCATGCTTGTATGAAGGCGAAAATATGGGTATATACAACCTAACTTTTATAAGAATCTACTGACTAAAGGAAGAATAAGATACAATTATTTGTATCGATATTCTATAATTTTCCGAATAATAAATTAAAAATTGCTTTTAAGTGTATTTTTATGAGCAATCTACACAGAAAGATCAAAGTTTGAGTAAAATAGAACGGTAAATATTTATACAGCTTACAAACTCATAATAAAAAGCACGCTACCCACGTTCTTTAGACATCGACGGCAAAAACGATTATGGCCCAGTACCTCGAAAATATTCCAATATAAGTAAAACATTTTTAATGTCCTCCGAGATATTCGTCGCCATTAAAAAATTGTGCTAAAAGTGGCGCATATGTATTGAGTTAAAAGGAAGTAAACAATGAATTTTAAGCCTGATAAAATCAATTAATTTAATTTAACATCCATTGTCTGTTCTTTTTTAAAATTTAATTAAAAACAGCAAGAGTAACTGAATATAAAAATTACGTTGAAAGGACGTACTGCCTGCACTCGTCGAAAACAAGATTTATTGGCGATAGCATCCATCCTTCGTAAATTCCATCAACTATAAGAGCATATCGAATTGAAGACAAAGCAAATAGAAATGATCGACACATTTAAGCGATCAGGCAGACAAAAGGGAATAAAAGCACTAATAAGATTCAACCTTAGAAGCACAGATAGGTACTCGACAGGCAAAATTACGAGAATATTATTTCGCACTCTCTCAATATCTTCAGAGAAAACAATTAAGTGAGTAATTAGAATGAAATTATTTTTTTAGCGAGACAGGTTAGAATTGTTGCAAATAATAATTATAAAGGTCGTTTACTATTAATGCGTATAGTAGTGCAGTACCTAAACTCACTTTACAAAACTACAGGTGGCGACCAAAGTTATCTCCTTTGGCAACAGACAGAGAAATGCTGCGAACACTAACTAAAGCCTTGAAGTGTAATAAGTAGGTGGTTTTGAAAGGTTTATAATATCTACAGCGGCTAACATATACAATTCTAATTCGATTATCTAAAACCATGGAAGATATCGTCAATCGCCATAACGAACCGGACATTTCTAGACAGCAGTTTAGTGTTTGAGACAATGAATTCTGAAATTAACTCCAATATTATCGAAATCATCTATTCTCAAATTCGAAGTAAAATGGTTTCAACTTCGGGATTGATATAATTTCTTCATTCAATTCTACAGCAGTCGAAGTTCCTCATGGAATAGTAGTAGCTCTCCAGGAGGTTGACATTTAGACCCCGCAATTTATGCTGTTGATTTTATTTAAACATCAGAGAAATGAAGCTTTGGTTCATAATTAACTTTGTCTCAAAATGTTATTTAACTGAAACGTAGAAAGACGCGTCGAAGCACCCGTAAGTAATAAATGACATCAAACGTTAATTCTAACATGAATCTAAGGTTTTGGGCAAAATAATCTAATTTAAGTTGTCGGAGTAGGCTTTCCCTCTCATGTATGTTTCGTTAGGCCTATGGTTTCGTCTTTATTTTATTTATGCTATTATTTTAATGTGTTACATGTACTATTCTGTTATCTCAAGTCGTGAACCGAACATCCTAATTGTTTCAATGTTTGGACAGCTCTTTATATACAATATGTTGGCCTGATGTTGTGGTGAACCACGAAACTGGTCGCATGTGAATATACATACGCGTTTGTGAGAATTAGGACCTTTTATTACTCATTTATCTAATCTAATTTATTTATCCGGTAAAGTTTATAGGGTTAGCTACAGCCTCATTGGCGTTGTAAAATCGAACAAGCTAAACAAATTGTCATCACTTCTGCTTGGCGCAAGTGCTTGTAACAGATTCAAACTCATAAACATCGGCAAAGAGTGTGTGTAAGTGTCCATCGCAAATTTCAGGCGACTTTGCAGTTAGTCAATTTAGCTTCGTTTCTGTTATATAGTGATAGGCTATCAAAGGAAAGCTGTAAATTATCTAATCGGAATGTGTAACTGTATGATTTGTGAAAAACACCAGAAATATAAAATATATGCTTGGTATCAATAAATTGGAAATAACTTTGGATTGAAACGTAAGCCCCTCTCCTACCACTGCATCAATAAAACCATCATCAGATTTAACGCAGATACTTTGATATGATCGAAGGTAAACAGTCGCACTTAAAACGGCACGGCGTCTTTTAATGTAGGAGATTGCGGTTAATTACGGCACCAAGTAAACTAATATCAGAGGGGAAACGGTGGTACAGTTTTCTTGATGACTGTGGAAATCTACGTCCACTGAACTTTAAAATGTGTCAACTTTACTTGTGGTAGATACTATAAAGATAACGACGCAGATGAGATACTACACACTTACTAGAAAGAGAAATTTTAATTTTATTTCGATCAGAAGTTCCACGAAAATATGTTCATCACTTGAAAGCTACGAATTGAGAGTATATTTTATTAAAACTTGGGACTATTCCCACAGCGATGCTTTAGAATAAGAACTTATTGAATAATCTATTAAGATGTTGCCGATATGTATACTAAAAGGTGTGACACTGAACTTGAGAAGACACTGGCGCCTTCAGGGGATATCCTACTGTAAAATTTATACAAAAAATTGTTGGAGGTACCAGCATCAACTTCGAAAGAGCTTTCACTTGTATATTAAAACTATTATTTAAGCCATAATACTCAGAATTTTTATATTTTCAACTGTCAGAACTTCCTTTTTTCAAATGTATTACATTTCCTTGAATATAAGCTATTAGGGGTATGCTAAGGTATGGATTATTATTTTCATTAGTATAATTAAATATAATAAATAACAGTTGAGAATGATTGGAACAATGAATCTAAGAAAAATAGAAATTCACGAGATTACGTGGCATGCATCGCTTAAAAATAAAACGTAATATTTCACCAGAATATACACTAATTTTAATTATATATGTAGATAATCTGAAATCGCTTGCTCATACCGATGAAGCTGTTCCGAACATTGAATCGTTACAACTCCCCTAGCTCATCTAACAAATGTATCGCTCGCGAATTAAATCGTGGAACGCGCTGCAACTAAATTAATATAAGAAGCACTGATTACACTCACTTAACCTAATTTTCCAACTAGCAGCGTAAATAAATCGTAAATAATTATATACGCGTTCCGAGGAAATAAGGTAAATCCAGGAATCTATTTTAGAATACCATTAAATTCTAGCTTCAATGAAATAGGTTCAAAAACCGAAACTCTTCAAAAATTATGTTGTCAATTAGCCTGACGTCTGGCGTGAATTGACACAAATCCATGGAATTAGTTGGCGTGTACAAAAAGAAAAATGTCGAAATGCATGTCGTATTTCTTCCGCGCTTTAAGATACCGTTTCAATTAGTTTTGATGTGATCGTGCATCGTTTTTTACTGCGCTATTTTGTGTATTTAAAGAAGTTTTACTGCAGATTATTTTATTTAAGGTGTTAGAAAACATATAACTACTCTGGGTAAGTTCCCATATACTGCATGTATGCCACAATGCTAAACTGTGTTAAAATTTTAGTATCTACTCAAAAAATGGAACATATGCCAATTTTTATTGAATGTGGTTCTTGTGCTGATGTACCCTAAGGAAAATTACTTTGGCCTGGGTCCTCAGCCACATGGGAGTGAAGGGAAACGAGGCGGCCGATGAGCTGGCCAGACGAGGCTAGTCAAGGCCTTTCATAGGAGCGGCCCCTTCCTTCGGCACTACCAAATCACAAATTAAGAGGTCCATCTACGAATGGTCACAAAACAAGTCCAAGGAATTGTGGGAAAGATCGTCAGGACAAAGACAGGCTAAGGAGTTCCTAAGGGAAGACAGGAAGACTGTCAAAATGATAGTAAGTCTGATGACCGGTCATTGCAGACTGAATAGGCATATGTTTAACATAGGCCTGGCAGAAAATGCTCTCTGCAGATTCTGTCAAGAGGAAGAAGAAACCCCAGTTCATGTTTTGTGCCACTGTGACGGCCTAGCGAGGACAAGGTTTCTAGTAATGGGGGCAGAGAACCCCACAGCCAACGGCTACACAAAAGAGCCGCTCTCAAAAATGATAAGTCTGATTAAGAAGGCGAAACTAGAGAGCGTTCTCTAAGGTAAAGGGGATCACAATAGACCTGTAAAGGTCGCGGTGAAACAGGCCCGCATGCCACACCACTTCTAACCTAACCTAACCTAACCTTGTGCTGATGTCATCTCCCCGACGAACAAAATACAGTCGCTTCAAAAGACAACTATAGATAAGTTACAGAAAATGGCCCCACAAAACTAATAAAACAAATATTTCTTAATTTACATATTCTCTTCATAACAAGTTCAATCCAGTTAATAATAACTTTTATGCAGGAATTATGCATCAGATAAATATGTATTTCGAGCATTATGTGGAACTTTACATAATTTTCTAAATACTTATATATTCAAGGAAAGTCTTCCTACACTGTCTCCTACCGTTAGTATGTTAATAGTATCAATATGAATATTTATTTTATTAATTGGGTCGCTTGAAAGGTACGCACGAATAAATAACATTTTTATAGACCATCAGTTCGCATAAATATGTATGAATTTTGCCGTTAAAATTTGCAGATACAAATACGAAAGTCAGTGACCGGAATACGGGAATGCTTAATCAATAAAAGCGACAACCAGAAATCGAAAGTAATAATTTCATCTCGATGAACAGTTAATGCATTAGCACGTACAACACATCAGATTGTACGTACATTTACTAGGATTAAAAAAGATCTAGCTGCGAATTGGACGTCTTCCATTCCTAATGGAAATATCATTCAGCGATTAAAAGAGCACGATTAAAAGGATGAGGGTAAACGTTTTTATCGTCTTCCTTCCATATATACACTCTCTACCGTTTGAGCTAACAACAGATAACGGCGTAGGATGGAAGTGACACTTATTGATCTTATTTCGATTTACCAAGGCTCTATAATAGTTATGTCATAACCACATACCATCTATCAGCGTCCTTAAATCGCACGTAATTAATTTCCGGTTAATAATAACGACACTCAAACGAAAAATGCTCATCAACGTGTCAGTTGAAGGTAAAAAGTGTAACCTATTGATTCCAAATTTCTCAGTATTTTACTTGTTTGATATTACAATACGCATTAGAACAAAATATCTTATATCGATTTTATATTAATAGTAACACAAAGTAAAATAAATAAAACAAGGCCTAGAATTGATTGGCGCAAGCCTATTTCAATCAGTTTGCTTGGACAGTAAAACTTTTATATTAAAGAAACTTAATTACTTGTCGCATCAGTTTACTGTTGTAATTGTATATGTTCTAAAATATAAGTAGAGACCATGTATGTACATATATAACTGAGTAACAGCTTAAAGATATGCGAATATGGTATCGTTTTATAGAATCGGATACTCGTATCTTAATTATATTCCTCCATAAAACACGTCCCATGAAGCTGATTGGCATCAGCATAAAAGGAGTTTTGTAGATTGAATCGTTCTGCTTCCATCGCGCTACAGATAAATAAAATAAGAACATTCAAAGTCTAAGGGAGAAGATATGGCTCTTATTTCGCTGTTGATATAGTTATATTAATTAGCAGAAAATTAATATTATCTAAGTAAAACATTCTGTAACATATGATATAAAGAGGAAAAAATTATTGATTTTAAAGATGTGAAGGTTAGTATTAGATATAACAATAAAAAGTATCGAGAAGGGTAGAAGTAAGCCAAAATCTTTTTAGAGATTAAACAAAAATAACAGTTAGTACAATTCTGGTCGCGTAAAAATAATTAAGCAAGACAAAAACAAATAAATTAAAAAATATGTTGCCAATCTGTATACATGAACTACTAACCAAACAAGAAGAAAATATATATCGCTGAAAACTTTTTTTTACTTTGTACTTGAAGTCTATAACAGTTGTCCAAATTCAAAACTCCAAGCGGTATTTTCCTTATTTGTAAACTAGAAAACCGAACAAGATATCGTTAAAAAATATTTACAAAACTCTCGCACTATTTCCAGTTTTTGTTTATAACTGAAATACAATAAGTTTAGAACAGAAACAAACAAAAATAAAGAAAATAATCAAAATAACACAAAAGTAATTGTCCTGCAAATATTATATCATATTTAGATGCATTAATAACACAGGCCTGCAAAAATTAACTTCATAAAAAAAGTTTGATTATTTAGGGTGATCTAACAGTTTTGAAGGGTGCCGAATTCTAAAATGACAACAATTTTTCCCCATCACCAACCGCTTTTCCGCAACTCAACACAATAATCTGAACCTAACGCGTATGAATACTGTTTTGGAGAGTGAAAAAATGTATGTATTTCAAAAAAATTATTAAAGGTTTTACGGCCGTTTGCACCGTCCCTAGTTAAATCAAGTTAAATTATAATTAAAATTAAATCTTGGTTAAATTAGTTAAATAGGAATTTTTAGTTGCACGGAGATCTTAACAAAAGATTTAACTATTGATTTACATTTTAATCTTTTGTTAAGATCTCCGTGCAACTAAAATTCCGATCTAACTAAGATTTAATTTAATTATAACTTAACTTGATTTAACTAGGAACGGCCGTTAGTTATCCAAATTAAGTTTATTAACAAGAAAAGACGCTGCCAATGTACTTTCAATTAATTTAATCCACTTTGATGGCCCTGTACTTCCTTTCCCTCTTCTCGTAAAAGTAAGTAACAGCTGGATTCCCTCGACGAAGTGACGAGCAGTAAAGCGTCTCTTTCAACACCTAACATTGTGGACTGAAGTTTCTCATCAAACATTAGCTTACGTATAGGAAGTAGGAAACTGCGTGCAAGGGTATTGAAAGCAATGACCAGTGCTGGATAAAGCTGTGACGAATTGTTACATGATACGCAACTTGATGTAAAGAGGGGGAAGAAATTTTTTGCGGGATTGACTAAAGCTTCGCGGAAAACGTTCTTTGCTCCTGGCATTGGAGTCAGGTCCAATGTTTGTCAGGTTGGCCATACTTTAGTCCAGTGTTCATTCCTTGCTCTGCTATCTCATTCAGAAATAGGCACTTCGTATTTCCTTCCAGCAGACCAAGCAGCATGCCCAAAACTTTCAGATCTATATCTAATTTTATTTAACACCTAAAATTCGCGTAATTTTCTTTGAGGTGTACAGAATGCCGTAGACGAAGAGAGGCATATGTGTTACCATTGTGCAGAAGTACAGCCTTCAGACTTCTTTCTGAAGGATCAATGAAAAGCCACCATTAAAGACGACGCACTAATCACTGAAAAAGTTAATACGATACTTGCAAAGAAAGAGTATGATTTGTTAATCCAACATTCCAAATTTGGTTTGATTATCTGCAGCGGTTCCAAAGTTATGAATTTTTAAAACTACGAAATAGAGTCGAGAAGCGCTTGCTACTATACCCGCATGCAATTTTCGCCCTTATTTCGTAGTTTTAAAAAATTCATAATTTTGGAACCGCTGCAGGTAATCAAGCCTGAATGTTGGATTAACAAATCATACTCTTTCTTTTAGTGATATAAATTTAATTCACTTTCACCACAAATAAGAGGTGCGTATTTGCATGGGTACTTCAATGCCTGTAACTTTGTTCATAATTAACTTATTAGAGAAATACTCCACAGTTAAGCTTTTCTTGTCGTTAATGACCAATTTCTGGCGAAAGAAATCGTTTTTCATCTTTTATTTGTAAAACAAGCCATTTGTTTGTTATCCGTTGAATACTTTTGCTGCTGACTGTATGTATGTATGAGATTCGTTGTGTGGCACCATATTGTATACTATGAAAGTTTTTACTGTTTAATGTGCTAACTGACGTTGTTTGTGAGGAGCCTATAATTTGTCGTGGTCCTTATGTCTCACACCGAAATAGGAGTAATACACTTTCCTAACAAAATCTGCAATGTTTCTCTGGTGTTTTTTAATAACAAGTTCATCACAAATGTAAAAAGATATCGGGAGAATTATGACGACCACGACTAGAAGACATGTTGACACGAAAGGAAACAAAACGCAAATGAAATACTGTGAGCAGCCTGAAAGTGTGCTTGAGTTGAGATGACTCAGACGAGTGGACTATCGGGGTTGATTTATACATGACAGGATGATTAATAAATGATTATTTAATGTCATAATTTTTTCCCGGATTCAGCACCCAAATATCAATAAAGATTGCCTTTCAATTTCAAAAAATTTATGTGACCATTACATTTCCCTTGATTATAATTTCTTTTGTACTAAATGTTTAACTCTTTCAGTCGCGGTGGTGGACAAAATGAACCACCTAATTTATTCCTAATGCGTCATGGTGGTACCGGGGATGTACCAGTGAATCAAATATATTTTTCCAAGTGTCGCAGAAGCACAAAATCTGTACGATTGTGGCAACTGTGTATTATTGGCTGCATACTTTCGATTCATCCAATCAGCTGGACAGTTTTCAACGGAATCTATTCACCGGCCGACATTTAAGGTTAGAGTGCGTCGTATTATAACATGCTAAAAAACGAAAGTGTTTAGAATCCAAAATAAAACAATGAATTCGGACTATTTACTATAAAAATACTCAAAGGTTATTCCTGAGCATATTCACAAATTGGTAAGTGGAATAATTTTATTCTTTCGTATTGTTTTTGAGAAATATCAAGTGGTATTATAGTTGTACCACCATGTCACAGGATCCTAACTTGGAACTGTTTTCAGAAAAATGGAAGATCTGCCATTCTCATTGAAAGGGTTTACATGGGAGGAGTTTCAGAAAGAGTATGAAAATCTCCCATCTGATTTAGAATCAGATGCAAGTGACCTAAATATTTATAGTGATGATGATGATATGGACGGATGTGCTGGTGATGTGGATATGGACGGATGTGCTGGTGATGTGGATGTCATGGATGGAGTATTAGAAGTGGGATATGATGATGTTTATGAAAATCTAGAAGATGATCCGGAATGGAATATGCCACTGAGTCAACTCAGAATCAAACTTGCTGGTGCAACATGGGGACAGGTCGAAAAAATAAACAGCCCTCCCGAATTCACTCAATATTCTGGAATTACCGATAAGGTTCGAGATTTGCAAAACCCATCACCATACAATTATTTCATACTATTGTTCGATGATCAAATCATAGAAAATTTAGTTTTCCAAACTAATTTGTATGCTAACCAGAAGTACCAGGCATCTGGAAGAAAATTCAAGCATACAGATACTAATGAAATGAAAGTGTTTTTGGGCATAAACCTACTAATGGGTATAAAGTGTTCGCCAAGCTATAAAGACTACTGGAGTTCTAGTCCTGACCTACATGATGCCTACATAAGTCCACTGATGCCAGTCAATAGATTCAGTTGGCTTCTGAACCACATTCATATAAATGATAATAACTTGATGCCAGATAGAAAAGATCCAAATTTTGACAAATTGTATAAAGTGCGTCCATTGCTCGAGAAACTTGCAGAAAATTTTGAAAAATGTATACATCCCAACAAGTGTTTGGTTGTTGACGAATCTATGATAAGATTTAAAGGAAGAAGCTATCTCAAGCAATATATGCCCAAGAAACCCATCAAGAGGGGATATAAAATTTGGACACTAGCAGACAAATCAGGCTATTTGTATAGGTTTCAAATATATACCGGCAAATCAGTAGATAGAGTAGAGAAAGGTTTGGGTGCGAATGTAGTAAAAATATTAACACGAGGTCTTGAAGGGAAGAATCACCACTTGTATATTGATAATTATTTCAATTCATACCAATTGCTTGTTGACTTGAAAAATAAACAAATTCATACATGTGGAACTGTGAATACCAATCGACAGAATATTCCAAAAATGCTAGATGATAAAAGGTTGAAGAGGGGTGAATTTGACTGGAAGACAAGTATATCAGGATTGTCAATATTTAAATGGAAAGATAACCGAAGTGTCCATTTGCTTTCGAACTATCATGATCCGAACGAAACTTCTACAGTTAAACGAAGACAGAAAAATGGAGAAATAATTGAAATACCTTGTCCCAAAGTTCTTCTAGACTACAATGCCAATATGAATTTTGTCGACAGGTTCGATCAACTTAAATCTGCATACGAAATAAACCGTAAGAGCCACAAATGGTGGCATCGTATTTTTTTCCATTTTCTAGACACATGTGTAGTCAACGCATATATTTTGTATCAGCTGACACATAATGAATTCTACCTATCGCAAAAAGACTTCCGTAGGAGAATCGTAGATGGGTTATTGTCAGAACAAATAGTATCTCTACAAAGAAAAACTCATGAGTCTTCTTGTCCTCTGCAAATAAAAAAACACAAACGTACGGTTCCTGATGAGATCAGATTGGAAAACTCAGCTCATCAACCAATCCGAGGATCAAGAAGGAGATGTGCGCGGTGCAGTAGCAAGACAGAACAAGTCCGCACTAATTGGATGTGCTCAATCTGCAATGTACCTCTCTGTTTGTCTGCCAGCAAGACATGTTTTCGGGAGTTTCATGGCCAGCAATAGTGGAGTGTCATATACTCAAGAGACACAGTGGTACCATAGATGTACCACCCCACCAGGAGTTCCTGGTGATGACGGAGATGATCTCTATATTTTTATTATTATGTATTTTCATTTTATGATTGGACAAATGTATATTCAGTCTGAAAAATTAAACTTTATTTTTCCGTGACGCATAGGTAAATTATTTCGCTCATTAGCTGTGCCGCAAAGAGTTAACTACAGAATTCAAATCAGTAGTCTTAACAAGCAATCTGACCGTAATGTTGACGTCCATGACGCAATAACTAGTTTCGAAAATTGTATTAGTAGTATTTGTAAATGAAGTTTTATTTATTATAAAGCACGTTTATTATATTAATCCTGACAAGAAACATTGCTGTTACAATATTCTATACACAGCTCGCCCTTTGTATACTATACTGTATAAACGTGAACATAAAGGAATTGCGAACCTATAATAAAATTCAAAATCAAACACGATGTTTATATATTTTTGTTTCTTCGAAGGTTTGATGTACTTTTCTTTATCGAGAACTTGTGTAAAATATTATACATCTACAGATATATTATATATATATTTAATAAAGTTGCTCTGATGGTTGTTTTTTAAGTTGTTTTTTTTTTATTATTATCCTTTCCTGTGTGATATTTTGCAAATTAAGTTTAAAAAGCATCGAACGAGGAAGTGTGGTTTTGACGTTAGACTTTGACAATAATTCTTTGAGAACGCTTATTTTTCATAGCACACTGGATAAGTACCGATGGGTTGTGTGTGCATTTAAAAAAAAAACTAATTACCTCCTAAATGATCATTTGTTTAAGCATGAATTCTAACTTGATAGCAAATTTTTTTTAGAAAAAATCGAATAACTACAAAACGCACGAATCAAATTAAAAAAAATAGAAGTATTTATAAAGCTTAAAGATGTAAATCCAACTATTAATTGTATTATAGGCTTTCATAAAAAAAAACATTTTCGAACTGTGCCATTATTTTGCTAGCTGATTCCGCAATGCTAGTAGTACGAGGGAGCGTTTTTATATTCGCGGAATGGGGGATAAGGGGTGGAAATAAAAAAAACCAAATTATTTTTCTTTTTCAATATATTCACCTGCAAGACGGATACATTTTTCACATCTTTCAATTAATTTATTTATACCCTCATAAAAAAATGATTTCTCTTTATCTGCAAAATACGCCGAAACGGCCTCCTTGACTTCATCATCGGCAGTAAATTTTTTACCCCGCAGCTCTTTTTTCATTTTCGGAAACAGGTAATAATCACTCGGGGCCAGGTCTGGGCTGTAGAGTGGGTGATTCACAATTTCGAAGCCCACCTTATGCAGGGCAGCTAACGCAACGCGGCTCTTGTGGACGGGCGCGTTGTCGTGCAAAAGCAGCACACCTTTCGTCAAGTTTCCCCGTCTTTTCTCTTTAATGGCTTCTTTTAGTCGCTCTAATAATGAAGCGTAATATTCTCCGGTTATAGAAACACCTTTATCTTTATAATCAATCAACAATATTCCTTCCGAGTCCTAAAATACCGTTGCCATGAGTGTCCCAGTTGATTGTGACACTTTAAATTCCTTGGGAGGTGCTGTGCCCTTTTCATGCCACTGCATGGAGTCTTGTTTGGACTCAGGTTCATAATGATGAACCCAAGTTTCGTCTCCAGTAACAATTCGACTCAATACACCATCCTTGTCTTCATTACAGAGGTCCAAAAATGCACGCGAACACTCTACGCGCTGTTGTTTTTGCGGCGGCGTGAGCATTCTCGGCATGTCTAAGGTCAGCGCAAGATGATCGTGTAGGATTTTAAAAATTGTTGTATCGGATACGCCAACCATTTCTGCGAGTTGTTTCTTCTTTAGTCGAGCATCTTCGAGTACAATTTTTTCAACTTTTTGGATAAGGCCTCGGGTCGTCTTCAAGGGATTCCCTTCCTTGTTTAAATAAACTATGCCACTTGTACAGCATGGTTTTTCCTGGACAAGAGTCGCCGTAAAACAATGACATCTCATTCATTATGATCGCGACTGATTTTCCTTGCCTGGTAAGGAACTTTATAACGGCACGATATTCGATTTTTTCCATATTTCACTTTTCACTCCTGATTATGTTACTTGGTTGACGATAGCTCAAAGACTAACTGTCTAATACTGCGTTGGTTGTCTGCCTCTTCTTGAAAGGTGCTCTTCTTCCAGTTCCACTTCCTTCATGGATGTCTTTCTGGTGGTTCTCGGGTTCCTGGGTTGTTGTGGCTTCTCGGAGTCTTCTGGATAGATCTCCCACGCTGTTGGTATCTGAAACTAACGAAACAGAGGTATTATTTTATGAATAAATCATCACCGCGTCACATTTTTCGGAGTATCTCCGTTGTGGTGCGGTGCTTGGTGGGCCCCACTGATTTTTGCGCGATAGCGCTACTCATCGCTGGGTTGCTGCTCGCGAGTGCCTTGTCGAAGAATCCTCGGTTGAGTTTCCTCAAGAACTCGTTCAGGTCCTGGACGTCTGTCGCTGTAAGTTGTCGGAGGACTGCCAGCGAGGTGCGTCTAGGAAGTCGGAATACACGTCGCAGAACGCGATTTTGCACTCGGACTAGTGGAAGGATGTGAGATGGAGCCGCCGTGGCCCAAGCTGGGCTGGCGTAGGTTAGGATCGGGCGGATATGGGTCTTGTACAGCATCGCGCCCGTTTTGGGATTGAGTTTGTAGTTACCGAGGATAGCTATATATAGCTGGTGCAGTCGACCGATGGCCCTGTTCCTAGCTCTACCTAGATGCTCGGCGAAAGTTAGCTTCCGGTCGAGGATCATTCCCAGGTTTGATCTTCTCGCTCCAGTCGATCTCCGTCCGAAGAACGGTGATCTTTCGGGGCGAGGGTTGTCGTCTCCGGCTGAACGCAATAGCTTGCGTTTTCCTCGGATTGATGGTCAAACCGAATTCGCTAAGGAATCCCTCGATTCGATCCAGCTGCGCTTGGGCGAGCTGAGCTGCGATCTCGGGACTCTTCGAGGTAGCCACTATAGCGGTGTCATCCGCATAGATGGCGTTAAACACTCGTCGGTCGGTCGGTTTGGGAATGTCCGCAACGTAGATGCTGAACAGTGCCGGGCCCAGTGCCGAGCCTTGTGGAACTCCAGACAGCATTTGCCTCTCTGATGATTCCGTTCCGTTAACAACGGTGTAGAATCTTCGGTCCTTGAGGTACGATCTGATGGTCTTCAGGATTCGCGGCTGAAAGCCGGCTACCTTCATCTTCGTCAGCAAGCCTTCATGGCGGATCTTGTCGAACGCCTTCTCCAGGTCCAGGGATACCATAATGGTCGTCTGTTTCCTGTTGAATGCGGTCGTGACGTGATCCGTGATCCTGAATAGCTGCATCGTGGTCGAATGTAACTGTCTAATAGCAATGAAACTTCGTATTTATACTAATTATGAGTCGCTGCACAGGCCACACCCCCAATGCGCCTAATCACCCCCCTACAACCCGCTCATTCCGCGAATATAAAAACGCTCCCTCGTATATCTACCAATAGTTTGCAATCTTGAATGTAGCAATTTACCAAGGAAGGTTCAAGTTCAATGTAGGTATTAAATTGCTTATAGTATTTGTTTATTTTTGACTAACTAAATCTCTTTTCTGGTGCCCTAATGTTCGATCAAGCTTAGTCTATACGTATCTATCTATAATTCAAGTATCTCCACATTGTATTCTACTTTCATGATGCTAAATCATAGATATGTAGTATAAATATGAGATTCATTTTTATGAGAAATAGAAAATTAATTGTTAGTAACGCAAATTTTCATATTTTTTATATTTTTCATTTATATGTTGAATTATAAAACTTAAGACAGATAAAATCTCTACTACACTTATGTACAGTTACTGCACACACAAAAAATTTAAATAATTTAGCCTCATCCAGTACCTTTATCCATTATAATTTATCAGCTAAGTGTGTTGGCCTTGCAAAGTAATTAAACGTGTACTTTGTCGTCAGGAATTTTATGTACATATTATGCAAATATAAATGTATAGTCAGATAAACCCTACAAATAAAAAATGCAAACCGCGATATTTTTTAATTTACACGTTTTATACATAGCTTTAGTCTGTCTACGTGGAATTTAAAGATCGTGTAATATTTCGCGCGATTACTCGCCCTCTCTTTAACCTAATTTTGGTTTCATTAATTATATTGCCATCATAAATTCATATCCGTTTGTGAAACATACACGTATATATTCAGTGAATTAATCTAATTACCACTAATTACTACGTTCTGCAGCTTTAGAAGTTACAAATTTATACAGCTATTTTAGAGAATGCCTTGTCTTTTTGATGAAGATTACAATTCCTATAAAGGAGCTTAATATAGGTAATCTTGCTACGATTTAGAAGACGTTGATATAACATAAATGAAAATAAGTTACTCTGCAAAACGTATCATCATGTCCACATAGAACAAATCCACAAAAACTGATTTCACAAAACACAAACGAAGCAACTATTGATGTTTTCCTCTGCGTATTTGTTAATTTCAATGCCATGAAGTACGTATTGTATTGAGGCGAAAACGTTCTAACGGTTCTGGCAGTTACCGTGACTTTCCGTGATCCCCTACCCACTTTTTGCTCCTGAAGAAGCTACTTACATTAATGATGAAACGTCGAGTTAATAGATCTTTGAAATGTTGTGCCTTCATTTCACTTTAGTTTCTATTTTATTTATTTTTGTATGGTGTAACAAATATTATATACAGCGTATGAAGCTTTTGCAGATATCAGAGCAGTAGAATGTTAAAAACCTAAGAAACACACTGTCTTGGGCGAGAGGTTTCCACGTGTTCACGAAGGGAAAGAACTAATTTCGCGAACTGTACGGCGAACTTTTCTAGATAGTGGGCTGCGAGCACGTTGCAAAGATTCCATTAACACAACACTGTCACAACTTTATTATTCAGTTCTTCCAACTAATATTCAGGAGCTATGTAAACATACAACACTGTGCCTGGTGTATTTCACGATATAGGAGGCATAAGGAGATGATTCCCAGTATTAAAGCAATCACATCCAGCAGTGGTACATCGTTTTCGTGGTGAGTATAAGCTATGATTATATTGGTTTAGTACTACTTCTGTATCAAATGTTATTGCACTATGTTCACTCTTTCATAATATGCAGGGTGTACTCGAGAATTCTAACCAGCGGTGTTAACCAAAATTGTTTATATGGAATTTAATTTCTTGGATTACATTAGTTTGAATAGTGCGAGTAATTTCAATTATTTATGTGAAAAATCAATTAGTACGGATTACATTTATTATAAAAAAATATACAAAAGTATTTTATTTTTAATAACTAACGAAGAAAAATCTTCAATAACGGTCGACAAAACAAAAATACTAGCAACGGAGAACACAAAAATAATGGCACTATTACTAACACGGAATATTCTATTTTTGTGCCTCATTGTACATTTCCAATATTTTCCTTAAACAATACATAAGTGAGTAATAATGGGGCTAGACAATAGCAAAAGGTAAACAAGCAAAACAAATGTAAAAACTCAATCTACTACCAAGAAAGTATACGGTATTCATAATATATTACGCTAATCGGACAGAGAACTTGAAGGGCGCTTGCAGGCTACGACAATTAGTTAAGAACATGCTGGACATAAATCATTGTTAATAATTGATCCCTTAAATAGATACTACCAATAACAGACAATTATTAAATAAACGCTGGTACGAAGGGTGATGCCATGATGCGACTCTCTTGAACCTACTTAATAAAACCCTTATTGTATGTGATTTTTCGTTATTCATCCCCCCTCCTCCTCCTGAAATAAATTTTCAACACGCTTGCAAAGTATAATACATAAAGGAATAGAGATAAATCAAATCATTCAAATACAAAAACTCATACTACTTTCAGTATTTAAGTTATAATTCGCACATAAGACAATGGAGATAGTATCTGTTCGTAATAATCTGTGATTATATTTATGTCATGGTTCCTACAAAAGCTTTCCTGGTGTGATCGTTACTGTATCAATCTGATTTTTACGGCATCAATTCCCAAGTATTCGGTCACCACGAGCAAGAAAACAAGCTTCTGTTGTAAACCACTGCTAGTAAGGAATCGATATATCTTTTTCCGAACTTATCCTTGTAATTCGTATCTATTAACTATTTCATCAATACAACAGCGTCTTAACTAACATTTGTCTACACTTGCACATACTAATCCACGAAGTAATTGATTCTAGTATCGTTAAATAGCAATATTTAACATGGATACACATATTTAAAACTAATCAAGAACTGCAACTAATTTCTTTTGTTCCGTTTCGTTACATTTGATGCCAATTCCATACAAATTTTCTAGGATATTCTTCGTTTAGTCACTAGTAAAGTTCACTTCTAAAAGTACTTTCATCTAAGCGAGGGCTAACAAAGTGTCCTTCCTCTACTTGGCCAGCGTGTCTACCTGTTCCCTCCTAATTTCTAAATGGCTTCATGCATAAGGTTAGTTTGCTGTCGATCTTTAGCTAACATTAACAATACATACATATACACAAATCAACACTTACAGAAGTTGATGATTCTAAAGGAGATTGAACAACCCTCTTTTTTATGTGTGTTAGTTTCAGTGACTCCGTAAGCCGTATCACTTGTATGGGTATCAACTGCAACACTCGCAGTGGAGGTTTTATGTGTATAATTGTGGTCAAATGGCTTTGTGAGAGCATCATACTGCCTTTTATCATGCGACGCCGTTAATCAGTTTGCTCCCATCAGCGAATAGTAAGTCGATCCGGATATCAATTCTCCGCGAAAAATTTCACCGTCTCTCCGGAGAATTGAAATCCGACTCCTATCGTTGCGCCACAATGATAGTCAGTCGCCTAACTACTGCGGCTATCGACCCGTGTACCTTAGTCCAGGTTTAGTAGCTACTACTTAAAAGTATTTTTGTGTTCGATAATGATCTTGCAAAAAAACTAAATGGAACCACATCTTAGCGCTGCTTTACTTTGTTCATGCTAAGTGAGCATATCAATATGATTGCTGATATAGGGCATATCATACACAAACATCAAAGATACGTATAAAAATTTCAATCAATGATTACTAATCGGCAAATAACTACCACAGTACAACAAAAAAACAAACCTCCACATACTTCAAAAGAAAAATATGCATATGCTAAAGTTCTTAAATCTGCTTGTACAAACGTAAAATAACCTGTTTATACTCGCCTAAGTTTTCTATAAGCTTACGCCAAGTTAACAGACCGTGGCTGAATTGCCTGGGCTGAAATGTGGAACGTAGCTTTTGTATACTTCTAATATAACGGAGTACATACTAGGAAACACAAATCAATACCTGAAGGACTACATTGTTGTTGTATGTGCTACTTACATTGACAAAGAATAATCCACAAAAATATAGCTAAAACAAGGACCAGTAATTCAAGAATACGCACAAAAGTACGATAAGTTAAGAAACTAGCTAATTTAACATGTTTATAACAGTAATTATTTTATATGTCCCAGTTCCTTTCGTGCTAATACTAAATTCATTATATACACATATTAATAGAATGACTTTCAGCTGTTTGCGCCAATTTGAATCTTCACATAAAGAAAAAATTATACCTACGCTTCCGAGAACAGTTCATATCTACCCTCTTTATATTTGCTTGGATACTTTAATTTTTGTTTCGGGATTCGCCAAAAATCGACCATCTGCGACTGCGGTTTCCAATTATGGTTTTCATCGGGGCTTTGTAAAGTACGTAATTAGGTCGATAAAACTCAGTAGCCTTACCAGCAGGAGCCTAATACTGAACACGGATACTATCTTTCTGTCGAACCAGCACGTTTACAGATAAAATTTTGTGAATACGTCGAGAAGAGTTTCCAAACTCATTTAGAAATTGAAATTCAATGTAGAGACCTATGTATAATCTTAGGTATGCTCGATTTAAATGCTTCTACATAAATTATGCAAAGCAATTTAATTTCATACGTTACAAGATAATACTTATTAAATTGATGACGTACCAAAATCAGAAAATCGTTTAATAATTTTTTTACACTTATGTTGTCCGCCAATTACTAATGATATCGATAGAAAAGTAGAAACCCTTATTTTAGATATACGGTCTGTTTTGTCTATTAAAAAATGCTAGCAAGAAATGTTTGCAATTGGCGAATGAACAACAACTTAAACCCGCTTGAGAAAACATCGTGTCAGTATTAAACGAAATTTTGAACAATGCGATGATTAAAATGACAAACATACGTCAATAAATGCTACACTTATATAATAATGCATTTTTTTAACAGCCAATTAATTAAACATATTTTATTTTAAAAATATGTCGTCCGGAGGTGGAGTCAAACCACCGAGTATGGCTATCGCGGCCCACTCGCAACAGTGTTACAGGCTTGATAGCTGCTAAACCCCCAGTATCTTGTGCTTATACACAAACGAAATAAATAAAAATACCTTCGTTTTGGGTATCAAATATTTTACACCTGTCTTCACATTTACAATGATACTGATGGGAAATAATAAACGTGTTCCAATTCACGCTCGATAATAAGTATGAAGTCCTGTTTATACTAAACATTTTTGCATTATGGAGTGTTGAACTCCCTCCCTTCCTCCCCCTCCCCCCTCCCGAAGAGCTAGCTCGACCAAAGGATAGACCTATTGTGCCCCCATGCCATTCATTATTCGTCTCAGCCAAGTTTCACCCGAAAAAAAAAGTCCGTAACCTGATCAAGAATTAACTGACTTACTCCAGAATTGTCTAATAGATCGACCCCAAAGTATCTCCACCTCCTCCCGTGCGCTGTTGAGCAGTCAGCAAGGCGATGGACTGGAGTTTTCTTCACACTCCTCCCAGCTTCTACACAGGGGAGAGTTTATCATGCCAATGCGATGCATGTGTTTATTCAGTGCGCAGTGACCGGTTAAGATGCGTGTGAGTAACCTCAGCTTGTACTGCTCATAAAGACTGCCTTCCCCAGTCTTTTTTCATATGGCCAAATCCCAAGACTTTTGCAGTGTATCATGCCGGCAAGTGCATTCCAGTAGGAGCAATGCCTAGCAACGAGTTCGGATCTGACACAGGCTTTGATGCTGCCATAATAACTCCCACACTTCGGTTCTGGACCTGCGAATGGTCATTTACTGGCACCATCTTGCTAACTTGTCAGCCATTTCATTGCCTCTGATTCCAGAGTGGCTTGGCAGCCATTTAAACATTGAATATCTTACTTTCATGATCGTGTGTCAACTGGTATGTTAGTGATGAGGTTTATATAAAAACTAGTATTTGATGCCCTGGTGAAACTCTTGTTCTGCCAAATGCTGTCTCTAAGAGATACAGTATTATTTGTAAAGAAATGAATTTGTGAAAAAAAAACAATTAGACCCCACAACGATGATAAAATTTCACCTTGAAAAACATAATATAATATACAATAATGATGCTGCGATGTTTGCCGAATAAAACAGACATATTTCCTAGTTATTGTTACTTATAAATTTTTGCAGTTTAAATTACATCAATTTTCGTTCCAATAACCATATCTCAGTGCCTTAATATTTCAGAATGTTGTATCACTACTACTCAAGTATTTTATAGCTATACTTTCACGCTATATTATTATTTCAGGGTACCTCCTATTACACAGTAATTTACCGGATAAAAATTTACGCAGAAATACGACCAGTCGAACACGTCGACTAATTTAGCAAATTTGAGACAAAGTACCAGCAGAGAAATACATAGCATCAAAGATCTTTTATAAAAAAAGGCAAAAGTTTCTTGTCTCCAGAATTAAGGTAAATAAAGGAGAGAGTCCACATGATGTAAAAAGATTATTCTATGTATTACTCGTATGTTTGAAATTAGGTTCAAACGTTTAATTAAAGTAATTAATTAGATGCTACTAATCTTTATGATAAAACATTCTCTTGTTAAGTAAAACATTTAACAACAGATTTATGTTCTACAATCAATAAAGTTACTGTACGTACGTACAGATTTATCTAAAACATTTAAGAAGTCAAAGCTAATTATTTCCGTTTCTTTTTAATTTTCTCAAATGTTACAGATAACGTTTACATTTTAATAGTGCTTATAGTAAATCAATTCGAAACTTTCTACTTTATATTTGAGATCAAGGTCTAACTTTACTATCTATTTGTTCCGATAGTCCGACAAAGAACTATATTGGAAATAACACTTATCTGATCGAACAAAAACCAAGATTTTCTTTTGAAATCGCAAAATCGTAAAAATTAAATTTCTCAATGGAATAATCGATAATGCAAGAACTCTCAGGTAAAATTTAATACAAACTGCTAATATAGGTACCTTTGAAAATGCAATTTTTGCTAGATAAACTAATTTACACTTTTTTCACTAGTGTCTTGTAGAAATTCGCATCGTTTAGTTTAAACAATATACGTATATGCAAAACGAATGATGATCTAACAAATTTTTTAGCTTATTACAAATAAATTCTTATATATTGTAACGCATAAATAGAAACGTATTTAAAGTGGATTACAACACTATTTAAGAGCATTGCATATTAATTAACTTGTCTACAATCTAGTATGAGCTCATCAGTACACTATCGATTTGATCCGTAATGCTTTTAAACCTCGTCACATGTTCATAGAACGGCTGCTTAATTCATGGTAAGATTTGCAATTTAGAAAAGCCCGTATGTTGACATGCATGTCCTTACATGATTTCATCTGTCTAGTAACAAGTTAAGTGTAACAACAAAAGCAACGAGCAATACTCAATCACATTACCATATCACAACGTCTAAATACAAACGTATTTAAAGTACATTACAAATCACGTCGTGTACTGATGAGGTCATGCTAGACTGAAACACGTGTATGTACGCCGTATGTAAATCTGTAATGTTACCTTAGTGTATACAGTGTTCTAATCCACTCTAAATACTTTTATAATTTATACGTTGTGGTGTGGTAATATCTATGAAATTTGAGTATTGTTCTTTGTTTTTGTTCTTATACTTAAGTTGTTGCTGGCTTTTCCCTCTAGCAAGTAGTAATATGCAAGTTAACATACAGTCTTTTCTATTCCAGTAATTGCCAAAAGAAGTCAACGTCCTATGTAGACTAGGGCTGGGCGAAGTATCGATACATCATCCAGTACTTGATATCATTACCGGTATCGATTCCTCGATACATATGTATCGATATTTTGGAATCAATATCTTGGAGTCGACACCTAGCTATCGATATCAATACAATATTAGCGTACTGATACTAACAAATTAATACTACGATACTGTAAAAATCTTGAAGCCAAGAAATTAAAACCATATGTATTGAAATCTGTCAAAACGATTTTCAGCTATCAATAAACGAACAAATTTTTAAGATATTAACTTGTCTCATAAACGAACTATTTTTCGTATATTGACTCAAACACTACAGAATGAGGGTACAGATATTGTAATTATTCACACACAATAACTATAAATGTTATAGAAAAAGCCACAAAGTGTCATAATGTTGTAAATTTGATACCGTAGATATGTTACTCAATATAATTATTGAAACATCGATACCTAAAAATCATTCCTAAATACCGGTTCTAAAGTATCGATACCTGCGATACTTCACCGATTCCACTACTCAAAATCGATACCATGCAAGGAATCGATACATCGGTAAGTATCGACAGCCAGTACCGAAAATGTAAGTATCGCCCAATCTTAATGTAGACTAATTAATCTATAAATGATGCTAGAGTCATTCTTCGGACCATGAGTTAAGCAAGTTATTCTATTCTCTATCACTATCTGTATTCTATGAGGATCTGTGGAGATTTAATAGCGTTACAAATTAAATCAAGTAGTGTGCTGATGAGGTCGTTGTATATTGAAACACGTGTATATATACTGGTTAATCTGTAATGCCGCCTTCATATATGTTATAATCCACACTACATACTTTTGTATTTATCCGTTGTAATATGCTAATATCTACAACATTCAAGTATTATTCTGTGCTTTCGCTGTTATATTTTATATACTGTTTGTAATCAAAGTTAAACAATAAAAAATGATCGCATCTAGCAAGTAGAAGTTGAAACGCGACCATTCTCGTCATAGATCGATGCATAAACAAAGGAGCAACTTAAACATGCACTAAAATATGCAAAATATTTTACAATGAAAGTTGAAATAAATTTATATTACTAAAAGAAAGAATGCGATTTGATAATCCTAAATCCAATGTTTATTTAAAGCGGTTTCAAAGTTACGAAGTTTTAATGCTACAAAAAATAAGCGTTCGTCGCTTACAGATCCCATAAGACCAATAGAAAAAAAAAGACGCTTGAATGACAAATCCTTCGTGAACGGTTTTGCATAAAGAATTATTGGTGTTTCACATATATGTACGTTACATCATATAGACTAACAATGGACGGATCCTCCACGATAGATGTAAAAATCGTACATGTAGAAAGTTTTATGTTAGTCTTGGGTGATAGGTTCTATGTAAAACAACCCTTATATCGATATCTGAGAGACGAAATTTATCACTCCGTTCATATATTGATACCATTATATAATACTATTGGCGTTTGGACGACGAGAATATAATTTGAACAGTAATATAATGCAGATTGCAAACCTACATTATTCATGTCGTATATTTAATTCAATTTACAAGTAAAGTTTTACAAACACATTTCAAGACTGTTATGTATTGTATGTCTATCTTTCTGTGCATAAAGATGTAATAAATAATTTCTAGAATGATTAAGATTTATAGCACAATTAAGGCATGGCAGAAATAGAATAAACAGTAATTTATTATTCGCAAGAATGGAGTTACGGTAACAGAACTCTGCAATAATTTGTCTGAATTAGTCGCAATACGTTAGACACACGTGAATTATTTCACTGACATTACGATATCAATGTGCTTGGTTACCTTATATCTTTAATTAAGTGTACCAAAGTTATCTTGAGTGCAATTTAGGTGTGTTTAAATCAGCAGAAACCGATCCAATGTTAAATTCTAGCATTATTAGACCAATTTTTACTAGTCAAATGAGAAATTGAGATAGAATGTTTTTCTCGGTCTTTCATTATTTAATTATATATTGCACAAATCCGTAAACTTTAATTAAAGTTTTTTTTTTATTATAGCGTTCAAAGGAAAATGTTTGTTGCAATTAAAATAAATAATATTCGGAATAAAGTCCTAGTTACAAATAAACAACAAGGATAATTTAAAGAGACCTAGCTTATCTTACCACAAAATATATCTGATGTAGTTTTTTTTTCTATTACAAGAATTTGTAATATCTTCAGGTGTATTATTATATTCAACCGAAAGAAAATGTTACTAAACAATAACAGAAATATTGATACATTCTATCAAAGTTGATATTCATATTACAAATCATCCTACAATAAATTTTGTTATTTATATAGTTAATGTTAAAATATTTCTTTAAATTTACCAAAACTTTATATCAATGCTTTGTGAAGAAACTTGTTAATTATCTTTACTTTCGATTCAAACGTATAAATACTTCGGTATTTATGTGAGGACATCATAACATACATCGAGCTGGCATTACAGAATAATAAACGTGTATATGAATGTTTCGGCTTTCTATAGCCTGTTTAATACACAATGTGATTAATTTTGCAATGCCAGTTAAAACTCAATATTTGAAAATTTGACACGTCATATGATAAGGTGTTCACTTAATATCTATCACCAGAGAAACTCTTCTCGTGCTATCTATTAACATAGAAACAGACCGTCTGTTTGGTTAATAGCTAGTGCGAGGAGATCTACTGTCACCATAAATATTAAGCAAATACCTTATCATATGATGTATTGAGTTTTGTTTACATTGCAGAATGAATCACATCGTGTGCTGATGAGGTTACAGAAAGCCAAATCACGTGTGAACACATTGATTAATCTTTATTCTGGTATCCTCACAGAGGACAGTATTTGTATGTTTATGCGATGTGGTAATGTCAATGACATCGTATTTCATGTGACTCTTGTCTATGTACCTACAATACTAACTTGTGGTTACTGAAATAAAAATGTAAAAAATATTCTAAATATAACAGTCTTTAATACTTCAACATCAAGCAGGTATATTTTACATAATTACAATGGGATCAGTTTCACCCTGCACCAACTCACTGTGCATTTTGCTGAAGCAACTTAATAATGAAATTCAGGAGTTCAACTAAAGTAGCAATTTATATACACTCAATTTAGAGCTTCGAGTAGATCGGCAGTTGTTGAGTAGATAGCGCCTCATATATTATCGAAGATCTTTCATGGATAAATGTACGACTTTTTAATTCCTAACAAATTCAACCGACAGCGATATATTTCAGAGGATTATTTGATTTGTATAATCCATTTCTCATACTCCATACTAAAAAAGGAAATAGTTGCAGCTATGATGAAGACAAGAGGTCGTTATGTTGTTGCTATCAGCTTTCTTCTGTAGTTCTTGTGATGTATTGTATTGTATTGTTCCTTAGATATACATTTTTGTTTATGTTAATAACGTAAGTTAGTACGCATACACAAGGTACGGCGGGCATTATACAATTTGACGTTTACGCATAGCTCATACACATTATATGTATGTATTAACAGTAATAATAAATACTTTTAGTGAATTATAAATAGTGGTCCTATTTACTTAACTCAAATATTCATATGTAAACAACAACGTGATATTTCTTAGACCTCCAAAACAACTTCTGCAGAAGATAACGGCAGCGAAATTACAAATCATAACGCGATACAACCACAAAATTTTTCAGTAAGATTACTGCTGAAACCTATATTCAATCGTAATACGAATGATATACTCTCACAAATGAAATCTTTAGCTCAAGTAGCAGCAAATAGTCACCAGATAAAAAAATGTTATTGTAAAAGTATAGAGTAGTAGATAATTATAACTTGATAGAAACGAGATAGAATATACAAAATTCATCAATTCTCGCAATATATACATATACACATAAAATCAGGCAGAAGATTTTAATGCCTAATACTTTAATACCTACTTTTAATTGCTTTAAGATTTTTCTTTTTACATCAAGCCGCTCTTCCTTGTGTAGCTGCAAAATTAGTTACGCAATACTGTAAATGTGGGAAAGGAAATTAATTAGTTATACAAACCTGGTAGTTAATTTTAAACGATGAAGTACCTCTGTCACCGAGACTTGAAAATGACAAAAAAACAGAAAGTAAGTAAACGTACATCTTTAGTTAGCCTATTCCGAAACTATTTAGAAAAACGAAAACCTCCGAAACCAAACACAAATTCAGAAGAGCATACATAGTTCACACTAGGTTTTTTGTCATGTTTTCCCTAGTCTTTGAACAGCATTGTTTTATTGACCTACAAGTGGAAATAAATCAGCACGAAAAAGATAAGTACATAAAGGTCAGAAAATATATATATTAAAAAATACATTGACATACGAACTACGCTAACAACTACGGTATCGAAAACAAATCACTTTTAGACAAATATTTATGGAGCTAGTTTTCATATATTGACTCAAATATTAATGAATGAGGGTAGGTGTAAGTATTCGCGTACAATAGTATCATAATATCGTACATTTGATACCGTAGATATGTTATTGAATATAATTATTGAAATCAACCTGAAAAAATCTATACCTACAAATTGGTCCTACGTATCCGATACCAAGGAATCTATTCAAGGAACCAATTCGGGGTATCGATTCAAGAAATCAATTTGAGATATCGATTCAAGGTATCGGTTGCCAAGTCTCAATACCTGTCGATACTTAACCGATTCCAGTACTCGGAATCGATACCGTGCACGAAATCCATATATCGATAAGTATCGATACCAGATACAAAAAACATTAGTACCGCCCAGCCATATCGCTTACATAGTAAATGTATTTTTTTACTGAAGAAGTATTTTAAACGAAAAGTAATAGTTTTCGTTCTGGAATAAATTTACATTTAATTGCTGTTTTATTTGACTGAAAAGTAAAAATATATCTGAAATTAACAGCTAAAAGTGTAGCAAATCATTATTAATGAAATTGAACGCTATTTGTAACTTCATAGAACCATTGAAGTATGGGTATATAACATAACTCGAGTGTCATCATGATTAATAATACCAAATATTGTTCTAAATGTTTCTAATAAATGTTAGTAAGCTTACTGCTTTGTTTCAATTTTCGTTTAAAATAGTGTTTATTCTTAAAGATGCATAAAATTCCACATAGGCTAATATTTAACAACGAGATTAATTACCAGAAAAACTCATTAAAATACCAGCGCTAATTTTTATTTTCTATTACGTATTCAATCTAGCATCTCTCTCTTGTATGCTAGTACTGTAGAGTTATTAAATACATAGACATGTCGTCCAGGATTTTATGCGCTATGAAAATATAAATGTGTAACCCGAACTATACGATAAAAATACACACCCTTGATTTCCTTTTTAATGGACTTATCGTACATAAACTGGCACCCAGTTTATGTAATTATAAAGAACGTGTATGAAGTATTCTGCATGACTACTCATCTTCTCTTCAACCTAAATTGTGTTTCATTAATTACATTCCCCATCGCAAATGTACATCCATTTGTTAAACGTACGTGGATATTTTGTCAGTTAATTTCATTAGGATATTACGCTTTGCAAGTCAGAAATTTAATAAGGTTATCTTTGAAGATACATTTTCTTTAATAAATATTGTACACTATACAATATATATGACAATGGAGTTTATTATATATCAGTTCTATAAATAATTTTTGTACTACGCATTGTCTGCTAAGTATTTTGAGAAATTTCGGATTATAAAGTACGAAAATTAGAAAATGCAATATTCCAAAAGGTAACCACTCGGCGCCCCGTTTAGTGTTAAATGCCATGCCTAATGATGTTATTGAATCAGCCCAATACATAATACATGTACCGGGTAATAGGCAGAATTGCTTGATATTACAGGAACTTATACATTATAGTATACGTAGAGAATTGCGAATACACATTTCATACCTACTTTCTCAAGGTAAATTCAATAGGGAAATTTAGAGAATGGAATACAAAATTTATCATTTTCTACGAGCCCCTGTATCTCAACTATTGAAAAGGATGTTATAAAGGTTTCAAGGATAATTTATATACGATTTTATACCAGTTTCGCTGACGCAAACCACATTTTCATGCAATCTATATTTTATATGCAACTCCTGATCAGACAGCTTGTACTTTGCACCCACTGACCCTTGCGAGATAGAGGGAATCATTAAGAACGTAGCAAGTAAGCATTCGGCGGGGCTTGACGAACAATTACAGACCTGTCACTGTACCAACTGCGTTAGCTAAGGTATTTGAAAGTGTAATTAACGAAAGGATTGTCGCGTTTCTAGTTTCTACTAATCAATTCGGATTTCTATCTGGACGATCGACTTCTGATCCTATATTTCAGCTACTAACATAGGTATACAATGAACTTGACAAGAGGAATAAGGTGCTGGAGTTTTTCTTTTACCACACGAAAGCCTTTGATGTTCTGAACTTTGACGTACTACTCTCGAAAATGGAAGCTGTGAGGATACGTGGGACTACGTTGAAGCTATTTGAATCGTATTTGACGAATTGCAAGACAGGAGTTTCAATTATGGGTAGCAAGAATGAGGTATGCAAACCATTTTACTCTTCAACAAAGGTTTTCATGTATGGAGTTCCCCAGGCTTTCATCCTCGGTCCTACCCTGTTTCTGATCTATGTTAATGACCTGGATTCCTTCACTGATTCATGTGTTTTGTCGCAGTATGCGGACGATACTAGTGTTGTCGTATCGCTTCGATCAATACTGTCTCCATCTCGGCAACCACTGTTGTGGCGAATATGGCAGAGTGGTGTGGGCATAATGGCGTCCTACTAAATCCTAATAAAACCACTTTGCTAAATTTTGAATCATCTTCGGGTTCTAATACATGCAGTGTGTACGTTAAGTTGGAAAGAAAATCAATACCTGAACACTCAACAGTTAACTTTCTCGGACTGACATTAGACTATTGTTTGCACTTCACGAATCATTGTCACACCTTAGAGCGAAAACTATCTTGGGATTGACAGCTTACGTATGTTCTACTTTGTATATGTGGAATCTCGCATTCGGTACCGCATTGCATTCTGCGGTTCTTCTATTGGAGCACAAGATATTTTTATTCTGCAAAAGAAAATAATGCGGTGTGTGCTGAATGCGCCATCTAGAGCCTCCTATCGGCCACTTTTCTGGGAGTTAAGAATATTACCATTATGGTCAATACATCATTATGATGTGATGATGCTTTACAGACGTAATGACAGTAATCTCGTATGAAATCGTGAGGTATCTGATCAAATGGTCACTAGATATGGAGATAATTTGAGCGTGCCATCTCATCGAACTAGTTTATTCGAGCGCGCTCCATACAATCGAGCCTACCGGTAGGCATCAGGACGTGTTCCTCTCCAGGCCTTTAAGAGACAACTAAAAAGGTATCTTTTCCAGACGTCTTTTTATACTGAGAATGAGGTCATGAATGCTTGACCTGCCTAATTATTTTATTGTATTGTCTGGCTCTTGTTCTAAGGTTTTTGCTTTGTGTTTGATTTTAGTATTTAAGTTGGAAATGTAGTAATAAGCCAGATGTATGTATATTATATTGACAATGTTGATGTTCGAAAGAACTAATGACAGTAAATAAATTACAGATTATAGATATAGATTTAAAGTATACTTTACAACACCCTGAATAGTTTAACGGAGTATAATATAAAAATTTCTTTTATTTTTTAGGTATTCGTGCGCTTGTTTCCAAGATTTAAAAACAATTTTGATATGAAATTTATACTATTACTCTTCTGATTATGAGGGCGGATTTGCACCGCTTCATAGTAATAGTGAAGGTATCGATCCCTTTCGCCGGTTGCAGCTAATATTTTCATGAAACTATTCGATGTCACAGATTTCTAACATGTCAATTTAAATCCTTGAATTATTGCTAAATTTGCAACATTCTCTTTTGAATGATAAATACGTACTTCAGGTGAATATTTCCCTGCGAGTAAATTCAAACAGAAGTTTATGAACTACCCAAATGCTGATTCTAATGCATACAACTTGAAGAAGCAAACACTTGAATAATAAAATAAAGCAGCATGATATATTACTCCGAAAATAGCAGTTGCTTATACTGAGCAATTGGTTGCAAACAGAATTCGAGTAAAGCGGATACCGTTAGAAGTTGAGAAATAAATTTTTATATTTATTTCTAAGCATTGAAGTTCGTGGCGGTTGTGAAAAACAAGGAAAGTTTCGGTGGCTGTACCTACAATTCGGAAATTACAAAAGTTTAATAACTCAACACTCAACACTCAAACGACTACGTGCTACGCAGCTTACGTACTTCAAGAAAAAATAGTAAAACCTGTCCAAAGCACAGCACAGCTACATAAAAAATAAACGGTTGGCTTGAATATGACTGCGTACACAATTCGTTCGTGCATGGGCACACTTTTACTTCTCAATACAATAACTTCTTGCTGAATTTCATGTTAAGTTAAAATTAGTGAACAAGATATATTGCTTTAAGATTATGGAATCTTTATCATATAAAACACATTTTCAAAAGACTAATTCTATAATAGATAATCTTCACTCGCATTCACAAAACTAAATATTGAAGTAGATGGAACTCTGGAAATAGTTTTGTTTATAATTATAGAATACTCTAATTTTTAAAGTATCTTTTTGTAAAAAAAAAACAATCAGCAATTTCGGTGACAACAAAACGAAATTATTTATGTTACCCCTACTGCTCGTAATTACCTCAAAATGATCCTCTGATGTACGATTCTGCCGATTGAATTCCGTCGTTACGTAGTCATATACAGACTCGGCAAAGAGAGGCATTTTCCGATGCAGTGCGGTGAGCAACGTAGAGAGGGTGGCACTGAAACTCAAGCGTCCGTATCAAAGCACACTTGTTCAATATCATTCCACTGGTCGCTGTGAGTGCTTATCAGTACATGCATACGTAGAAAATATCGCAGCTAGGTACGTTTCGGAAACGGCGTAATCCGAAGAAACTAGAAAACGTAATAGTATGCCGGATTTAGACTGCAAAAGTGAAGAATCAAATGTGCAACATGCGACAACTATTTGAGGTGTAACAGCAGGTGTGTGTGAACGCCACCTAAAAAGTATAAAACACTGTTCTGCATTCCGTTGCAAACCATACAGCAAACAATTAACATTTCATATAGCTGTTTGTTTTATTCTATGTAATTTACCGTTCACTTTGCTACATTAAGAAGCATTTGTCTCCTTCTGGAGCAAGTATTCCGATGATACATTACCCAATCGGACATCGATAAAAACGTTATGCCCATCTACTCGTGACTATGTTGAAAAAAGAATTAAACTAGAATTGAAAGATAAAAAATTGTGGTTATGTTATTGAGGTTTTCACACTAATACAAATATGTGAAGGTTCCTCGAAAGATCCATTAAGTTGTCGCAAGGATTACTTTAAATTTGCAAGTATAACATCACTCGATGTGGACCGATCGTTTGTATCATTAAAACATACGTACTCAACGTACTCATCTGATTAAAACAAGTGTGGAAATATATTTAATGATTCAAATATTTAATAGATGCCACCCAGTTTGTGATTTCATGGAAGCTCATGAAAACAGTAGTGTTTCAGCACATAATATATTATTTATAATTATTCTATGTGTAAACATTCATGCGTCCGTATCGCCTATGCTTACTTAAGTCACAAACATCAATGATACGGGTACGTAAACGTTACTGAACGCTTGCCTTGATACGGCTGCTCGACCCCTCCAGATTGTTCTCCACACTACACTGAAACTTGTTCCTCTTTGCCGACTCTCGTTATGACACTTATTAAATAGTTCAGTGTATTTTATTTGTTTAATTTAGATTTGCAGTAGTAAAGTATTAATAATCTTTGGTCAGAATGTTATTTTCGTTAAGAGCATCTAAATATATGCAAAACATTCCATCATTTTGGGAATATCTCTGAAACGGGCTATCCAGTTCTTTTTTATTTTCACCGTCTCGATCAGAAAAATATTCCAGCAACTTGCTAATTTAACCATCTTCACAGCTCCTATAATATAATAAAGAAGTTACTAGTAGTGAACATTTTACTTATTATTACACTTTTATTACTATTAAGTTTAGTAATAACAGAATTATAAATATGTCAACTTTTGAGTATTACTGGTATGTAGGATATGTAAATCGAGAACGCATTACTAATGAAGTATTCCGTTTTTGCGCTTTCTTAGCCATAAAAATATGTACCTACATATATTTAAGGCTAGATATTTTATTTCCACGAAGTTTATCACCTCAAGTTCTTGTAAAATCCCAAAGCTACATCCGGGAATATACAAATACTTTGGTCTCGTAGTATCAGTGAGACTTTATACTTTCGAAAATGTTGGTACTTAGGTTTATAAAAGCTGAAACTAGGATTCTAAGTGATTCTCATAACTTAAGTTTGTTGTTAAATAAGAACGGCATCACTGTCAATATTATATTTTCACAAACTATACCCGTATAAGATAATTCGCGTTTACATGGGTCAAGGATGATATCACACGATTATCTGGAATATCGAGGAATATAACCAACAGTTTTAAACCATTACTTAATATGGATGTACATACACTGACATCAACTTTAATTTATTGAGAGACATAAATATATAAAACACAATAAAATATAAAAAAAAACATATGTAAATATTGCAATAAATAATATCTGTCACTGTTCATCATAACAACTATGATTCACTGTTAATTTTTCTCTATCTACTCTCGCTTCTAAGCGTTACTAAAAATGTACGTTTACCGAAGTGAACGCGAGTATTTTATAGAATGTAAAACAAATCTTATGAGACTAACAATCAGTAGCACAAACATGATAGGTGATGAGTACAGGAATGAACTATATGAGGTATCAAGTTATATGAGAATTTCAGTGTCTATCTCTATCGAATCGTATTCTGACAATTTGTGACTTTTTTGGACCGCGTTGCAGTGCAGAGCTATTTAGGTATCTCTACGAATACAACAATAATTGGGAAGAATCTGACAACTGTTTCGGCAAGCTAAATCATCAGTATATAATTTCATTGCAAAAGAAGTGTATGTAAAAAATTAATTTCAACAAACTTTTCTGTCCTAATATGTATTTTTTGTGAAGTCGATCAACATACGTACTTAAACATGCCAACAGAAACATTTCCAAAAAGCCATTACGTTCAATGCCAATTCCTTGTTAATTACAAATTAACACAGGCATTTACGAACTATCTAATCTTAATATCCTCATATTTTTACGTGCATATTTCAAGATTATTAAGCTTTGGGTCGCAAAATAAATAATTTTGCATTTGGTGAAAATAACTTCCTGTATTAGGAAATGAAAAGCAGCGAATTTATTTGAACGGAAGGTTTCCTGGACGGATTTCTTGATTAATTATGATTATGTTGCAGAACATACTATTGAGCTTAGTAAACGACTATATATGCAACAAAAAATATGCTCATAAAAAATTAAATAAGTACTAGGCGAGAATTAGCAACCGATAATAATATCATATTCGGAAAAGCATACATTATTAAGAGCTCAGCATACTTCATGCCTCTATGTACAGTAGACAGCAACTTAATCGACTCCGTTACGAAATTTCCTAAACCTTAATAGCAATGTAGAGGGGGTTAGGTTGTGTGACCTTCAGTTAGGGTTTATAGTAGATATTATTATTAGTAGATAAGGTCGACGTTAGCTTGCGGTGGTGTCGATTTAGAAGCTGTTCACTGTACAAAACTGATTAGGCGGTTACATCATATATACATAATATGTATGTAGATACTTTAAGTATTATGTCGGTAAAACAATATCAGAAACTGTCTCGTTTTAAAAATGGAAAAAATCCATAACACCGACCGTAGGTACCACCCACGACTCTTCCTACTACATACTGATCAGAAAGAAACTTTTAGTTCTAAAATTTTACCATTAAGCAGTGAAGTTTAACATTAATCTTATCTTTCGATAAGTCATTACTAGCGTTTCTTAAGATATATCAAATTAGCTTACACCCAAAACTATGTCGGTCTCTTTACCATTAAATTCGTGCAGGTACAGTCCACAGACCAATATGAATGCATAAGAATTTAATATATTATACAAGATAAATTTATATATTTGTCTGTAGTAAACTTCCGAATTAATAAACTTCCGAATTAACCACACTTTATTTTATCATTCTTGAAAACCTATAAAGAGATATGAATCTTTTGGGTGACTGCACTAACCTTTAGGAAATTGGGAAAATGTAAAATTTAACATCGCAGAGAAGTCAAATTTAAAACCGTTGTTGCTCAAAGTACCATTTGAAGTTTCAAGACAAATTTCGGAATTCATTATGAGCTTATATTTCCCATCTCAATTACGTAATAATCTCACAATCCACCAATAAGAGAAGTAATTAAGGGAATTGCACGAGAAGAATAGCACGCAGGCTCTCATATTGCTATCAACATCGACTAAAAGGAACAGTAAACCATTTGCTGTTATTTCTAATTAGTCCCCTAAGTGTATAAAATATCGTTAAATGTGCAATAAAAGCAAAATTACAACTTAAACAAATATATACAATATCAATTAATTGTATCGTTTACTGTTATTTGTACGTTCTAATTTATATGCAGTTAAACATTAGTCCGTAAAGCCCATCGGGTAATTCATATATCTACATTTAGATTCACTGTTCAAGCAGTGTAACCTCAAATTTTTTCACAAGCAGATGAGCTTAATTTGAGTTATTTGAAAGTAACAAAAAGCAGTACTCAAGTTTGTGGTGGCATATGCAAGAATTATGAAAAGGCCATTATTATAGAAAATTATCTCGCAACGTGAAGCTAGGCTATAGCTGACCGCTCAAAATTTTAACGCACAAAAGATAATGATCTCAAACACTCAGCTAGTGTTATTTATTCAGAAAGAGAGAAGATGGAGTACTGGACAATCCAGCATAGCTACCTCAAAGCCCAGAGTTAAATTTAGACTAGCATCTCTGCAATCTTGTAAACCACCGAACACAAGAAGAAATGCAAAAAGTCACAACTAATTTCTATAAATGATAAATGGTAGTTATAAAAAATACTGGTGATCCTACGAAATATTACACTTCATTGTATTAACATCATTTATAAATGTTTAATAAAGTTATACCTGAAGATGGTGTAATATTTCTTTTAATATTGTTAACTCTAGGTATAATCCCTATAATTAACCGCTTTCTTCTACACATACAAATCAAAGCCAATATTTTAGTTATAATTGCATCTACTTTTAAAGGCAGCAGTTGCAGCAATATTGACTAATTCATAGTATGTATATTAAATTACTATCATAACTTCGTATACTTCTACTGTTTCTTTTGAAAACATCAGGTTTGTATTCCACTTACCCTGGTACATCAGGTCATTTGTGCAAGATTTCCGGCAAAAAATGAAGATCGACATGCAAATCACAGCATGTGTTGAATAACTTTTCAAAGCAATCCAGGCTTACCCTTCGACGGCAGTCTGTCCTTAATTCAATGCTATAAGTTTCTTAATTATACATACCTAATTTTATATGTAATTGAAGCAAAAGTGTTATTAAAAAAACGCGCGAACAAACTCACAAATGTGTTTCTGCTTGAGTTGCTAAATAGATAGTTATTGAATGTTGCAAATTGTTGATTTCCAAGCTAAATTTTTGAACTGAAATCTGATCTAATGACAATTTTTTCGAGTCATACATTTTTAAAATGTATTTATGAGGTAACTGCACCTATTATGATCCAGCCCTTTCATCTATTTCAGTTACTTGATATCCTTTCAATTAAAGCATCTCCAAACTGCTGAATAAGTTGCTTGATAAATACTATGACAATGAGTAGCACTATAGTAGGGCCAACTTCTCAATTTTGATAATCTTTTGTAAAGTATGTCGCAGACACATGTTAATTATTTATGTGTTTAGAATTGGTTGTAATTCGCCAACGTATCTTACAATGCATTGCCGTTCCAGGTCATTATTCCAAGTTGGTTAGGCACCATAAGTTTTACGAAGAGATCTGTTCGGCCTTTTAAACTTATTCTGATTTTAATCACTTAATCTAGTTGTTCTAGTATTCCTAAGAGTGTTTGCAAATTTTTTAATGATACTACTAAGTTCATTAATCTTGACAGCTAATTTTTATGTCACTTTTTCAGCATACGTTTGATTTGTTGGCAAATTTACTTGTTCAACGTTTTCGAGTTGTTTGGCTTTTTCCTATTTTATACTGCAACACATTTATAACTTTACAGCTTCTGTAGCTAATCGGATGTAATTTACCCAAGTTGAAACACTTTAGAGTATCCCCCACTTTTTTGTAATATGCAAATGTTAAAAATAAATTTGCACATTTAACGCATAGAAGCTTTCTATAACAAGTAGTTGTTTCTTGGTTGAATTTATTTTATTTTCGTTAGAGTCTCCATAATCAGTTTTGCTATCGAGATGGTTTTTTTCCGTAAAGTTTGTAAATATCTTCTTCGCGGGTAAAATGTAATCTACTTGCCGACAATTGTTTCTTAATTCTCAATTACTGATGTTTACGACTACAAATTAATTTATTCTTTGCTGAAGTGCTTGCGTCTATATCTTTAATTGGTGGCAGTATGGACTGTACCTACGCCATTTTTCAGTACCTATTATGTAGAAATTCCCTAATCTCGACAATTTTTTGTATAACCTGTGGTAGTTTTCGATGTTGTATACATACAGTTACCTTGTTGGCTTGAACATGTTGGTTGGACCCTTTTTGTTACACAGGAGTTAGTGAAGTATAAAATCATTGTTCCCTTTTTCCTATTTTTTAATACCATTCAGTCTGGTTCTTTGTCTATATCTTCTTCATCAGTTTCATTCGCGTATCTCGCCTCTTTTGCAATTGGAAAACAGCCAAACTGTCGTATTCTTTTATTTTCTTTCAAATTTTCTTTCGTCTTCTAGAATTCTTCTTTATAACACCTGTCCATTTTGTGAACCTGCATTTTTCGCCGCGTTAGTGATTTGGCAGGAACTTTGTACTTTGGTAGTTGTGACGTATTTTTTGTAGCTAACACATTAACAATAACTTACTTGCGGTCGATATCAATGCACTAACCTACACATGTCCGCTGCCTGATATTTTAACCAATGTTGTAGTTGGTCTATATATATAAAAGTGTATAACTTAAATTTAATTTAAAAATATTACAATTCTTATAACTTGTCTTTCTTATCTGGTTTTTCAAAAAGCGGCAATATCTAACAAACTAGTGTGGATATTAACCCAACGGCTTTTAAAAGTACTGCCCGAATCTAACATAAAAATATATCATTCCATTATGAACATAAATATCCATGTCATATCTCAAGAACCGGTAACGAAACAGGCATGTGAAATAATTTACCGGAGTTTTCTGAATTATATACCGCTTTTGAATTACTGAATTTATTCCATGAGAATATATTGTACATACTGTATAATCTATTAACGAATACAAGACACGACACTTCTTGTACGTTTTTGTACATGCTAGCTTTCGGACAAATATTAACTCCTCTAATTTAGTTCAAATTATATCTAGCAGTTCTAGAACATCATTTAAAAATAAGAATCTTATTGTAAATTACATTGTTTATTTTGACGATTTTCTTTAAAACATCTTAGTCACGTTGACTAGAGATAAATTCTCCAGCACGACGTACCCAAATCAACGAGCCTGGCGAATGTTCAAATTTAGTGACCACCAGGCTGGCGCCTTTCACATCGATTAATATCTGAGTCAATCTACAAAACTCGTCGACTTTCGTCAAAAGAAACAGAGAGAGAATTTTCGGTAAAAAAGATATCGTTATTAGTCATTCCATAATAGCATTGAAGTCTGACACAATTAACATCTAGCGTAAGCTTTTCTGGACCTAATATTTCAAATTTTATTTTCTGACAGCCATTTGTTACTTGAGACACGTTTATTGCATAGAAGTTATAACCACGCTTCCTATTCTAGACGCTTTATTAAATTCGATTAGCATACTTTTATTCGTTTGTATTAGAGTTTTATTTACTTTGTAAATGAACATCACCGTAATTACAGTAAACAATTTTAATTAATAAATACTGCAGTACATGTTGCAGATACATAAATGTCAAATTTCAATTATAATATGCTCGCAGTATACTCAATGTTAAAGAGATTCACGTTCAAAAGATTGCGCTGAGAACGGTGCACCTATGCGCTGGCTGTTAAAATGAAGTCTAAAAACGTCAATGTATCGATTTCAAACTTCTCCCACATGCACACATCAAAGGCAGATGTTGAGTTTCAAACATCATGGAACAGTAATTAGATTCGAAAACTTGCACACATACAAAATCTACTTATTATTATAGTGGACATATTCTTGCTTACATAAAAAGAAATCTATTTGATAGTTTCAACATACGATTCGTAAAACACCCACCACACGTAAAAAAATGCAGTTTTAAGACAGATTAAAGCTCTAACTAAAGTTAAAACTGAAAAACTGTATAATCCGTTTGTAACGGATGTCACGAAACATTTCTAAAACTGTCAAGCAAAAAAAAAGTCAACCAACAAAACATAATATAATAAATAATGTAATAATTGTCAAATTCCGATTTTATCAACAGTCCTATATTCATTTGACATTTCAGTAATGACTTTAGAATACATTACTGTTAAATAGTACTACAAATGAAGTTATGTCTATGAAAAAGTGGACATTAAAATGTTGAGCAGGAAGTTCCATTGGGATTCGTGCAAAAATTTTGCTATTTTTCAAATAAAAGGAGGATACTCGCTTTCCCACTCACATTAATTAATGCAAGTTTAATTTAGCGCTATGTATGTTCCTCTATGTGATAGGTGCTTTTGGTGACATATATCCTTTAAACAGAAAATTATGGATATGGAGCAACGGGAATCAATTAGAAAATCGTAGAATTACGGCACAGCTAGGAGGAAGCTCGATGGCTTTCAGACCCATCATGGGGTACCACAGAGGAGGAATTCTATCTCATGCGCTTTGGTCTTTGGTTATTGATAACGTACTCAGATGGCTGCACGAAGATGAACTCACGATAAGGGGTAATGATAGGAAGTAACCCTATGCATTAACCAAATACAAAATCCACTTAATACAATCAGCAGATTGACACCATTAGAAGAAAAAGAAGAAGAAAAGTTTCAATCCAAGCAAACCAATAATGGTTCCGTTTACGAAAACTATTCTTCGCATGGTCGTAAACGGAGAGGAAGGAGAAGCTCAGTCTTTGGTCAAGTAGTGCACACTCCTTGACCAAAGGCTGAGCTGGAACTGTCACAGGTTCCTCAAACGACACAATAACTTTCTGGAGGTTAGACAAAAAATTATATATATAGATATATATATGTTGTATTACACGGTAATACGCCCCATCGCCACCTGTGCTGTTCTAGGATGATCACCAAAAACCGACAACATAAATCTAGTTACAGAAACTACAACGGCTTATACATCGGGAAATCACAAAGGCGATGCGTCCAGCTGTTTCAATAGAGTGATTGAGCTAAAGCTAATACTTGAGCTATGTAAAAGAGCTACAGTTGGTAGCGCACACCTATTAAGATTATCTTACAATTTTAAAAACGGCGAGTTAATCATAGACACCTTCAAAAAGAAGTAGAATCATCTGGTACACATACTAATACATGACAGATAAAGGAGTGGGAGTTCACATTCGGAACACCAATCTCTCAGAAGCCTTACAACCATCTTTCAGATAGAAGTACGCGTCATAGATGGCTATGTACAAGAATATCTGAACAAAAGCATGGCACAAGTAAACATCTGGTCTAGGAATGTCGAATTAATATTACGTACATAGTCATTAACTAATCTAACAACAGAAGAGACCTAAGTTACGACACCTAAATAAATTCTAGAATGTGAAGAAGAAAGATTACCAGTCTAAAGAGTATAATGAAGCAAACTGGCGAATCCATATTCCAGCGATAATGGAATGCTACTGGCAAATATATTAGTGAATACATATCTTTAAAACTTGATATAAGACGAGATTTGCGTTGCCATTAAGTTTGGTAAAATTTAATACAATGCAGTACCAATACACACAAGTTTCAGTTCTCATATTGTTATATTAAATTTCTAATGATAGTTTAGAAGGGAATGATTAACCGTTGTTCGATATACTACTATTTCCACAAATATTCATGTACTTTTACATATATTCGATAACAAACTTTTGTTTTAAACTATTTTTGAGACAACTTAAGAGCAAGTGGCTGAAATAAATTGCATCATTGCCGTGCTATTATTTTTAAGCAATCAAGACTATAAAATTTGTGATGTCACACAGATTATCTTATTAAAAACAACGTTGCCACTCGTATTTTTGTACAGTAGTTCAGTCATACATATGTATGTATTTATATAATTCACTGCAATTTTTCAAGATTCTGTCATCCATTTTTAGATACCAGCTGCAGTTTTATGACTAGCCATCTGTTATTTATCAGCAATGAAATGGGCGATAATTCTAACAGAACAGAAGGCGCGAAATTGCATAAATGTTTCCATACAAGTTCAGAAGGTATTAAAATTAAATCATCGAAAAGTATGTAAGCCTTGGAGTTGTCAATAAGAAATTATTCTTGTAACATACATATATAATAATGTAAGTAACATGCATTGAGAAATGTTCTCACACAGGAGGTGTTTCATTTGCATTATAATTCGATTGAATAGCATATTTCCTTAGAAAACATAATTTTTTTTATGGATTTCAAACATTTATTTGTTGTATTAATATGAAATATTCTTAATAATAGCTTATCATAAACAAATATTAGTTATTATTTAAAAACAAACATTATATTAATACATTGCATTTAAGTACAAGTACGCTGCATTTAAAGCATTTGTTTATCTATAAAAAAATATGTTACAGCGGGTCTGTTTCGGATTATTAAAAGTAAGGAAGCTCGTGAATTTAATGACTCGAATCACGGTTACTAATTGAGTTCATTGCTATTTGTATAGCTTTTTTATGTGTGGTGAATGCTAGTTGCTGTAATTTCTTAAGCTGTATCTTATGAATATTACTGCAACTCTCGCAGTGTAGTTTTTAATTTTTTCAGTTAATTAAGTAATTGTTTTTAAACTCATTATCCAAAGTTTAATTTAAATCCACAACAAAGCTTGCAATAAAATTATATTATTTTTAACCGCAGCTAACGAAATTTATAAGTTATATTCAAACCATTAGGAGGAATGTAAATTTCATTGGATTTGGCTCAAAAGTTTCACAATAAATATACGGAAGGAAGATATTTGCTTCGAAATATGCGTTCAGAAAACAGGTAGGTACTGCAACGAATACATTCCTATAAACACCGGATACGATGCCTGCTATTTTATAATGGCACAAAAGCTAGAATAAAACCACAGCATGGACATTTCTATTCGACAAATAGTGGAACCAATCAATATAATTTAAACTTTACAAAACACAACTAAACACATTCAAGATCCACTGTGGTTCGTCAATTGAGTGGCCAGTCAGCAGTCCATTCGTTCATATCTAGGACACTGCGTACACTGGTATGTGATTGAGATCTGTATTGATCCAGTGGTTCCAGCTTATCCTTAGCTCACGCCGTTGCTAAAGGTGGAAACAGACTATTGTCACCTCACGTGACTCATGTGCTGTCACATTCTCAAATTAAAAACGTAACAACGTTACAAAAACTAGTAACAATAATGAAACAAGCAAAAACTCGTGTTCACGTGAGCTAGAAATATGTAACTAGACAGAAAAATAAAATCGTGCTGTCACGCGTGAGGTTACCTCAGTCTGCTTCTAGCACATTTGAATACCATGTAAAACGATACTGCACACTTTTTGCCCGTGACGTGAGTTACCGTGATAGCACGTGAGCCCGCGTGAGGTGACAATAGTATGTTTCCACCTTAACTGAGCCAATGTTAAAAGGTGAGTATTACTCGTAAACCAAAGAACTAGATCATGTACAATACGTAATTTTATCTTGCAGAACTGTATGCTAAAATGTTAAAGTCCACCAAACAAAGATAACAAAGATAACCAGCTGGATCTCCATACTTAAAAAACTTTGCAGCACAGGAGCAAACCCAGACCAGCCTTTGCTCGTAAAAACTTTGTTGTTGAAAAATTCTAACAAAATGCAGCACCGGGTATTATTATATTAGACGCAAGTGCTCTATTTGTTGTCTCTCGCTAGTGACATCAATTCTCGTAGCACGATCATTTCGTTTCCACAAGAATCATCGCCCAATTCTTATAATTTTTCGCTCCAAACGCAACTTGTCATGACTAGATTTAGATTTAATTAAGGGTGATATTGCGTTGCGACCTATTGATCTATTGTGCCCCCTTGCATGAGCTGTAAACTGCTGGGGTTTACCCGGTCTCAGAGCTCCCCGTCCAGTCTAAGAGCTTTAATAAATTACAATAGCTGTTTCAGAAAAGGTATTTCTTCTTTGTCTATGACGTTTTTGCCAAGATAATTGACTCTAATTTCCGTAATAGCGGTGCAGATAGATATCAGGTGCTCCGGAATTTCATCCTCCGCTCTGCAGTCGTTATTCTGTTTTAGACTTATTCTTGTCCTGTGTTCCTCAAAGTAACAATGCCCTATAAGAAAACCTGTGAGGATGCGTAGTCTATTTCTGCTTAGTTCTAGCAAAGTTTGTGATCTATGCTTGTTGTAGTTTCCAAGATATATCTTGGATTGTCTCAAACCAGGGAGATTCTCTCAGAGGGATACCCTGAGCCTCTGTTCTCTATCTTTGAGTTCCTTTCTGTAGGTGTTTATCCTTATCCCTCAACGGGTCGATGGCCGTAGTGGTTAGGCAGTGGTTGCCGGGGTTCAATTCTCTGAGGGACGGTGACATTTTTTCAGAGAGTTTAATCCATCGACATTCGCTGTTGGGAGCAAAGTATTAACAGCGCGGCATCACATATGATGCTGTCGCAAAGCCATTTAAACACAACTTACACACACTAAACTACACCGCAAGAGTTGCAGTGATAACCAGACAAGTAATACAGCTTACGGAGTCACTGCAACTAAGCACCCACCACACATTAAAAAAAAAATACCGCAAAACGGCCCGGTCCCACAAATGAGGTTGTACCAGCCTTCCTTCTTAATAGATTAGCTTCTTCGTTGCCAGTCTGTCCTGGTACCCACCACAATACAACTCCGTTTCCTTGCCTAGGTTGTTTTGGCTTTCCCAGAGTAATTTCAAGCTGATGATGTTAGAACTCAGCGCTGGCTGCTTGACTATCGCAGAAGATTGCAATGATCTGCTTTCGATAGTTCCTGTCGAGGTTCAGTTGCACACATCTTCCAATAGCGTTGATCTCCGTTTGGAAGACGCTGAGGGTATATTCCCATTGGTTTCCACTTGTCATAAGAGAGAAATTCACTTCACTCAACTGCTTTCTGACACTGTTGTTTCTCTTTCTTTTTTGATTTAATGCATTTATCGTTACGTTTGCATATTGTCCCGCATCACCTTTTGAAGTTATTTTGTTTTGTGGAAATACTGCCTTAATAAAGTGCTATTATAACTCATTCAGTCCACGAATTTTAGCACTTTAAAGAGTTTCACAGTAAATAAACTATAAAGTAATTAACTAACATATATTTCAATGTGGTCCATCACGCTTTTCACATTATGTTCGTAAATTTGCCCAAGATGTCGCCGGCTTACGGCGACAAAAAGCTAGAAAATGTCCGATGCAAGGGTTCGGCAGAAATATGATTATGAGTTTATTTTTATAGATAAGGCTATTATTTTAGACTTGTTTTATACCTGAAATATTAATCTATGCTTCTATAGTGCTAATTTTTGAAAAAGTCAAATATTGTTTGTAAACAAGGCACTCAAATATAGGGAATTTTTAAAAGTCTATATTATTGTAAACAAATTTAATTTAGAAAAAGTGGCTCGATAGAAGCGTAGTATTCTCCTTTAGTAATCCGTTTTCTACGAAAACGCTTCTCTGAAAACGCTAAAATCCTTTGACTGAATCTAGAGCCTTAAATTACTAAAACTAGGTCTCTCTGAATACATACAAAATACAGCATAATTTCGTGGCTTTCTTCTTCTGGTAATGTATGTACCATAAGTGGGGCAAAATTTCTGTCACACTTCTTCCTGTTCCTAGCAAATATTCATCTTCGAAAAAACTAAATCAACAAACGTATTATTATATGTAAAATTATTTTATCTTGCCTCTCAATAATTAGATTATTGACTCAAAAATGATTTGTATTAGTCGAAGACAACAAAAATTTCAAAATAATTTAATCGATGCAATTTAATTTATTTATTCTTTCAAACACACATTTTAAACGTGCACTACATAACAGATTGAAACAACATTGCATCATTAGTGCATTAATATAATTAATGAAACAAGTTATTTACTTTGATATTTTGTAGAGGCGACAGGACAGCTAAGAAGCATTGCTAATAGATAACTAAAATTTGTACTTTATTGAATGTATTCATTTAAACAATTATTTTTCTCAGTATGTCAGACCATATAACATCAAATATAAAAAAAATCAAATATTCATATGCAAAATGCGATATAAATTACATAATGTGATGTTACTGATAATTACAAATACAAATAATAATTATCTGGGAACCACAGAACAGAAAGCGATTTTTCCTTTGTTCAGTAACAATAGAGACGAATCAATTATCAAATTTGTGAGGAAGGAGAAGAATGTAATACTTCCTTTAAGAACATTTCGCCACGTGTTTTTGTGGAATAAGAATAGTATCTTAATTTGTGACATACCGCAAACGAAAATAAAAACCTATGACAACGTGTATCGTGTATAACGCATACGTGTATATTATTTTAAATTTAAAATAATATTAAAGGTCCTCGGACAGACAGCGATTAAATTTTGCTACTAAAATGTGTATAAGAGGTTTAAATAAAATTAATACATATAAGTACAATCATCCAAAAATATCTGAATATTAGCTGTAGGATATATTACTAATAATATTACTATTAGAGTATCGAAAGTTTCTTAGTCGTAAATAATATTAATTAAGTCAGGTTTCTTGGTCAACAACTAGGTGTTATGAAAAAAATTTTAATATGAATGCGTAAAAAATTTTTCATAACACCTAGTCGTTGACCAAGAAACCAGAGTTAATTAATATTACCATTATCAATTTTGATCGCATTGCGATTCAACTGGAACAACGTGACACGTATTTTAGCAATGATATTATTAATAAATTACGTGTTAATTTATACTGCCTTGTAACTTGTAATGTAGAGGGTGGCATTAATTTCAGCAAGTGGTGTACATGCTATAGCAATCGATTATTATTTCTCCACATTTCTGCTTCCGTTCGTGTAGACGTTAAATAATCCTTACAAGTCTAATGTTTAATATACATACATATACCACCAGAATTATTACGCGAAATCATTTCAGTGTGCTATCTTGGAAAATCCCACAACAAATTATTATAGCTTTTATTAAAACATACATTAACGTGAGAAGATTCAAGATTCAAGTTGTAGGCACTGATACCACGTAAACGTTATTGGTATTGGGCTTCATGATAATTTTGAACTTTGGGAATGTTACAGCAAAATAAAAGAAGAATAGCTAGAAATGCTAAAACTGGCTAAAATTAAACATAATAGGCACTAAATCATGATTGTTTCTTCAGTAAGGTTAATAGCGTATTTTTTGTAATGTAACATTACGATTATCGAAGAAATGGTCACGTTAAATGTAGAGGGAGTGGACTAACAAAGACAGTACACTGTCGCTTAATAAAACCGACCGAAAACTATGTCGTGTCGAGTGTACCTACAACCATTTTCAAATTGTTATGTCGTAATGCTTCGCGACCACTTACAAATATGATCAATTCTATGTTTTGTACAGGAATATTTCCGAACTCATTGAAAAAGACAAATCCGGTTCATAAAGAGGTAATACTAAATTTATGGATAACTATCGCCCTGTATAACCATTCTTCTTTTGGAAAAAAATATTGCATAGTAGGCTCTTATACTTGTTCAATAATGGTAACAGTCTCAAGAGAGATCAGTATCACTATAAAGTTTTTGAATGCCTAACTGTAGACAAATGTATAGACAGTGTCTTCTTTGATTTAAGTAAAGCATTTGATTTAGTAAACTACGATGTACTTTTGCAGAAGTTGGAAAGCTAGCCTCTATTTGTATAAAGATTGTAATTAACAATGTACATACATTAAGAGGTAAGTGAAAGAATCAATATTAGACATGGTGTTTCGCAAGAATCTGGCTTAAAATCTCCCTTGTTTTTAATTTTTGTAAACGATCTTTGTGTATTTGTAAATAAAACTCGTGTATAATAATATGCCGACAAAAATTCTGTTGTTCTCGCTGTTAACTCGTACGAGAATTTATCTAAAATCACCACCACTATAAGAAACGACATTATGGTATGGGATGACAACATTTGGTTTACTTGAATGTAATCAATCCAGCTTTTTGTGTACAACAAGAAAAAAAACAAGATCGTTGTATGTTAAATATCACGGCAAATCGCTTCTCCATGCGAATGCCTAAGATTCTTATGAATTAATCTTGAATACTTGAGTTGAAGAAACATGTTGCGTGCTTATCTAAAGAATTAAGCAACGTTTTTTATTCAATTTATCATCTTACAAACTGTAAAAATTTGTCCACAGAACCTTTTATTTCGCTAACATTATATTTTTAGGTCATTTGGCATAAATTTGGATATCTGTCGTCAAATACTGGACATGTACTATTCACAACAATTCTACTACATTCCCCGTGAATGGAAAATAAATCTAAAATATCGTTTTTTTTCTGTAACGTAAATGAAGTACATTACGATTATTTTGCTTGACAGATGTGTATTTATAGTACAAATACTATATCAATTATTTACATTCATGGGTTACTAAGATTTTAAATAGGCGTATTTTTCGGACTTTTGCCAGCACTAATAACTCGAAAACCATAAAAAATCCAAGTTAATATGTCTAAGAATGAAAGATTGAGAATTATTAACTGTTTTTAAAAATGCAAAAGTACCTTTCATCGATGTTAACTTAGTTGAAATGAACGTTAATTTTGGACGGCTACGCTATATTTTAGCTGGTACGATGTCAAATAGGAAGTCTTCACTTGCAATGGATCTAGACATACAGAAATTTTAACATAATGTTCGGGATAGCATATTAAAAAAAATAATAACTCAAAAACAGCTGATTTTGGGTATAAGATAAGTTTTGACGTAAAATTGCATGCGTGATCTAAAAAGAAACTCATAAAAAATATTCCATGTTATTTAAATTGAGAAAATTGACGTGAACTAAGGCGTAAATAATTTTGCCAATAAGTCCAGATAACACTATCCCTAACTACAACTTTTCAGATTTGTAGGATTTCAGGAACATCGAAAAGTTCTAATGAACCAGTTTGCTCTGGTTAATAGAGAATGACTATAGTTTTAAGGAATATTGGCACTAATAGGTTTATAATTTATATGTGGACAATAAACTGTTTATGTATGTATATATTATATCATTTTGTTATTATTATTACTGCATAAATGATAATAGCATTTAATCGCTGCAAAATAGACCACTTCAAACTTTAAAACATATGTAATAATATTTTTCATTAGAATAATATAAATATTACTAAATTCAAAGTATTTACATAGGCAAACGTTCCCTTACTGTACTCAAATTGCACCAACCAATTTACCCGGTAAACCACACATTTCTGCAAGCTAATCAACTCATTGACTTGGAATGATATACGCAAGTTAACTGGTACGTAAATGATACAAATTGAACTATGGCATATCATAATACACAAAATTAAAGGTCTGTCAGAAGATAATAATATACAGATTCGATTATACAATTCTTGCCCTTAGAGAATACGTAATTGAGAATAATTTTACAGTATTCTGAACATGGAAAATGTTTAATACAGAAAAATGACATTATTATTATACCATAGAATACTTAGATACAAACTACATATATCTCTACAATTCTTTTAAATATATGTAGCGGTAGCTAGTTTAGAGATACTGTACTTAACGATTCATTTGATATAAATACAAAGAAATGATCATTATAAAAACTAACATATTTATGCTCATTTTTGAAGTTGTTTATGGCTCATGGTATGACGCAAATATTTAATGCACAGTAAAAGACTAATATGAAAAGATTGAAGCGACGGACGAAAACTACATTATCTCGTACAAAATCAACATTACACCAATAGCTTTTACTTAGGTAAGTAGACCAGGTGAAACAATGATTCAATCTTCAGAAGATTCCTTGACCAACAAATACAACCTTGGCCAAATGTGTTAGACACCCTCATAAAACCCCATTATTATAAGTATTATTACACTTCCAAGAAAATGAGCATCGAATTTATATTTAATTTACATATTTAGTGCTTACTTTGGGACAATAGGTAAGCAGGCAGCAATGTTTCGATTTTATTGTCGACGCGATTGGAGAGAGGTATGTGTTAGCAGTTTATAACCAGGATATTTTGTGTTGGATACTTTCATTTTTATGGATTACACTTAATTTAGTGAAACAATGCCAAAAGTTTGTGAATTAACCAATGTAGAACGTGGGCAAACAGTGCTACGTAAGACACAAAGTAAGACTTTAATCGCTATAGCGAGAATAATGAAGTATTCGCGATGTGCGGTTCCACCCCGCAACGATATGAATAGTGGATCGTCAACAAATCGCCCAAAAAGCGGCCGGAAACGCCTTTCGAACCTATGAAAGTAAAGGGTGTCTAACACATTTTGCCAAGGTTGTAAATAATCGTCATAAACTATGCAAAAATATTCAACAATTGTAAGAAAAACTATCCCATAAAATAAGTAAAATAGATTCGTATTATTTACCTACTACATATTACACTATACCGTGACCACTGCTTAATTTCTCTGATTCAATTCAAATAATCTAAAGAAGTTATATACCTATTATATGGGTTTATATTCCAATATCGCTTACTAATACAACTGCAGTACAACTGAAAATGAGTTCACGTAGATACGTAATCCAAACTAAAGCTTGGAAACAGATATGTAAGTTGGAACGGCATGTATAGCCCCAACATAACTCCAAATCCAAACAATTATCTGCTAAACTGCCCTGAAGATGGGCATTCCGGCTAAAGAAGCAAAACAAAAGGAATTATTTCTTTGAGTAAAATGATATCATTCACTAAATAAAATCTAAATATGTAAAAGACAATTTTAATTTAAGCGGATTTATTAAAATAAATCGCAAAATTTTCATTACTAAATAAGAAACATAACTATAAGCTTCACAATCTTTTGACCCAAATTCAGTACGACCTCTAGGGAAACTAACTAAAATACACAATAAAGCGCTAAAATAAAATAAAAATGCATATAAACCACATGTATGTATATTTTTGTCAGTTCCGAAAAGTAATGTTTTGATATTGTTGTTAATCAACTAGATATACCTATCTATTGAACCTTCTTTATTATGGTTTTAATTCAATACATTATATTTCTGATATGTATACTGGCTCTATTTTCATGACCACCACTGTATAGGTATATGATACATAAATTACTTGATAAGTTAATTGTCTATTAAGAGTGACTTTATATCAGTCTAATTGTCTCTTATTTTTTTAAATTCATTTGGTGAAATTGATTAAATTACAAAAACAAGAGACCACGGAAAGCACTGAAGATATTCGAAGGAATTCACAAACTTTAATTCCATAGGATAATCGATAAATACCCTTTTCTGAAAAGGGAAGGAAAGTCAACATTGTTTTAACATTACCGTCGCGTTGCCTTGATAATCTATGGTGGCGAGGGTGCGAAGCAGAGGCCACGTGCACACGCATTCATACCTACAATCTACGCTATTGATAACAGGGCACTGACGCATAAATAAATCTTAAACTTCGAATTACTAAGGAAACGCACGGCAGTCGTTTCAAAAACAATATTGTAAAAAATTCACTTGCTTCCTAATTCTACAACGGGCAACGAAAGATGCTAAAGTTATCGTCCGGCCGTGTAAAAAGCATTCCACTACTTTTTGCCGAACAACGTCGTACAAATTACGGCAGAGAACGCACACGGTTACTCACTCGAAGCCAACTTCCGTCGGTACGTTTATATCAAAAAAGGAAGTAAGAGACTGGAGCGCCGCGACGCCTGACTATATCGGCATTTCTTCGCGCAGACGCAGTTCAAAATAGAGACGGAAATGCCTGACGAAACATATGTGACAATAGTGTGTACAACTTCCATAGATGTATACTAGTATAATACACCTATAAACGCATCTACCAGATATACAGACGGTAAGTTCCCTAATAAAACTAGAGCTACATTAATTAAATGCGGCACATTCGTGCACTTCACAGATATTCCAAGCGCTTAACTATGCTACGATGTCGACAATTTCCGAAAATTAGTACTTAGATATTACACATATGGTATTTTCAATCCACGCTGTCGAAATTCTTGACTACCTAGTCTTCTCATTATAGTTTCAACAAACTCACTAACTTCGTAATATACTATATAATATGCAAGGCAAAATGTCCTTCCTTACTGATAAAGCTAAATGGAAAATACGAATACATATAAACTAAATTTGGAACAGAAATAACCTGCAAAAGATTTCAAATCTACGAAAAGTCGCAGACCCTCCAAGTTATCTTATAATTACCTTTACCCTTACTGAGCAAAATTTGAACAATAGCGATAATGTCATCCATACACCTTCACCAGATCCTACAAGTACCTATATTCGCCTTCAAAACATCATAAAATGGTTGAATTACTCATTGTCGTGTCTTCTAGTTGTGTATAAGAATTTCTGTTAAGACTTAAAAATATTCTGCTTTATGCAGTCGTCAGTTAGACGAGTATTTCAGAACAGATTGCGGGTCTCAGCTATTTTAAACCAAGTATCGAAAGTAAATTAAACTAACTGAAGTCGCCATACGAGGAGATATATAACATGCATTAAACAAAATTAATATATCTTCACCATTTTAGGGTTTCCTACTTTCAAAGTTAATTTGAAGAATTTCAAATTTCTTAATATTGAATGTTTTCAGATCTCTTTCACGAACTATTTTGTTGAGGCACTACACCGATTGACAGAAGATTCTATCCCAGCAACCAAACTTTAAGCCTGTTCAATAGATTATTACATAAATCAAAAGGTAAAAATAGGTAAGTGTTATTGGTACACAGATAAAAGTAGGAGGTTCCCTGGTTCCCTTCACTAAAATAGGCTCCATTTTGGAGTTGAATATTTTCCTGTTACCGTATGGCGAAAACTACATACAGGGGTGTATTGTGATAAAACCGAGCTGATTTGTTGTTGCTTATTCTGCATTTTATCGCGAAGACAAACCAGATGTTACAATAGAAGATATTTTGCACAGAAAAGCAGGCTCATGCTCTCTGCGGACGCCAGAAAACTCCGTATTTTTCGCTGTGTAATGAATATCATTCTGTAACCAACAGACCAGAAACAGTTAACTTATTTGAGTTAACAAATACGCTACCAGTAAAATACCAAAAGGGCAATGATGGACTTCATGGCCGACATTCGAAGATTACGAGAGCAAATAGAGCAACGTTCGAGTTTGTTGCAAACTATTATATTCCTTTTTATATGTTGATTAAAGCAGACTTTGAATCAAAAATTAACCAGGAGTTCAAGTCAACTTGCACGAAGACTGTAAATTTCCTACCATACGCTACAGCCTTGCGATAACATTTATGAATAATCTTTTGTACATCCGTTAGTAAAAGGAAGACTTGGTGCAGAAATTAATTAGAAAACAGATCCTAACAAGATACATTCAGCGATTTTCTAGCACATGCTGCTGTGTGCACTGACTGATAAAGAATATATTTTCAGGCACAACAGCGTATGCCCGCTCGAGCGAAAAAATTTCAATCCTACTATACACAGATAAAATAATATTTTCGCAACAGAATTGATTGACAAATGATCTTTCGAAGTATTTTCATCCTGAGAAATTTCTGCTGCATAAAGCTGAACCTTCAAGTCCTTTCGCCTTTTATTGTCTTTGAAGTGGCGTTCATCTGACCACAGGATTCTCCATCTGTATAGCCCTGCGTCCTTTCCACGGCCCATCCATGCATCCAGGATACACCTCGTGGCGACGCGAGGTGGCAGCCTGTCTAAGTCCAGCTCCCAGAGATGTCGAACCAACGGGTTCTCCGACCGTGCAACTCTTACAAGGGTACTTCTGGCTAACGCCATCGAATAATCGCTCAGTTTAGGAATACTTAGGTATCAGTATATCTGAGCATTGCTTATGAACCATGTTCTGGAGAACGTCATGCCTCTTAATTTGCGATATAGCGGCGCTGGACCAGGTCAGGGGATCATAGGTCAAAATCGGCCGGAAAAATACCGTGTAGATTACTATTTCTGAACTCAAACCCAAAGAACTGTTCGTGCAAATCAGGGGAGCTAGAGCCAATCGTGCCCTTAAGAATCGGGACGTAGCCATTGTGAAGTAGTTTCGAAGTCAGCCTTGAACTGAGGACCAACCCCAAATATTATACGTGCGGGTTTCAGGGAAGCGTCTGTCTCCCTATACTTAGTGATTAGCAAGGAGGAGGGTTACATATAGTTTCATTTTAGTCGTACCCTTTGAATATGTAGTATTGTTAACGAAAACATTGTCATATGTTTCATTGAAGATTTTTATTCTTGAGATAGATAATAGTTGTTTAAATTGAAATTATGTTTTCAAGACAATTAGTATCTTAGAATATACTTATTTGTTGTTTGAGAGGATGTTCATACTTTTTCGTGGAACTATATGTAGCAGTTTACATATGCAACTGTAAACAGGAAATACTATAAATCATAACTTGAGAAAATTGCGTTTATTTGCAACAGAATATTTAATACACTATAATGAAATAATAATATTTAACTTCAAAATTTTGCACAAAAATATATGAATACAAGCAAAAATATTCCTAAAACTGTTGTATTCTTATAGGTAATTTAAATACAATAAACGTCCTGCGTTCTATTTTTACATATTCTACTAATTTTGCAAACAGAATACGTTAACTTCCGTGAACACGTCTTAATGAGTAACACAAACTAAATTTATTGTAGGAGACTGACATATTTCAGTCTACGTGCCGAAATCGGAAACAAGCTAATGTCTGTAATAATGTTCAGTATAAAGATAAAGCAGGAAAGCGATATCGCTGCAGCGACTATACAAGGAAGTAAGCTTATTTAACCATGTTTTTTTTTGCTTACAGTGTCATTCCATTTAAGTATTAAAGGGCGTGAAAGAATGTACTTACCCTTACTGTCAACAGGTCAATTCAAAAAATATCTGAAACAAGACATAATTATTATTATGTTTTACTAAAAATATGTTGCTTACGATAAGAAACATTATCATTATATGTATGTACAGCATATTCATAGCGACTTTCTAACACGTCCGACAACATAACAATTATGTTAAATTTTATTAGTTTACTACAACATACATAATTTCATTTTAGGATTGTTGTTCTCAGTATTCTCTATTCTATCTAGCATAGTATCTAATTTTGGAACTATTCAGTTATTGCCCACTTTCATAATATATGCTAGATTAGGGCTGAAAGGTATCACATTTTTGGTATAGGTTATTGATATTTAAGTTTCTCAGAAATATCAATAAATATTTAAATATCGAAATGTTTATTTTCTAGATGGAGCACTATTATATAAAATCGCTTTCATACGTATAAAGGGACAAAGACGCAGTTTTAACTGAAAATATCGTCAGTTTAACGGCCTGTATTAACCCAAACAACTTATAATTGTTCTTTTAGTTATTGCTTTCCCAAAGTGATAAACGAAAACTGATTTTGGGAATCGACAAGGTCTAAAATCGACCCCTATTAATTAACACAAGTTCTTATTTGAAACTTGTTGGAGCGTTGGAACGTTGGAGCTTGAGAATACATTAATCTACTACCTAATTTATTTCAAGAGATTACAAAACAATTACATAATGTAACGAGGGTCTGAGGTATCAGTTCATTTTGAAAAAGGGTCTTTTGCCCAAAATAGTTTGGGAATCTCTGCTTTAAAGCATATAGCTCCTATATCGTTGTTTTGAGCCAATATTAAATCTTTGATGATCAAGTCAAAGATTTTTACTGCTCGTGTATCCACGCTTCTCCTTATTGATGTACACTCAAACAAAAAGAAATGCAACAGTTATGATATGAAAATAGTAGCATAAGAGATACTCGCACGCCTACTATTTTAGTTTTGCAGTGCGTGGTATCGTAACTGTCCCATTTCTTTTTCTCTGAATGTACATATTGAGGTATCAATGGGCCTGTTTCATACCCAAGATATTTTTATATAATTAGTAAAACGTGGTAACATCGTTCCCGTAAATAAGTTACATTTTATAAATAACTTATTTTTATTTTATACACCAACTGAATCTCCGCAAATGGTACCAAAACGTGTTATCACAATCAGGTCCGTTTTTTATATAACGATTTGACATACATACATACATATAGTTTCTTCGATTTGCCGCGACTGCGGCTGTCCTGATTGTTTCATATTTATGCTGTTTATCTGCTTGCATTTTCTGACCCATATTTATTAAATTAACACTGACGCACTCACAAGTACGTAAATTGTAATAGGCGATTCATATCCACTAAAGAAAACCGTTCATATGAAAGCGAAGCCATCCATTAAGCGTTTACTGCCGTATTATAAAATCTCTCTTTTTTAAACAATTGTCACTTTTATCAATCTTCTTTGTTATGTTTTATATGAAAACAATGACGTTCTACCTAACAATAATTTCTTATTGTAGGTATAATAATTATGGAATAATAGCACAACTCCATTCTGAATTTATAGATTTAGATACTTTGAAATTTTATGGAAGTTGATGCGCAATAGAATATGATGGATTAACTGTAAATTGAATACGAAACTTGTTTATAATAACAGCACAGCGAGCAATTTTCTTATAAACACTGTCAGACTATATTATCGATAAAATTGCTTGTACATAGTTTATCTTGTAAGGAATTAAAAGTAGAACTGTACGACTACATACAGATTAGTACAATTCAACAGCAAGACGATAAATACTAAATATACAAGCATAATATATTACAAGCAGTAGTCATTATCAACAAAGTATTAAAATAGAACAAACAACACTACGAAGTAAAGCTTCTACAATATCGAAATTACGACGTCAACATGTACTCAGTTGGAAACCGAACAAAAGATCTGTTTGTATGTACCGAGTAACAACAAAGCAGTGTATATTTCTTCATACAATAGCGAAGTGTTTAATCGTCGAGGAAAATTGTAATTTCAAAAAACAAAAGAAGCAGCTACTTCGCTAGAGATCAATGGATGAAACAACCCCAGTCGGTTGGATACATTCAAAACAATACCGTTCGTACTATAATAAAAGAACGTTGTTTATGTAATGTAGATTTAACTCATTGAAAATCATTCAGTGTAATTATTCTCTTAATTTTGGCGATGAGAAATTATTTCCACTAAAAATTAATTAAGAATAATAAGGAATAATTAACCCAGTAACATAATAACACAGAGTATGCATTTGTTTAACAAAAATATGTATTGATGATGTTTCTGAATTTGAAACTCTCTTTCCAAAGCTATTGCTATGAAATTACTACTAAGTATTTTAAAAAGCAGACTTTGAGATTACATATTAATAAAACATAAAATGTCTCACTTCAATAAAAATACAAGATCAGTTTAAAAGAACTGTAAAATTTCACATATCCTTTACCGCACTACAAAATTTCAGGAGGGACAAATCTACCTGTAATCGTCAAAATAAAGAAAATGGCTGGAACATTTAAGAAAAATGTGCAATGTAAGAATACGAGGGCGCGTTTTTATATTCGCGGAATGAGGGATAAGGGGGTGGAAATAAAAAAACCAAATTATTTTTGTTTTTCAATATATTCACCTGCAAGACGGATACATTTTTCACATCTTTCAATTAATTTATTTATACCCTCATAAAAAAATGATTTCTCTTTATCTGCAAAATACGCCGAAACTGTCTCCTTGACTTCATCATCGGCAGTAATTTTTTTACCCCGCAGCTCTTTTTTCATTTTCGGAAACAGGTAATAATCACTCGGGGCCAGGTCTGGGCTGTAGGGTGGGTGATTCACAATTTCGAAGCCCACCTTATGCAGGGCAGCTAACGCAACGCGGTTCTTGTGGACGGGCGCGTTGTCGTGCAAAAGCAGCACACCTTTCGTCAATTTTCCCCGTCTTTTCTCTTTAATGGCTTCTTCTAGTCGCTCTAATATTGAAGCGCAATATTCTCCGGTTATAGAAACACCTTTATCTTTATAATCAATCAACAATATTCCTTCCGAGTCCCCAAATACCGTTGCCATGAGTTTCCCAGCTGATTGTGACACTTTAAATTTCTTGGGAGGTGCTGTGCCCTTTTTATGACACTGCATGGAGTTTTGTTTGAACTCAGGTTCATAATGATGAACCCAAGTTTCGTCTCCAGTAACAATTCGACTCAATACACCATCCTTGTCTTCATTACAGAGGTCCAAAAATGCACGCGAACACTCTACGCGCTGTTGTTTTTGCGGCGGCGTGAGCATTCTCGGCACCCATCTTGCGCTGACCTTAGACATGCCGAGATGATCGTGTAGGATTTTAAAAATTGTTGTATCGGATACTCCAACCATGTCTGCGAGTTGTTTCTTCTTTAGTCGAGCATCTTCGAGTACAATTTTTTCAACTTTTTGGATAAGTGCTGGCGTGGTCACCTCAATGCTCCTACCCGGCCTCGGGTCGTCTTCAAGGGATTCCCTTTCTTGTTTAAATAAACTATGCCACTTGTACACCATGGTTTTTCCTGGACAAGAGTCGCCGTAACCCAATGACATCTCATTCATTATGGTCGCGACTGATTTTCCTTGCCTGGTAAGGAACTTTATAACGGCACGATATTCGATTTTTTCCATATTTCACTTTTCACTCCTGATTATGTTACTTAGTTGACGATAGCTCGAAGACTAACTGTCTAACTGCGGTCTTCCTTCTTGTAGCTAGGGCCGAACCATGGTTCCCGAGCCCTTTATTCATCTTTGAGTGTCCTTTTTAGGGCAGAGAATGAAAAAATTTTTTAAAAGAAATCTTCGCTGTCTAGTGGCTGAGTTTTATTGTTTAACTGTCTAATAACAATGAAACTTCGTATTTATACTAATTATGAGTCGCTGCACAGGCCACGCCCCCAATGCCCCTAATCACCCCCTACAACCCGCTCATTCCGCGAATATAAAAACGCTCCCTCGTATGTAGTATATTTACAATCTCTTCATCCACTCCATTATGAAAAGTTTACTATGTAAACCATTGTTTCCAAATACAAGGTTACAATAATTAATAGAAAGGTAAAAAAAATCGTGACAAATCAAATGATGTAAAACATTTTGTATGAGAGTTTCAGATTATTTTTATAAATGGAAAAACGTATTCCAATATCTGCACATACTAATTTTTTAACTTTTTTATTTCTGATAATAATCTATAGTACAGTAGTACTAATTGCGATCCAGTATAAATCAGGAAACAGCAAATGTACTCTACGACAAATACCTATCAAATAGTAAATATGTATATTCGAATAAGACAATTTTTCCAAATATTTTCGACTTCTCTTCAAGCAGTTAAAAAATGCTAATCGGACATAGCGACCATTCTGCTTTGGTATAGGTAGTAATGTCTTTAGACACCTTCCTTTTAAAATTTGCATTAGCAATTTGGCAATGTATATGTATAAGATTTACCATCACTTTTTATAATTCTGCGAAGGGGCTTCCCTCGTAAACTTCTTACACTAACGCATTATATTATTATACGATCAACTAAACTAAACTAAATTCCTATCGTCTTTCAGCTTTAGTACTTAGACAATAAGTTAAGATGAATATTTAAATATCCTATATGCATATAAAGTTTATAATCTGGTAGGCTAATTTACACAAAAATAAGTAGCGATTTCACAAAATATGGCCAAAAATTCCCACCGAAATCATGAGCGTTTTCGCCCATAACAATGATATTTTAGTTCAGTATATTTCTAAGTGCAATATTATAAAGGAAGGCATCAAGTGATATCCTTCTTGGGCTTATCTCTTTTTCTAGTAAAGTCGAACAAACAGGATACGATAATGTAAAAACTATTACACTGGGCAACATGATGCTTGCCTTGCGAGTACCATTGGTTGTACCCGTAGTTGCTGTTTTTATCGTGTTTTCAAAAATTTATACGAAATTTCTCCATCGCCCTCAGTTTGTTTGTTATTTTAATTTTTTTAATATTTTACATAAAACATTTTTTTATCTGTTTGTCCCATCAGTATAGCTGACGCTAACGAAATCTAAACAACAGAATCTTCTGGTGTAATTATAAATTTGTTTCAAAAAAACACTGAATTTAGAAACAAATGAAAGGAAATGTTCGTTCAAACTTCGTTGGCGCCGACTTGATCCGAGGCTCGCTCTATCTGTATGAAAGAAACATAAAAACTTTAAATTTATATTAGAAAAGCTTCATCAGGTAGTATAACATGGAATAGTTGTTATGAGTGGATGGTTAATGGTATTTAGTCTGGATCTGCAAGGTGGTTAGACAAGGACTGTTGTATTTTATGTGAATAGGAGTGTAAGTGCAGAAAAACCACCATATTAAAAAAGAATTGCCTAAATGTGAACCATTCATTCTTGGTCAGAAACATATGATACATGATATATTGTGGTTGTTATTGGACCATCAAGAGGAATACGAAACACAGAAAAAATTGCCATTCCTTACTTTCTATGTGAGTCAGAATTCTTCTTATGTGTTAAGAATGCAGAAAATATGAAATGTTTGAAATTATAAACGAAAACCTTACCTGATGGAAAAAGAAACGATATACTTGAATTCGGGGGAAAAATGTTATCAGAATCACAAATTTTCCTTTCTGAGATAATCTGTTCCTCAGTGCAATTGGTATTCATAATAAATGTTTTTTAAAAATTATTGGAAAACTTTGGTTTATAAGCATTTTCACACTGCACTCGCACTTTTGCTGCAATGACCGGTTCGATTTTTATAAAATTTTTTAAAACAGAAAAATCTGTTTTTCGTTCCTGTGCTACTTAGGCCGCTTGTGGTAGCGCCAAAGGTCTTTCCTTTTAGGCTTTTTCTTAGTTTTACATCAATAAAATAAGTCTGTTGAAATATGCATTAATTCGCAACACCTATTATACATATTACAAAAAAAGATAGTTTCATTAAATGAGAGGCTATATTGTCGTGTATTCTCAATTACCCATTGTTATCTACATATGTCTTGATGTTACGTCTTCAGATTAGTTTACGTTTTAATGTTGATACAATTTTGAATCGCAATTACTTTGATTAATTTCGACTATTCATAAAATGCTACTCACGTGAAAGGTATTTCACATGTTCAGTCTCACTTTCCATTTTTTAGTATATTCCCGAGTAAGAGTCGAGAGATTACGTGAAATGTTCTGTAGGTACCAGTGTAACAAATTACTCGCCAGCACATGCACGTTGATGCATATTAACACTTTTCATTTCGACCGCAATAACATTAGGTGGAAAAGGTGTATCCCTTCATTGCTTACGCAGGATTCATTATTCATTTGCTGAGTGGGGGCGAAAGTGTACCTTACAAAACTACAAACAACAATTATATAAACATTTTCAATTTTGTGGAGACAAGATACAGTAAATATTTAATAAATCAATTCTGAAATAAATGGAAGTACTTTACAACTATGTATGTAATGTTATACCAAAAATTCAGAACGTTAAGTACTGTATATAGATACTAATGAAATGATAGAACGTCATAGTTAAAGTTTGATAGATAAATAAGCAAATGCAGCATTTATGTATGTTAATGTCGTAAAGGAATTAGTTTAGTATAGAATGAGTTACGAATAGAATTAGATAATCCATTCATAAATACATGTTAGGAATTTCACTATGAATTGATTAGTACCGGTTATTCTATAAATATTTATAGTCGGCTAACTTTCGGTACGGTTTTAATTTAAAGCATATAATTTGAGAAAATAAGAGTTAGTTGTACCTATATATTGTAAACGCGTAGTTATATTTTAATATAGAGGCTTATTGGTGCTCGCGTATATTACATATCCATTAATTTAAACAATTTATTCTACATCACCAACATACATAGAATAAAAAATTAGAAAAATGTATAAAACCGAATAGGTTTATACTTATTAAATATAAATTATATATTGTTCATTTATTATCAAGCAAGAGCTGTAGTGGTAGTCTTGACCACCAACACAGCTTAGGAAGCCGCTTTCTCCACCTACCACAAAAACAAACTAAGAAAGGCAGAGCGTACAGCTTACTATGCCCAAACGAAAATACGTACTATAAAAGACAGATGTATTGAATCGAAAAGCCATAAAATTTCCTCGGGACTAAATCAGGTAGCGAAATATAAACAGACAAACAACTTGGTCAACTGTAAAGTGCCCGCGGCTGTATGCTGTAAAATATTTTAGACATGAGTATAAAGACATTAGGTAGTAATATCTTCCGCAATAGTATGCACTGTGAATACACCTACAAATAGCATTATCATAGTGTCCGCTGTAATATTTATCAATATATGTGTTAGTCGTCGTATACATAATTTGCGATATATAAAATACTACTCGATCCTTATTAATTATACTAATAGATGGATATTTACTTCTTAGAAAGAGTTTCTAATGTAGTTACGGATTTGCTAATACAAATAATTAAATACTTTTATTTTACAATGATTGTATTCTTATATTGTATGCATATATTAGTTTATATGATCGATTCATAGATTAATAGGGTGATTACAAATGATTATAGATGTGGCTATAGAAAATGATGATCCTTTCGAAGTATTAATGTCTTAACGCATTATCATTTTCACATTTTCGTGAAATATTATGTTAAGTAGATTTTTTTAGTTAACCTTTATTGTTAATTGTTGGAAAATTAAAAAAAAAATTAAAACTTCCGCTTTTGATGAAACTGTGGACACAATCGCTAAATAAATAGTCACAAAGGTAGCGGCTGAGTCTACAGTTTCATCAAAAGCGGAAGTTTTAATTTTCCAAGTATTTAACGTAATTTTCACCGATAATAATAATGAATAATGTGTGTTGAGATGTCCTCTAGGCAGACAAACTGAAAAATTGAGAAAAAGCTCCATTATTTTCGTAAATTTTAAGTTTGAGTGAGCGTCGAACACTATGTCGAAAACTGGCGCCTTTTGGATAAGGGAAATTGGGCTGTATGTATTGCAAATAATCTTTATTAACACGCTGTAAAGTATGACGGTTTCATTACCAGTCACCCTGTATACTGATTTGCAGTAAATCTTTACCGTTTATTACTGTTTTAAGCTTAACTACAACATTCAAAAAACAATAGATAGAAAATGTCTTTTTGAATTATTAAGAGGGCCGACTACCGTTTGACAGTTGCCACAATTAAATGTTTTCAGAATATAATGTTTTTATAATTTATTTAAACCGTATTTTAAAATTGAGCTTCATACACATGTGTAGACGTATTTTGCATGCTCATAGCAAATTTCAATAATTAAATCTAAAAATTAATTGAATAATCTCTATTTCCCTATCCAGGTAAACGGGAATAGAGATTGTGAAGTTAATGTCGAATATTAATGGATTAAATTGTATGTAATAATATAAAATATGTATATATGAAATAACCCCAACATAACTCCAAATCCAAACAATTATCTGCTAAACTGCCCTGAAGATGGGCATTCCGGCTAAAGAAGCAAAACAAAAGGAATTATTTCTTTGAGTAAAATGATATCATTCACTAAATAAAATCTAAATATGTAAAAGACAATTTTAATTTAAGCGGATTTATTAAAATAAATCGCAAAATTTTCATTACTAAATAAGAAACATAACTATAAGCTTCACAATCTTTTGACCCAAATTCAGTACGACCTCTAGGGAAACTAACTAAAATACACAATAAAGCGCTAAAATAAAATAAAAATGCATATAAACCACATGTATGTATATTTTTGTCAGTTCCGAAAAGTAATGTTTTGATATTGTTGTTAATCAACTAGATATACCTATCTATTGAACCTTCTTTATTATGGTTTTAATTCAATACATTATATTTCTGATATGTATACTGGCTCTATTTTCATGACCACCACTGTATAGGTATATGATACATAAATTACTTGATAAGTTAATTGTCTATTAAGAGTGACTTTATATCAGTCTAATTGTCTCTTATTTTTTTAAATTCATTTGGTGAAATTGATTAAATTACAAAAACAAGAGACCACGGAAAGCACTGAAGATATTCGAAGGAATTCACAAACTTTAATTCCATAGGATAATCGATAAATACCCTTTTCTGAAAAGGGAAGGAAAGTCAACATTGTTTTAACATTACCGTCGCGTTGCCTTGATAATCTATGGTGGCGAGGGTGCGAAGCAGAGGCCACGTGCACACGCATTCATACCTACAATCTACGCTATTGATAACAGGGCACTGACGCATAAATAAATCTTAAACTTCGAATTACTAAGGAAACGCACGGCAGTCGTTTCAAAAACAATATTGTAAAAATTCACTTGCTTCCTAATTCTACAACGGGCAACGAAAGATGCTAAAGTTATCGTCCGGCCGTGTAAAAAGCATTCCACTACTTTTTGCCGAACAACGTCGTACAAATTACGGCAGAGAACGCACACGGTTACTCACTCGAAGCCAACTTCCGTCGGTACGTTTATATCAAAAAAGGAAGTAAGAGACTGGAGCGCCGCGACGCCTGACTATATCGGCATTTCTTCGCGCAGACGCAGTTCAAAATAGAGACGGAAATGCCTGACGAAACATATGTGACAATAGTGTGTACAACTTCCATAGATGTATACTAGTATAATACACCTATAAACGCATCTACCAGATATACAGACGGTAAGTTCCCTAATAAAACTAGAGCTACATTAATTAAATGCGGCACATTCGTGCACTTCACAGATATTCCAAGCGCTTAACTATGCTACGATGTCGACAATTTCCGAAAATTAGTACTTAGATATTACACATATGGTATTTTCAATCCACGCTGTCGAAATTCTTGACTACCTAGTCTTCTCATTATAGTTTCAACAAACTCACTAACTTCGTAATATACTATATAATATGCAAGGCAAAATGTCCTTCCTTACTGATAAAGCTAAATGGAAAATACGAATACATATAAACTAAATTTGGAACAGAAATAACCTGCAAAAGATTTCAAATCTACGAAAAGTCGCAGACCCTCCAAGTTATCTTATAATTACCTTTACCCTTACTGAGCAAAATTTGAACAATAGCGATAATGTCATCCATACACCTTCACCAGATCCTACAAGTACCTATATTCGCCTTCAAAACATCATAAAATGGTTGAATTACTCATTGTCGTGTCTTCTAGTTGTGTATAAGAATTTCTGTTAAGACTTAAAAATATTCTGCTTTATGCAGTCGTCAGTTAGACGAGTATTTCAGAACAGATTGCGGGTCTCAGCTATTTTAAACCAAGTATCGAAAGTAAATTAAACTAACTGAAGTCGCCATACGAGGAGATATATAACATGCATTAAACAAAATTAATATATCTTCACCATTTTAGGGTTTCCTACTTTCAAAGTTAATTTGAAGAATTTCAAATTTCTTAATATTGAATGTTTTCAGATCTCTTTCACGAACTATTTTGTTGAGGCACTACACCGATTGACAGAAGATTCTATCCCAGCAACCAAACTTTAAGCCTGTTCAATAGATTATTACATAAATCAAAAGGTAAAAATAGGTAAGTGTTATTGGTACACAGATAAAAGTAGGAGGTTCCCTGGTTCCCTTCACTAAAATAGGCTCCATTTTGGAGTTGAATATTTTCCTGTTACCGTATGGCGAAAACTACATACAGGGGTGTATTGTGATAAAACCGAGCTGATTTGTTGTTGCTTATTCTACATTTTATCGCGAAGACAAACCAGATGTTACAATAGAAGATATTTTGCACAGAAAAGCAGGCTCATGCTCTCTGCGGACGCCAGAAAACTCCGTATTTTTCGCTGTGTAATGAATATCATTCTGTAACCAACAGACCAGAAACAGTTAACTTATTTGAGTTAACAAATACGCTACCAGTAAAATACCAAAAGGGCAATGATGGACTTCATGGCCGACATTCGAAGATTACGAGAGCAAATAGAGCAACGTTCGAGTTTGTTGCAAACTATTATATTCCTTTTTATATGTTGATTAAAGCAGACTTTGAATCAAAAATTAACCAGGAGTTCAAGTCAACTTGCACGAAGACTGTAAATTTCCTACCATACGCTACAGCCTTGCGATAACATTTATGAATAATCTTTTGTACATCCGTTAGTAAAAGGAAGACTTGGTGCAGAAATTAATTAGAAAACAGATCCTAACAAGATACATTCAGCGATTTTCTAGCACATGCTGCTGTGTGCACTGACTGATAAAGAATATATTTTCAGGCACAACAGCGTATGCCCGCTCGAGCGAAAAAAATTTCAATCCTACTATACACAGATAAAATAATATTTTCGCAACAGAATTGATTGACAAATGATCTTTCGAAGTATTTTCATCCTGAGAAATTTCTGCTGCATAAAGCTGAACCTTCAAGTCCTTTCGCCTTTTATTGTCTTTGAAGTGGCGTTCATCTGACCACAGGATTCTCCATCTGTATAGCCTGCGTCCTTTCCACGGCCCATCCATGCATCCAGGATACACCTCGTGGCGACGCGAGGTGGCAGCCTGTCTAAGTCCAGCTCCCAGAGATGTCGAACCAACGGGTTCTCCGACCGTGCAACTCTTACAAGGGTACTTCTGGCTAACGCCATCGAATAATCGCTCAGTTTAGGAATACTTAGGTATCAGTATATCTGAGCATTGCTTATGAACCATGTTCTGGAGAACGTCATGCCTCTTAATTTGCGATATAGCGGCGCTGGACCAGGTCAGGGGATCATAGGTCAAAATCGGCCGGAAAAATACCGTGTAGATTACTATTTCTGAACTCAAACCCAAAGAACTGTTCGTGCAAATCAGGGGAGCTAGAGCCAATCGTGCCCTTAAGAATCGGGACGTAGCCATTGTGAAGTAGTTTCGAAGTCAGCCTTGAACTGAGGACCAACCCCAAATATTATACGTGCGGGTTTCAGGAAGCGTCTGTCTCCCTATACTTAGTGATTAGCAAGGAGGAGGGTTACATATAGTTTCATTTTAGTCGTACCCTTTGAATATGTAGTATTGTTAACGAAAACATTGTCATATGTTTCATTGAAGATTTTTATTCTTGAGATAGATAATAGTTGTTTAAATTGAAATTATGTTTTCAAGACAATTAGTATCTTAGAATATACTTATTTGTTGTTTGAGAGGATGTTCATACTTTTTCGTGGAACTATATGTAGCAGTTTACATATGCAACTGTAAACAGGAAATACTATAAATCATAACTTGAGAAAATTGCGTTTATTTGCAACAGAATATTTAATACACTATAATGAAATAATAATATTTAACTTCAAAATTTTGCACAAAAATATATGAATACAAGCAAAAATATTCCTAAAACTGTTGTATTCTTATAGGTAATTTAAATACAATAAACGTCCTGCGTTCTATTTTTACATATTCTACTAATTTTGCAAACAGAATACGTTAACTTCCGTGAACACGTCTTAATGAGTAACACAAACTAAATTTATTGTAGGAGACTGACATATTTCAGTCTACGTGCCGAAATCGGAAACAAGCTAATGTCTGTAATAATGTTCAGTATAAAGATAAAGCAGGAAAGCGATATCGCTGCAGCGACTATACAAGGAAGTAAGCTTATTTAACCATGTTTTTTTTTGCTTACAGTGTCATTCCATTTAAGTATTAAAGGGCGTGAAAGAATGTACTTACCCTTACTGTCAACAGGTCAATTCAAAAAATATCTGAAACAAGACATAATTATTATTATGTTTTACTAAAAATATGTTGCTTACGATAAGAAACATTATCATTATATGTATGTACAGCATATTCATAGCGACTTTCTAACACGTCCGACAACATAACAATTATGTTAAATTTTATTAGTTTACTACAACATACATAATTTCATTTTAGGATTGTTGTTCTCAGTATTCTCTATTCTATCTAGCATAGTATCTAATTTTGGAACTATTCAGTTATTGCCCACTTTCATAATATATGCTAGATTAGGGCTGAAAGGTATCACATTTTTGGTATAGGTTATTGATATTTAAGTTTCTCAGAAATATCAATAAATATTTAAATATCGAAATGTTTATTTTCTAGATGGAGCACTATTATATAAAATCGCTTTCATACGTATAAAGGGACAAAGACGCAGTTTTAACTGAAAATATCGTCAGTTTAACGGCCTGTATTAACCCAAACAACTTATAATTGTTCTTTTAGTTATTGCTTTCCCAAAGTGATAAACGAAAACTGATTTTGGGAATCGACAAGGTCTAAAAATCGACCCTATTAATTAACACAAGTTCTTATTTGAAACTTGTTGGAGCGTTGGAACGTTGGAGCTTGAGAATACATTAATCTACTACCTAATTTATTTCAAGAGATTACAAAACAATTACATAATGTAACGAGGGTCTGAGGTATCAGTTCATTTTGAAAAAGGGTCTTTTGCCCAAAATAGTTTGGGAATCTCTGCTTTAAAGCATATAGCTCCTATATCGTTGTTTTGAGCCAATATTAAATCTTTGATGATCAAGTCAAAGATTTTTACTGCTCGTGTATCCACGCTTCTCCTTATTGATGTACACTCAAACAAAAAGAAATGCAACAGTTATGATATGAAAATAGTAGCATAAGAGATACTCGCACGCCTACTATTTTAGTTTTGCAGTGCGTGGTATCGTAACTGTCCCATTTCTTTTTCTCTGAATGTACATATTGAGGTATCAATGGGCCTGTTTCATACCCAAGATATTTTTATATAATTAGTAAAACGTGGTAACATCGTTCCCGTAAATAAGTTACATTTTATAAATAACTTATTTTTATTTTATACACCAACTGAATCTCCGCAAATGGTACCAAAACGTGTTATCACAATCAGGTCCGTTTTTTATATAACGATTTGACATACATACATACATATAGTTTCTTCGATTTGCCGCGACTGCGGCTGTCCTGATTGTTTCATATTTATGCTGTTTATCTGCTTGCATTTTCTGACCCATATTTATTAAATTAACACTGACGCACTCACAAGTACGTAAATTGTAATAGGCGATTCATATCCACTAAAGAAAACCGTTCATATGAAAGCGAAGCCATCCATTAAGCGTTTACTGCCGTATTATAAAATCTCTCTTTTTTAAACAATTGTCACTTTTATCAATCTTCTTTGTTATGTTTTATATGAAAACAATGACGTTCTACCTAACAATAATTTCTTATTGTAGGTATAATAATTATGGAATAATAGCACAACTCCATTCTGAATTTATAGATTTAGATACTTTGAAATTTTATGGAAGTTGATGCGCAATAGAATATGATGGATTAACTGTAAATTGAATACGAAACTTGTTTATAATAACAGCACAGCGAGCAATTTTCTTATAAACACTGTCAGACTATATTATCGATAAAATTGCTTGTACATAGTTTATCTTGTAAGGAATTAAAAGTAGAACTGTACGACTACATACAGATTAGTACAATTCAACAGCAAGACGATAAATACTAAATATACAAGCATAATATATTACAAGCAGTAGTCATTATCAACAAAGTATTAAAATAGAACAAACAACACTACGAAGTAAAAGCTTCTACAATATCGAAATTACGACGTCAACATGTACTCAGTTGGAAACCGAACAAAAGATCTGTTTGTATGTACCGAGTAACAACAAAGCAGTGTATATTTCTTCATACAATAGCGAAGTGTTTAATCGTCGAGGAAAATTGTAATTTCAAAAAACAAAAGAAGCAGCTACTTCGCTAGAGATCAATGGATGAAACAACCCCAGTCGGTTGGATACATTCAAAACAATACCGTTCGTACTATAATAAAAGAACGTTGTTTATGTAATGTAGATTTAACTCATTGAAAATCATTCAGTGTAATTATTCTCTTAATTTTGGCGATGAGAAATTATTTCCACTAAAAATTAATTAAGAATAATAAGGAATAATTAACCCAGTAACATAATAACACAGAGTATGCATTTGTTTAACAAAAATATGTATTGATGATGTTTCTGAATTTGAAACTCTCTTTCCAAAGCTATTGCTATGAAATTACTACTAAGTATTTTAAAAAGCAGACTTTGAGATTACATATTAATAAAACATAAAATGTCTCACTTCAATAAAAATACAAGATCAGTTTAAAAGAACTGTAAAATTTCACATATCCTTTACCGCACTACAAAATTTCAGGAGGGACAAATCTACCTGTAATCGTCAAAATAAAGAAAATGGCTGGAACATTTAAGAAAAATGTGCAATGTAAGAATACGAGGGCGCGTTTTTATATTCGCGGAATGAGGGATAAGGGGTGGAAATAAAAAAACCAAATTATTTTTGTTTTTCAATATATTCACCTGCAAGACGGATACATTTTTCACATCTTTCAATTAATTTATTTATACCCTCATAAAAAAATGATTTCTCTTTATCTGCAAAATACGCCGAAACTGTCTCCTTGACTTCATCATCGGCAGTAATTTTTTTACCCCGCAGCTCTTTTTTCATTTTCGGAAACAGGTAATAATCACTCGGGGCCAGGTCTGGGCTGTAGGGTGGGTGATTCACAATTTCGAAGCCCACCTTATGCAGGGCAGCTAACGCAACGCGGTTCTTGTGGACGGGCGCGTTGTCGTGCAAAAGCAGCACACCTTTCGTCAATTTTTCCCCGTCTTTTCTCTTTAATGGCTTCTTCTAGTCGCTCTAATATTGAAGCGCAATATTCTCCGGTTATAGAAACACCTTTATCTTTATAATCAATCAACAATATTCCTTCCGAGTCCCCAAATACCGTTGCCATGAGTTTCCCAGCTGATTGTGACACTTTAAATTTCTTGGGAGGTGCTGTGCCCTTTTTATGACACTGCATGGAGTTTTGTTTGAACTCAGGTTCATAATGATGAACCCAAGTTTCGTCTCCAGTAACAATTCGACTCAATACACCATCCTTGTCTTCATTACAGAGGTCCAAAAATGCACGCGAACACTCTACGCGCTGTTGTTTTTGCGGCGGCGTGAGCATTCTCGGCACCCATCTTGCGCTGACCTTAGACATGCCGAGATGATCGTGTAGGATTTTAAAAATTGTTGTATCGGATACTCCAACCATGTCTGCGAGTTGTTTCTTCTTTAGTCGAGCATCTTCGAGTACAATTTTTTCAACTTTTTGGATAAGTGCTGGCGTGGTCACCTCAATGCTCCTACCCGGCCTCGGGTCGTCTTCAAGGATTCCCTTTCTTGTTTAAATAAACTATGCCACTTGTACACCATGGTTTTCCTGGACAAGAGTCGCCGTAACCCAATGACATCTCATTCATTATGGTCGCGACTGATTTTCCTTGCCTGGTAAGGAACTTTATAACGGCACGATATTCGATTTTTTCCATATTTCACTTTTCACTCCTGATTATGTTACTTAGTTGACGATAGCTCGAAGACTAACTGTCTAACTGCGGTCTTCCTTCTTGTAGCTAGGGCCGAACCATGGTTCCCGAGCCCTTTATTCATCTTTGAGTGTCCTTTTTAGGGCAGAGAATGAAAAAATTTTTTAAAAGAAATCTTCGCTGTCTAGTGGCTGAGTTTTATTGTTTAACTGTCTAATAACAATGAAACTTCGTATTTATACTAATTATGAGTCGCTGCACAGGCCACGCCCCCAATGCCCCTAATCACCCCCTACAACCCGCTCATTCCGCGAATATAAAAACGCTCCCTCGTATGTAGTATATTTACAATCTCTTCATCCACTCCATTATGAAAAGTTTACTATGTAAACCATTGTTTCCAAATACAAGGTTACAATAATTAATAGAAAGGTAAAAAAAATCGTGACAAATCAAATGATGTAAAACATTTTGTATGAGAGTTTCAGATTATTTTTATAAATGGAAAAACGTATTCCAATATCTGCACATACTAATTTTTTAACTTTTTTATTTCTGATAATAATCTATAGTACAGTAGTACTAATTGCGATCCAGTATAAATCAGGAAACAGCAAATGTACTCTACGACAAATACCTATCAAATAGTAAATATGTATATTCGAATAAGACAATTTTTCCAAATATTTTCGACTTCTCTTCAAGCAGTTAAAAAAATGCTAATCGGACATAGCGACCATTCTGCTTTGGTATAGGTAGTAATGTCTTTAGACACCTTCCTTTTAAAATTTGCATTAGCAATTTGGCAATGTATATGTATAAGATTTACCATCACTTTTTATAATTCTGCGAAGGGGCTTCCCTCGTAAACTTCTTACACTAACGCATTATATTATTATACGATCAACTAAACTAAACTAAATTCCTATCGTCTTTCAGCTTTAGTACTTAGACAATAAGTTAAGATGAATATTTAAATATCCTATATGCATATAAAGTTTATAATCTGGTAGGCTAATTTACACAAAAATAAGTAGCGATTTCACAAAATATGGCCAAAAATTCCCACCGAAATCATGAGCGTTTTCGCCCATAACAATGATATTTTAGTTCAGTATATTTCTAAGTGCAATATTATAAAGGAAGGCATCAAGTGATATCCTTCTTGGGCTTATCTCTTTTTCTAGTAAAGTCGAACAAACAGGATACGATAATGTAAAAACTATTACACTGGGCAACATGATGCTTGCCTTGCGAGTACCATTGGTTGTACCCGTAGTTGCTGTTTTTATCGTGTTTTCAAAAATTTATACGAAATTTCTCCATCGCCCTCAGTTTGTTTGTTATTTTAATTTTTTTAATATTTTACATAAAACATTTTTTTATCTGTTTGTCCCATCAGTATAGCTGACGCTAACGAAATCTAAACAACAGAATCTTCTGGTGTAATTATAAATTTGTTTCAAAAAAACACTGAATTTAGAAACAAATGAAAGGAAATGTTCGTTCAAACTTCGTTGGCGCCGACTTGATCCGAGGCTCGCTCTATCTGTATGAAAGAAACATAAAAACTTTAAATTTATATTAGAAAAGCTTCATCAGGTAGTATAACATGGAATAGTTGTTATGAGTGGATGGTTAATGGTATTTAGTCTGGATCTGCAAGGTGGTTAGACAAGGACTGTTGTATTTTATGTGAATAGGAGTGTAAGTGCAGAAAAACCACCATATTAAAAAAGAATTGCCTAAATGTGAACCATTCATTCTTGGTCAGAAACATATGATACATGATATATTGTGGTTGTTATTGGACCATCAAGAGGAATACGAAACACAGAAAAAAATTGCCATTCCTTACTTTCTATGTGAGTCAGAATTCTTCTTATGTGTTAAGAATGCAGAAAATATGAAATGTTTGAAATTATAAACGAAAACCTTACCTGATGGAAAAAGAAACGATATACTTGAATTCGGGGGGAAAAATGTTATCAGAATCACAAATTTTCCTTTCTGAGATAATCTGTTCCTCAGTGCAATTGGTATTCATAATAAATGTTTTTTAAAAATTATTGGAAAACTTTGGTTTATAAGCATTTTCACACTGCACTCGCACTTTTGCTGCAATGACCGGTTCGATTTTTATAAAATTTTTTAAAACAGAAAAATCTGTTTTTCGTTCCTGTGCTACTTAGGCCGCTTGTGGTAGCGCCAAAGGTCTTTCCTTTTAGGCTTTTTCTTAGTTTTACATCAATAAAATAAGTCTGTTGAAATATGCATTAATTCGCAACACCTATTATACATATTACAAAAAAGATAGTTTCATTAAATGAGAGGCTATATTGTCGTGTATTCTCAATTACCCATTGTTATCTACATATGTCTTGATGTTACGTCTTCAGATTAGTTTACGTTTTAATGTTGATACAATTTTGAATCGCAATTACTTTGATTAATTTCGACTATTCATAAAATGCTACTCACGTGAAAGGTATTTCACATGTTCAGTCTCACTTTCCATTTTTTAGTATATTCCCGAGTAAGAGTCGAGAGATTACGTGAAATGTTCTGTAGGTACCAGTGTAACAAATTACTCGCCAGCACATGCACGTTGATGCATATTAACACTTTCATTTCGACCGCAATAACATTAGGTGGAAAAGGTGTATCCCTTCATTGCTTACGCAGGATTCATTATTCATTTGCTGAGTGGGGGCGAAAGTGTACCTTACAAAACTACAAACAACAATTATATAAACATTTTCAATTTTGTGGAGACAAGATACAGTAAATATTTAATAAATCAATTCTGAAATAAATGGAAGTACTTTACAACTATGTATGTAATGTTATACCAAAAATTCAGAACGTTAAGTACTGTATATAGATACTAATGAAATGATAGAACGTCATAGTTAAAGTTTGATAGATAAATAAGCAAATGCAGCATTTATGTATGTTAATGTCGTAAAGGAATTAGTTTAGTATAGAATGAGTTACGAATAGAATTAGATAATCCATTCATAAATACATGTTAGGAATTTCACTATGAATTGATTAGTACCGGTTATTCTATAAATATTTATAGTCGGCTAACTTTCGGTACGGTTTTAATTTAAAGCATATAATTTGAGAAAATAAGAGTTAGTTGTACCTATATATTGTAAACGCGTAGTTATATTTTAATATAGAGGCTTATTGGTGCTCGCGTATATTACATATCCATTAATTTAAACAATTTATTCTACATCACCAACATACATAGAATAAAAAATTAGAAAAATGTATAAAACCGAATAGGTTTATACTTATTAAATATAAATTATATATTGTTCATTTATTATCAAGCAAGAGCTGTAGTGGTAGTCTTGACCACCAACACAGCTTAGGAAGCCGCTTTCTCCACCTACCACAAAAACAAACTAAGAAAGGCAGAGCGTACAGCTTACTATGCCCAAACGAAAATACGTACTATAAAAGACAGATGTATTGAATCGAAAAGCCATAAAATTTCCTCGGGACTAAATCAGGTAGCGAAATATAAACAGACAAACAACTTGGTCAACTGTAAAGTGCCCGCGGCTGTATGCTGTAAAATATTTTAGACATGAGTATAAAGACATTAGGTAGTAATATCTTCCGCAATAGTATGCACTGTGAATACACCTACAAATAGCATTATCATAGTGTCCGCTGTAATATTTATCAATATATGTGTTAGTCGTCGTATACACATAATTTGCGATATATAAAATACTACTCGATCCTTATTAATTATACTAATAGATGGATATTTACTTCTTAGAAAGAGTTTCTAATGTAGTTACGGATTTGCTAATACAAATAATTAAATACTTTTATTTTACAATGATTGTATTCTTATATTGTATGCATATATTAGTTTATATGATCGATTCATAGATTAATAGGGTGATTACAAATGATTATAGATGTGGCTATAGAAAATGATGATCCTTTCGAAGTATTAATGTCTTAACGCATTATCATTTTCACATTTTCGTGAAATATTATGTTAAGTAGATTTTTTTAGTTAACCTTTATTGTTAATTGTTGGAAAATTAAAAAAAAATTAAAACTTCCGCTTTTGATGAAACTGTGGACACAATCGCTAAATAAATAGTCACAAAGGTAGCGGCTGAGTCTACAGTTTCATCAAAAGCGGAAGTTTTAATTTTCCAAGTATTTAACGTAATTTTCACCGATAATAATAATGAATAATGTGTGTTGAGATGTCCTCTAGGCAGACAAACTGAAAAATTGAGAAAAAGCTCCATTATTTTCGTAAATTTTAAGTTTGAGTGAGCGTCGAACACTATGTCGAAAACTGGCGCCTTTTGGATAAGGGAAATTGGGCTGTATGTATTGCAAATAATCTTTATTAACACGCTGTAAAGTATGACGGTTTCATTACCAGTCACCCTGTATACTGATTTGCAGTAAATCTTTACCGTTTATTACTGTTTTAAGCTTAACTACAACATTCAAAAAACAATAGATAGAAAATGTCTTTTTGAATTATTAAGAGGGCCGACTACCGTTTGACAGTTGCCACAATTAAATGTTTTCAGAATATAATGTTTTTATAATTTATTTAAACCGTATTTTAAAATTGAGCTTCATACACACATGTGTAGACGTATTTTGCATGCTCATAGCAAATTTCAATAATTAAATCTAAAAATTAATTGAATAATCTCTATTTCCCTATCCAGGTAAACGGGAATAGAGATTGTGAAGTTAATGTCGAATATTAATGGATTAAATTGTATGTAATAATATAAAATATGTATATATAAAATAATATAAAATATTTGTAGAAATATGTGTATGAAACCCAATTTTCAAATTATATTGAAATAAAATCAAGCAAACAATTTATAGAATTATGTAGATATTGCACCGCTGCAAAATAATCAGCTGGTAAACGACCCTCTTAAGTATTGCAAACTACTTCATCATGTATTTTGTTGTCGTAGATAAATAATCATTTTTCAGATAAAATTGTTTCTATTGTTTTTTCATAGTATTTTATTTGACTTCGTCCCTTTTCACGCACTATAGCGAATTACTTTATATGATATAATGATACTATATACCTACGTATTGTATGTATATCAGGAAATATGGATTGACTTTAATTAAATAATTAAATAAAAATTAATTTAATTATTAATAATAATAATTAATTTTAAATATGTATACTAGTTGTGCAAATGCAAGAGGGTTGTAAGTGATACGTTAAGACTTAAAAGTATATATATTTAAATATATGTATGCAGATATAAACTGTAGCGTATTTTATACATAAATATGCAAAGCCGTATACCTGAGACATACAGTTTACCAAACAAATAGTAAATCAGAGATTAAATCGCTATCGGCACCCCGCAAAATAGGTGATTCAATTCTTATGTCTGCTATGGTACACAAAATACTCTGTAACCGATAATACCACTAGTTATCGAAAATTATGTTTTACTGTTTTAATGAAAAAGCAATTCGCGAATTTGAGCATGCCCCCCTGTTGTGAGAATTGGCTACATTTTGACGATTTTTTAATGATGCATTTGATTGTTTTTATAAAACGTTACTTCGATGTATATCTTCCAAAAAAAATGACCCTAATTCGTAGGAATTCTCTAGTAAGGCCTGGATAGATGGTGAAGTTCAATTTTCCAGTGATAGGCGCAGAAATTTACATCAGTTACAACTAAGGTAAAAATAGAGAGGCTAAACGTAGACACAACGCAAAGTAAACAATCATTTTATGACGAGAAGATTTTAAACTCACAAAATAAATCAAAGACAGTTTGATCTATTATTACGACTTTTAAAACGGCGAAAAATACCCTGCAGATATCTCCTTGCTAGTAGAGGGTTATTTTGTTGATGATCCTTTGAAAATTGCGGATACATTTAACAATTTCTGCAAGAATTTGCTGCAAGAAGCTACTACCACCGTAATCACTAACCCTTGGTACTGTTGCTTTATTTTATCGTTCATTAAATGTATTTATTAAACTCAAATTTCTTTGGATTTAAGTTAAATATTTAGTCAAATGTTGTTGTATTTAAAATGTAGGAATGAGATGTTATCATGACGGCACCGATAGTATCCCTGGCAGTCAAGCATCGCAATGTGGGAGAATGTGGGAAAGTATTTAAAAATTGTAGGACACCTATCATACAAAGCTTTGCAGCTTTCGTCCCATCTTATTTAGCTCAGCTGTTAGTTACGTTAGGATTTTAACATTTTGCAAACATCATCTATATCCTAGGTATCCACAGAGTCCCAAAAAATTATGACGGCATAATGTATTCTTTTAATTACATGCCATATATGTTGTTGTTCTGTTAATGTTATGTTGTTTAACATTAACAGAAATTAAATACCTTTGTGATCTTGTGTCGTTAACCAAGTTTGGCACAAAGCATGTGTCGAAAATGTACTGGCTGTGTTCATCTGTGTAAATGCAAAGTCTGTTCTGGAGAATAATTGTTGTAATGGTTACATACAATCAGAAACCTATAACCAGAGCCCTATTTAGTCACAATCAAATTAACTTTAGTCAAGACTTTCTAATTGCCAAAACTTCGAAACTATAACAATGTATAATAATTATTTCGCAGACTTTTCGTTCTTTGCTCTTTAAAAGCTCTTATAATGTTTTTGTTAACTTCTATTGTGAAACCTAGGTTCGCGGAAAAACCACGAAAATGTTCGTAATGTTTTTTCATAAGTCCAGGTTTAACGACAAAAAGTTTATAAGACTATTTTTCTGTGGAGTATAAGATTTTCTGCACTAACGTCCCGAAGAGTGCTATTTTAATTGTTATTATTTTCGAATTGAAGAGAGAACGAGAGAAAGAATGAGAAAAGTGTGACAAGTTAATTTTCACGACCTTGTTGAACTGATTAAGCAGGACACCAACCATACTTCCGCAGTTAGTACTGTATATGTACATTAAAAATTATCTATTTTAACTAAATTAGAATGAAAATGTTTAATTATATCTTAAATGAGATAAATTGTATAAATGTTGGCATTATCTTTGAGCAGTTTTCAATAAAAATCGTGTTAATTTTGCTTCCACATATGCACCTACATTTGCTTTAATTGTTAAAGTACGCATACAGAAAGTTCAACTGTGGTTGTGATTATCATACGTCTGAAAAAGGACGCTGTATTAGGATCAATAAATAAACAAAAATCAATCAACACAAAGATAATAAAATATAAAAATTACAAATATGATGGTAATTAACAGATTAGTTCTGTCTTTCAATGCAAGCAGGCATTGATTTAATCGTACTGTTAAATTATAACGCGTTTAAAAGATAATAGCTACTAGTAGTGAAAAAAATAAACAAATGCGGAAAGCTATCGCTCTCGATCTAAATATGATATAATAGAACTGATAAAACATGGAAAAAAACAAAGTGAAATGTGTAAACAAATGAATTTAACAAAGTGTACTGTAGGTACCATTTGGAAACATAAAGTTAAAATTCTGGAAAATTATGATCTTGCCAACTGTAGTGCCAAAAAGTTCAGAAAATCAGCTCATGACGCATTAGATCGCAGTCTTTTGAAGTGGTTCTCCCAAAACAGGAATACTAATGTTGCAATCACAGATGCAATTCTACAATCCAAGGGAAAGAAATTAGGATGTGTAGTTGAAAACAAAGATCAATTCGAATGTAACCGCAGTAGAATTGACACTATAGATCCCAATTTTGAATTGTATGCTCATGTTGATGACAACATTATATGCAGTTTTAACTGACGAGGATATTAGTTCTCTCTGCAATCAAGGCAATAATACTGATGATGATGTACCTGATATTCAAGAAGATGTAACCGATAATCAAGATGATTCCGAAGAAATATCTGTGCCCAAATTCAAGAAGGTTGAAAAAATATGTTAATGACATTCGCAATTTTTCGAATTATTTGTGGCTGCTCAAATACGATCATTAGGGCTTATAACAAATTTGAGAGACCATTGAATCCACTGGACACAGCAGCTTGATGAGCATTCAAAAATGTTGCTCACAGTTTTCAGGAAATTGAAAGACTATAAATTACCATGATATTGTCAACGATAAAAATTTAAATTATAATGTGTCCTGACATGTATACTTCCTGCACTTGCGCGTAGATTTCGTCCCAGAAAATCTTAGCGGATTATTGTTAGAGCATCAAGTGAAATGCTCCAAACGAAAATCGTCATTTCTTACTTTCTAGATTAGTCAGATGTTGTGTTTGAATATTGTGAAATTAAGAATATAGAAAATATTAAAATATTTGAAATTATGAATGCCTAATAAATTAAAAATAATCAAAATCACGTATTTTTCTTTCTAAGCCAAAGAAAAGTTTGTGTTCTGTTCTTCAGCGTTATAAATATTATAATTTATCCTTATTTATTTATAACCCGATGACAGTAATTTTTTAGTAAAACTATATTGCATTTAACCATTCAATTTCGTTTCGTTTACTATGTATGAATATATCTACATACATTCATACATAATATAAAAACGTTTACTCTCGTAATTAATTTGGAAAAGCAGCTTTATTATTAGCGTGTATCCTATTTCACAATACTATATTTATCTATCACTCCCACTAAAACTATTAATACTTTCAAAGGAAAACGCAGATCAAAGGCTTCCAAAATTAAGTAAAGGACATGGCAATCTGTTAAATTAAACTACCATTTAGACAAATGCAGAACACGAACTACAATGCCGAGACTGTCTGAAGTATATTTAGAAAGCACAATGGTAAACACTGAACACCTGAAAAACTAATTGTAAAATATCATCGTCAACTGTTTATTAGATTAAGATGTATAAATAATAACGCCAATGAAACATTACAGTTAATTTGTAAACATTCAGGCTATCGTTTAATACTGTATACAGTTGCTAACAACTTGTCAGCTTTCCATTCTAAAGAAATGAATACAAGATTACTCTATTTTTAAACAGCATGAAGAAACGAGGTTTGCACTTGTAGTATAAAATCGGAACAGCAGACATTCGTATAGTTAATTATTGTTTACATGAGATAAATTCATCATGATATGTCATTCCAACATCACGCATCAAATTACATACACACACACAGAAATAAATATACGTATGCGTAAAATTGCAACAATAATTGATTTGAAATGAATTATAAACGTTTTAAATGCAGTGTAAAAAGTAAAATTCTTTACGTTGAAATTATTCGATATTTAAAATAGAAAAAATAGCTTAGTCATGTTCCTAAAGATATTGAAATACCTAGATTTACCCTACCGTTCACGGACGTTTAACGAAGAAAGAAAATTGCAAAAATTCCATTCAACTTGAATACAAAATATTTTGTATTGCAAGGTAATAGGTTATAATATATTGCATTTAAAAAGGAACTTCAAAACAAGCTTTCTAAAATAAGTTTTATATAATAATAAATTTTCTCTCCATGAAAGACACCAGCCCTTTCATACAAAACAGCTTCTACCATACACGACATTCTCTGCATTAATTTTCGTAATATTTCCACTGATTTAACAACATTCTAGAAGCTTCTTGGAAGTGCACTCAGCGAAATTTCTAGTTCCATTTAATTTTGTAATTAGCCCATAAACACTTAGTAACGGTATAAGTTGGGAATTACCTGGAATTACATTTCTGAACGTAAATAAATAGCACTAACATTGTTTTGTCAATATCACAACTGATAGCTAGGTAGGGGAAGTACCTACCGTATAACTATTAGCGAAATTTCTATAATTTCACAGAGTTAGACATACAGCCTACGAAATTCCCTTCCAGTGTAAAAATCGCCTTGGCATTTTCAAAAGTTTATTTATTCTTAAATATACAGGGTGTGGCAATTATCTGAGTTCGATCTAGTATATCTTACCTATTAGATTAATTAAAATTTTTTTAAGTGAAAGTTGTTTGTATATCGTAAAATTATTTTAGTGTATACAGGGTGTTTAGTTGTAACTGAGCGTTATCAAATTTTCTTCTTTTAAATAGAACACCCTATATATTATTACATTTTCAGATTCCTCGTTATATATAAAGATGGTTTTCTGTAACAAACCCTGTATATGTCTACATATTATCGAACTGTACATATCAGTTAATAAAACTAGCGAGATAAATTGTTTTCCGATGAGGAAAAAACTACAATAAATTGTTATAAGAATATAGTGTACGGAAAAAATCGCGCTAAGACGAGTAATGAAAAATTAACTCGAAGGCAGCGCTCATTGATATTTCGGTTAGCCTCTTCTGGTAATGTAACCACACAACAACATGTGATTTAAAATTACCAAAACTAATCGACGTGTACAACAAATTTTATCCGGTAGTAAACGTTTTCTATGGGCGAAAAAAAACCACTCTTAAACAATACAGATAAACAGCCAAGATTCAAATTTGCGCAAGATCATAACATGAGATAATGGCTAAAGCGTCATATTTTCTAAGGATAAAAATTTGACTTGGATGGGCCCGATGGTTTCAAATATTATTGCCACGATTTGCGCTAGAACACTGAAGTTGCGGTGAGCCGAAAATTTGGTGGCGATAGTATAATGGTTTGGGCGGCTTTTACCCATAGCATGTTTTATTTCTACGCGAATGAATTCTAGTTCTTACATATATAGAACTTCTGGATATGATTGTGATAGGTTTTAGTGAACAATTTTATCAAAATGATATCAATTTATTACAATTGTGTGCTCGTTCACCGTTCTGAACCCCATTGAAAATCTTTGGGAAATATTTGCACGAGAGATGTATGCCAATAATAAACAATACGATAGCGTCAAAGAACTAAAATCTGCGATAGCAAGATGTTAGACTGATATTCCTATTTCAACATTGACCAAATTGGTAGACAGTATGGAGACCCGAATGTTTGAAGTTATTTTGCATATAGTATCTTGTGTTACCATTATTTTACATATTCTCTGTATAAAATGTAATAATTTTTTTAAATGTTATTTTCTCTTGCATTTGTGTTTCATAGTAGTTCAACATTATCATCGATTGATAATTTGCCAAAGATATTTGAAAAAACCAAATACTCTATTCAAAAGTTCATATAGCACTACAGAAATTTCGTGTAGTGTAGCAGCCACAGTTCTGACCCATCTATCTAATTCGCTCCAAAGCAACTCTGTCGGGTTGAAGTCGAAACTGTTGGGGCAGACCTAACACCTAAAATACTAGCTTTCTGCTGTTGGCTTAATATCATTTTTATATCTGGCCGGTATGCTTGGGATTATCGCTCTGCATAAATACCAAATTCTGAGCAATTCAGTTGAACATGAAATTGCATAATCTTCCAATATCTCACATCCCATTTTCGCATTATACGCGCAATTCTACGCAAAAGACCTGTCCCAGAATAGTAAAAGCTGACCAAAACTAGAACTGAACCCTCATTTGAATGTTGGTAAACTCATTTGCGAAGCTCTGCTTCATTGAACAGCTGGAACTTTGACTAGTCAGTTCACAGAACGTTAGCCTATTATTCTGTTGAGTTGTGCAAACTGTATCGTTTTTAGTCAACTATGCCTAGCAAGAAGAGATTGATAAGCTGCTATTCGAACATGTAATCCTTGTTGTAGGCGAGATTTCGCCGTATTCACAGAAAGTAGATGTAACAGTCTCCTATTAAATTTACTGGCTATTTCTGGTGCTGTTTTCCACAATTTCATTACGTTTCTCAATCGAAGTAGTCGATGATGTTGTTATTCTGGACGAGCCTAGAGAGGTACCATCTTGTAATTCACCTACATCTCGAAATCTACCAATTGTATACTCTTCTGTAGGCGAGGATATATTCAATTTTTCTCCTCTTTTTCTGTTAGCATATCGTTCGCGATGTAGCATAGACAAACAGCACTAAAATCTACCATAGAGTATTTTGGTCAGTACCATTATTTTTTTGCAGCACTCTTAACAATGATTATGACACAGATATATTGATAATAATCAACACAGTAACATACAAAACGTTTTGGTGTGAAGAGTGGAAACTGTGGAGGTTTAAACACGGTTTTGTAAAAGAATTTTACCTACTTTACGGCGAATGGAGCTCTATTGAGGAACTTTACTCGCAATCGACGAATTTCCTCTGATAAAATGTTATTTGTAATCCATTTCCGAAATACTCCAATTAGTTATGTTACAATAAGAAAACCATTCTTAAGTGAACCAAGTACAAGTGTTGTATTTTAAAATTTTCTCTCTTGGTCAAATTTCCATGAGCAATAGTGTATGTAACAATGACATGTGGCAATGTATCATACTTGTCGCTAGATATATTCCTCTTATCGCATTTTTTAAATTGTAGACGCATTAGACGTACAGCAAGGTGATTTTGAACACAAATCTAGCTCTAAGCAAAGTTGCCGGAGTTTAATGTTAAGTTTAATTAGATAGTATTAATTAATTAGTAATAAAATATAGCCTTACTTTTATTGGAAGTTTAAAAGGTACGATAGCTGGTTACCCTACAAGTATCAGCTTAATGCGTTTGAGAATCCTGTAGTTTATAATAAAATTACCTACATTATAAGCATAATAATAATTTATTAGTTGGTGACAAGGTGAACTTTTACAAATATGTCAAATACAAAACACACACATACATTGCAAATAAGATCCAGTGAGCACGTCAAATTAATAATAAATACAAAGGTATAAGATAAAATACAATACATCAAGTTCACATACGGCATAAACATTTAATTATATCAATAAGCTCCTGGACACAATATATGGATGATACTTTTAAGAAGTTCTATAAAATAATTTGAAACTTTCACGTTATGTTCTTTGCGGATTTTAGGTAATAAAGTGTAAAGTTTAACAGGCTGGTATTTGAGAAACTTTATGTTTTTGGTAATCTGAAATGTCGTTGCTCAAAATGATCATGTCTTGTCTATTTTGTTCCGCTAATGAGTTCAAATGAATCTTAGCCTATATAATTCAAATATATGTATATTGGCTTATACAAGCAATGATTTTCAATGTTTTACAAAATTATCGACGTGAGTTATTATTACATTTAAACGTCATGGCTCTACTCAGCTGGAATAAGATCCGATAAGAACATCTTAAATGAGGACTGTTATATTTCGGAGTGTACTCTGGAGATTTATGGTAGGCACAAACTTAGACTTTTCAGGATAACAAGCTTAATATGGAAAAAATAGCAATTTTGTTTCACAAGACACTTGACAAAGTAAGTAATCCTAAACAATTTCACCTTTTGTTTAGTCATAGAACACACAAAAACAAATATATAAAGTTAACTGACTAAACTTACGATTGTTTTGCTATTTTCGTCTAGTAAAAAACACTTCCTAGAAACATTTCAGAGATTTGCTTGCATCCTTCGAAGAAACCTCTGTTTCGGAGTTAACTATTTTACCCTACCTTTAAACGGGTAGATTACAGAGTTAACTGTATCTTTCTGATGTAATAATACAGGGTGCCCGAATTTCGTAGGGACAACATGGGTGTTTAGTGCTCATATGTGCTTTAAGACTAGGCAACCAAAGTTGCAAGTAAAAGGACGCAAGAGCACAGAAAAAAGAAGAAGAGACTCTTGAAAAAATGGCGAGAGAGCAGCATCACGACAAGAAGCATAACAACGCATAAATTTGTGTATCAGTCATATAGTTAAATTTAATATAAAATAAACGACAGTAAAAGTAAACATTGATTTTCTGTATAAACATAAATTGTTGGTCCTTCGGCATCGGATATGAATCTGTAGCAACGGATTTGGATTCTACAACAACAAGAAAATTGGCGGCATTCATCCTATCAACTATAGGCGGCAGCTAATAGAAATGAGAGTGAGTCGGTTAAAAAACAAGTAAGTGGCCACCCTTCCTTATATTCACATATCGCAAATACTCCATTAGTTTCTACGTGAGAAAGCATGGACGCGGATTTACAGCAAAATGTACGCACACGCGGTGCAATAAAGTCAAAATTAACAGTTTTTACTAATTATATAAATAGCACAATAGATAAGGTAAAAGGGGGGTAGATGAAGACGAATTAAGCGCATGCGTAATAGAAGCAACAGAAAGGTTAATAAAGATAGACACGTTATTAACAGAATTTGATGCTATTCAGTTAATAATAGATACAAAACATGAAAATCAAGCAGAACAATTTAAAGAACGGGAAACGTTTGAAAATTCATATTTCAAAGCAATCACGCAGGCAAAAACATTCCTAGCAAGTAAAAATATAGCAAAAACTGACAATTCGGACGGTTCGAATAATTCTAACAGTTTACCGGCAAACGTTAGTCATGTTAAATTACCACAAATACATTTGCCTACATTTGGAGGAACATACGAAGATTGGTTAGGCTTTCGAGACACCTTTCAGTCTTTAATACACACAAACGGGCAGATAGGGGAAATTCAAAAGTTTCACTATCTTCGTGCGGCGCTAGAAGGAGTGCACAACAGGTCATATCGGCGATTCAATTTTCAGGGGATAATTACTGTGTCGCGTGGGAATTGCTATGTCAGAGGTACGACAATAAGCCTTTGTTGATTCATAATCATGTAAAAGCGTTATTCAATTTGCCAAGTATCGCGACAGAGTCGGCTTCGGATATTAGAAATTTAATTGATAATTTGACTAAACATATTCGGGCGTTACAAATCCTCGAGCAACCGACATTACAATGGGACACATTGATTATTTATATTGTTACATCAAAACTTGACCAATCTACAGCGAGAGAATGGGAGGAAACAAAAAAGGTAAATAAAATACCAACATTAGACGAGTTAAAAGATTTCTTAAGAGCTAGAGCTGATTTATTGGAAACCTTACAAGCAGGGAAATTTATAACAAAGCAGCCTAAGGAAAAAATAAATAAAACTCATTCATTTAATACAATAAACGAAAATTGTAAGTTTTGTAAAGGAACACATGCAATATACAATTGCAGAAAGTTCTTAGATTTATCAGGTAAGGATCGGATCGATAACGCGAAAAAACACAAGTTGTGCATTAATTGTTTAAAGGAAGGGCATGTTGCAAAAGATTGTCGTTCAGGTAAATGTAGAAAATGTAATTCACAGCATAATACATTATTGCATTTGGAAAAAGGTGTTGAGAATGCGACGCACGTCATGTCAAATACAATAAGTAACAACATGTCTTCAGTAATTATTGCAACTGCATTAATACAAGTTTATGATGTAAACGGCTATCCAATTACATGCAGGGCGATCCTAGATTCAGCCTCACAGTCAAATTTCATTTCAGTAAAAACAAGTAAACGGTTAACATTACCAACGACAAATATTCATACAACAATTATGGGAATAGGTCAATCGCGAGGCACGGTACATCATCAATGCACAATTAAATTGCAATCGGTACATAATGCGTTCGAAACAACGGTTTCAGCGCTGGTTGTACAAAATATATCAGACGTGTTGCCAAATCAAACATTCGAATTTAATTTAAAAAACATACCACCACATATTAGATTAGCTGATCCAAATTTCAATGAATCAGGAGAAATAGACATTCTACTTGGGGCAGGAATATTTTGGCAATTATTATGTATTGGGCAACATAAATTATCAAACGATTTAATGCTCCAAAAAACTCGCTTTGGCTGGATAGTGACGGGTTCATTTAAAGGTCAGTTTAACACAAATTCATATTGCAACTTTACAAAAACAATTGATATCCAACAACAGTTGGAAAGGTTTTGGAATATAGAAGAGAATATGTCAGATAGGGTATTGTCATCAGAAGATATTAAATGCGAAAATATATTCAAAAATACAGTAAAGCGCCATGATGATGGAAAATTTATAGTATCAATTCCTTTAAAAGAATCTCCATCAAAGTTAGGGGACTCTCGGGAAAGTGCGTTACAAAGATTGCACACATTAGAAAACAAATTTAGATCAAAATCGGAATTTAAAACCCAGTATGCTACATTTATGAATGAATACGAGCAATTAAACCATATGACCTTGGTCGATGATAACAACGAAAATGAACATTCTTATTATCTTCCACATCATGGGGTAATCAATGAAAATAGTTCAACTACGAAATTGCGTGTGGTGTTTGATGGGTCTGCTTCCTCAGATAGTGGATTCTCATTAAACGATCTTCAATTTGTAGGCCCTACACTACAAGAGGACTTACTTTTAATTATTTTAAGATTTCGCAAACACAAATACGCAATATGCGCTGACATAGAAAAAATGTATAGACAAATTTGGATCAATCCAGATCAACGCCACTTGCAAAAGATTCTATGGAGATCATCAGTGGATGAGTCAGTCAGAAGCTACATGTTGAATACGGTCACATATGGCACCACAAGTGCGCCATATTTAGCTATACGTTGTCTTAAACAATTGGCAATTGAAAATCGAGTTCAGTTTCCAGAAGCAGCGGAGATCATTGATTCAAGTTTCTATGTAGACGATTTGATCACAGGCGGAGAATCTTTAGAAACGTTAGACAGAAATCTAAATGACCTTATCAGAATATTGAAGTCGGCAGGATTTGAATTACATAAATGGGCATCAAATAGTGAACATTTGTTACAAACTATCATATCAAATACATCAAGATTGCAAGTTCAAAACTTTGGCAATAATCAGAATACGAAGACATTAGGTTTATATTGGTCATGTATATCAGATAAGTTATTTTTTAAAATAAGTTCACCTCACAATGGGGCCATTACTAAAAGAATCATACTTTCAGATATAGCCCAGATATTTGATCCACTCGGGTTATTGGGTCCGTGTATAATCAAGGCGAAAATTATTTTACAAAATCTATGGCTAAACAAAGTGTCATGGGATGAATCCTTGCCAGGTGACATTCACACAAATTGGGAGACGTTTAGAAAACAGTTAACAGTTTTGAATCAACTGCGAATACCAAGGTACATTAGTGATGGGGACATAGATAGCATGGAGATCCATGGGTTCTCAGATGCTTCTCAGGAGGCCTATGGTGCATGTGTCTATGTACGAACGACTAGCAAAGATGGACGACTACATGTACGGTTGTTGTGTGCTAAATCAAGAGTAGCACCAGTGAAAATCCAAACTATACCCAGACTGGAGTTGTGCGGTGCTCTAATACTGGCACAATTAGCAGCTAAGGTAAAGACATCCTTCAAACAAAGTATTGATAGATCATATTTTTGGACAGATTCAACAGTAACATTGCATTGGATTAAAACACATTCAAATTTACTACAGACATTTGTGGGAAACAGAGTCTCACAAATTCAACGCTTGACACAACCACATGAATGGCATCATATATCAACCAAGCAAAATCCCGCAGATTTGCTATCGCGTGGTGTTAATCCAAAGGAGCTTATTACTCATCAACGTTGGTGGCTGGGACCAGAATGGCTTAAGAGCGACAAACAAGAATGGCCAGATTCATTTCCTGAATTCAATGGAGAGATCCCAGAATTAAAAAAGACTTCGATTATTTATGTATCAACAACAGTCCAACCTATAATACAATTTGAAAATTATTCCAATCTCAAACAATTACAAAGGATTATAGCATATTGTATTAGATTTATAAAAAATTGTAAGTCAAAAACAGCTCGCAATTTTGGCTCATTACAGCCAGATGAATTATGCCAAGCAATGAACACACTTGTCAAGTTAAGTCAAACCAAATGCTTTGCAGAAGAAAGAAAGTTGCTGGAGAAAGGCGATAGTATTTCCAGTAAGGGTTCTTTGCAATCATTGTCACCGTTTGTAGACTCGAACGGCCTAATAAGGGTGGGCGGCAGGCTACAATTAGCTGAATGTAGCTACAGTAGAAAGCATCCATTAATTCTATCGAGTCGAGATCATTTAACGAAATTAATTTTCAGAGATCAGCATGTGACATTATTGCATGCTGGACCTCAACTTTTATTATCATCAATACGCGAAAGTTATTGGCCAATCGCCGGGAGAAATCTTGCACGCACAACTGTCAGAAATTGTGTAAAATGTTTCAGGGCTAAACCAACACAAACGACGCCAATAATGGGTATCTTACCTCAATCACGCGTTCATCCATCATTACCTTTCAGTATAGTAGGAATCGATTATGCGGGTCCGTTTACTATAAAAGATAGAAAGGGTCGAGGTTGTAAGCATATAAAATGTTATATTTGTGTTTTTGTATGTTTCTCAACGAAGGCTATGCATCTCGAGTTAGTAACAAATCTATCTAGTGAATCGTTTTTATTGGTATTACAAAGATTTATAGCCCGTAGAGGTAAACCAAACGAGATATTTTCGGATAACGGACGGACTTTCGTGGGTGCAAACGCGGAGCTGTTAGAATTATTCGAGTTTTTAAGGAATAATAATGATAACATCTCGAACATATTAAGTCAGGATAGAATTAAATGGCACTTCATGCCACCTTACGCATCTCATTTCGGTGGATTGTGGGAGGCTGGTGTCAAGTCAGTAAAGTACCACTTAAAGCGGATATTAAACAAAACAACATTAATATTTGAGGAATTTTATACTGTGCTTTCTCAAATTGAAGCTGTTCTAAATTCCAGACCATTAACACCACTATCCTCTGATCCAAACGATTTCCTAGCACTCACCCCATCTCATTTCCTTATTGGTCGGTCACTTGTTGGTATACCAGAGCCAAATACCAGAAATATACCAGAGAACAGGCTGACAACCTTCCAATACATACAAAGGTTACAACAACACTTCTGGGTGAGGTGGTCGAAAGAATATCTTTCGGAACTTCAGCAGAAACAGAAATGGAAAACCAACCACTCAAGTCTGAGAATTAATGATTTAGTCTTAATCAAAGAAGACAACTTGCCTCCACTGGCATGGAAATTGGGCCGTGTACTGGAACTCTTCCCCGGACCAGATGGAATCGCCAGAGTGGCAACCATTCGGACAAGTACGAGTGTAGTGAAACGTGCATTTTCAAAATTATGTCCATTACCAGTGGATACATAAGACACATGTTAACATAGACATAAGTGTATTTTTCATATTTATTCATGTTTTGTCAATTACCATTTGCTTGTTATATGAAATTATATACGTCTCTTTCGAAAGAGATCCTTTCAACGCGAGGGGCATGTTTAGTGCTCATATGTGCTTTAAGACTAGGCAACCAAAGTTGCAAGTAAAAGGACGCAAGAGCACAGAAAAAAGAAGAAGAGACTCTTGAAAAAATGGCGAGAGAGCAGCATCACGACAAGAAGCATAACAACGCATAAATTTGTGTATCAGTCATATAGTTAAATTTAATATAAAATAAACGACAGTAAAAGTAAACATTGATTTTCTGTATAAACAATGGGTAACTTTCTTATTTGAAGACATAGAGGGACGGTTAAACTAGCAAAATGGTGTAGATTCCAAAGCTCACTAAGAATCCATTTTCAAATTTTACTTGTCAAGCTTCATTTGTTTAATATTGAAGAAAAACTGAAATCTCCTAATTTCTTTTATTTGTCTTTTTTGTTACTTCAGATATTAAGATGCGGTTTGAAGTAATTCACATTGTAATCTGAAGACTTTTATTGACGCTTAATAAAACAAATTTCTTTTCCGCAAATTTTTAGTACCTAATCTCACCGAAACTCAAAATTTTAACTTGAAACTGCCTGTACTATCCGTTGTACAGCCGTAGTTGGTTCGACGGTCTACGCGAGGAGGTAAAACAGGGACTCGACTCACTTGTCTCTACTGACTTTATTTTCAACTTGTAATACGACAATTAGTATATAAAACCGATCGTTTCATCTGTAGGCGCCTATAATACCATAAATCTAACAAAATATATTATTATTATTCATTGTTATAAACCGCCGTTTCTTGTTTTAGTACTTTATCCATAAATAAATTGGGTTTTCCATTTGTAATCTCTACCAGCACAACGTAACTAGTCGGCACTACTATAAACAATAGTAATGTTTTACGTCCACTACAGCCAAGCGACAGGTGCATGGTTATCGCATGCATTCTGTAACATATCGCACATTCTTTAAATAACAAATCTTTCACAAAGGAATACTTTTTACACCTATTTCGCCCAAAGCTTATTTTGCATTTAATAAAGATACCAAAAAAAAACATATCATTTGAAATGAATATATTTATTAATGATAAAGGGTTAAATAAAAAATTATACCACAATCAATAATAAAGAAGATTGCTTGCTTGTTAACGAACTTGGCATGGAGCAGAGGGAATTTAGCCACTGCGTTTTATTTGAAATTATAATAAACATTCTCCAATTTTATTTAGACCAACACCTTTCTAGAGTGAAATAATTCTAAAACAGACTTGCATTTCACTCCGTTACATTTTTACGTGTGTAGATATCTAAAATTGCTGCAATTCGCTTCACGACTTTGGCAATTAATTTCAAGGAAAACCCTTAATTGTCATTGCTCAACTTATAGAATGTCTGATAAACGTCCTGGAAAATCCAAATTTACTTTATAATATGGATACCTATATTTATCTGACGCGAGTGAAATATAATTATATTAATAAAACAAATTTAATGTGTTATAAGCAGGACCAAAATGCCTTTTAAAATACGTATATTACTTCAAGAGACCTATGTACTACATCTTAAATCTCTGTCATTTTCTACTTTTAATTATCAGCCATCTGCTTATTGTATGGCTAAGAAATTTGTTTCTCATTTTTTCATATCACGTGTGATATAAAAAACTGACGCGCCGTTTGACTGGCGTATTATAATTTTTCAAATTTTTTACTTTTTTTAATTGTCTTCCATACCATTTGGACTTAACCTGATAGTACAGCTTTTTTGTTTGTTTTATGTTATGCTATGTCATTTTTAATACAGAGCGCTTTGTCGTCATCTATGCAAAATATATTATAACAAAATGAAATGAAACAGGTGTCATTTTAAGTTAGTGTCAATATGAATCAAATTTATTAAAAGAGTAAAAGTTATGCTCCGAGGTCGCGTTCATAACAGATAATATACAAACCCAAAAACAGAACTGGAAAATTCACAACTTCGTAGTCAAATTACTTCATATTCTTATAGTGCTCTATTTTAAAACAGTTTCTGTTATAACTTTCTCACATTAATATACATACATACAAAGAAATGTAATAGTAACACATCGAATTAATAATATACATATTAGTGTTTAAAAGTGTTTATTGAGGGAAATTGAGACATTTGATACGAAAGTTAAAAACGTTCAGTGGAGCAAAATACCTATTACGCATAATTGCGTGCACTTTATGTTCTTCGAAATTGATTACGGCTAATGATTTACTCATCGCCTACATCACACAGCTAGCTAGAAATTAATAATTATAAGAATATTCTAAAAATATTAAGCACGGGCAATTATTGACAGTTTTGCTCACTCTCTGTAAAATTACCTGTTATCGCCGAGAACAACTAACATCTACAACATACATATTTTACGCTTTCAAGCGAATACTCAACGAACGTACTCTTATTACTACAATTAAAGTGAAGACAATAAGGACTTTCACGTATGTATGTATGTAGAATCGCGACTGTGGGAAATTAAGAAACGTGTCATTGACCGATACATCGCTATAATGTGTATTTGTTGGTGATAATAAAACAATGAGTGTTAGGTAATTCTTTCAGCTATAACATCGTAATATTGCGAAAGATGATCGTTCGACGAATAACAAACAAGGAATACATTTCTGAGATGACCGGATCTCCTAGATAAGGTAATTGAAATGCTTCACTGTCGGTCAATTTTACTTACTTGTTAGTGTTCCCGTTATTGTAGTATTATGAAATTCCTTTATTTCAGCAATCTTAATTGAGAACAGTTCCAATTTGGAATCCATCCTATTTCAATCTTTACAGTATTGATGGTAACAATAAATAGATTAGTGTAAATTATTATCATTTTCACTGAAAATTAGAATCAATTTTGCTTTCAATGTATTGGGGATATGAAATGATTTATTTTGAATAAAAAAGTACAACTACAATTAATTTTTCCACTTGTACTTCGGGCTAATATTTTACTGCATGGTAGATTGTTTCAGCCATTAGCGCAACTCTTCGACATGGAGACGACGACTCCAGTTTTGAGTGTGACCTGAAAACTTACTGTCGAAGCAGGTTGCATTTTATCGTCAGAAAGCCATTATGAGCATGGATAACTAGTTAAGTTAGTTTAAAGTGTTAAGAATAAAATAAAAATAACTAAAGCGAAAGTATGTAGAATAAAAAGTAAAATCATAATATAAAACCTGCTTCATTCGCCATGCATGCCATGTTTATTGGTCCCTATACTGCTCGCACAATCCCCGATCGAATGGTTTATGTCTCGCAACCAACTATAGCTATAGATCTAGTTTTTCAGGTAGGCACTAAAGGAAAATATCCAAAGGTATCAAATTCGGAGCTCTGGGAGGCTACTCAACGTTCGATATTGGAATGAAGATTTTGCTGCGTCCGAAATTCATTTTTAATCATTTTCAAATGCCAATCGAGAAACAGCCAGGTGATTTATCATGTTGAACCGTTCAAAATCTGTTCTAGTACATTGTGCAAAGATGCTAGCTATCTTGTAAAAAAAATTATCCAATTAATCATGCGTTCATAATTCCACATCATACATTCACTTTCTTATAAAGCTGGTCTCTACTGGATTTAGAAGTTGTATTATGGTTCATCCAGTAGTGACTACCACACAGTTCTACATCGTAGCTTGTATTAGATTCTTACTAAAAAGAACCTCATCATTCTGCGACATATTTTTTTTCCACACTACAAACTCGATTTGTCATTGCTACATTGTAGTGCCGTCTAAACTGTCTTTGATGTTCTTGCTTGGTTTTTCTACTGATAGTACAACATGCGCAGGAACAATGTATATTTTGTGTTTATTCACACTTCGAGGTATTTAGCTTCCTCTTGCGTAGGTATTTTATGGCCGCGGTAATCAAATTCAACATGTAATTGAGACCGGCCTTTCCATAGTGCATAGCACCATTCTAAACGCGGTACGCGACAAAGAGAATCTTTAACAGTTACTGAAGCCATTCCTGATCATCTTACCTCGCAAAAACATGATGGATATTATAATAAAGGCAGCCCCTACCAAAGTCTATCGAGATATGGGTGCAGTGCTATCTATTCACCAAATGGCTGAAACATTTTGCGGCAAAAACCAAATCAACTGACCTGTCTCCTGCCTTCTTCAACTTAAATGGGCATCACTTCCACGCAAAAGAAATTGATGTCATAGAGGTTGGTATAAAAAAAATCACATTCACTTAATTTCGCGGCCTCCGAGGTGAGGGGGACGAATCATGCGCATGTATGCTTACAGTTGAAGTCCGCCCCTTTTCCAATAGACCAGAATGCAATCCACAGGTTGCAAATAATATCCCGGTATACTTAGTAAAAATGAATAGAAAAGTGATCATTTCAATAGCTAACAACAATAAGAGATTCACATTCCTCTATCTTAGTTATATAATTGCATGCTTCTTCAATTTGCTTTTGGAAATAACTACTGCTACTACTAAACTTACCGCAAAAAATCTCACAAATTTTGCCTTGATAAATACATCATTGTTAGAATATAATTAATTTAGGATAATCCATCTCTAATAGCACAAATATTTTAGGTTTACGGAAATTGCATCATTTATTGTAGATTATTTTCTTTTTTAATAAGTTCCCATATGACTCATAAAATCATTTCAAAGCCACTGCAATAAACTAATACGTAGACTAAATTCAAATATTGTACTTTGATGTAGTATCTGTTAAATCAGTACAGTAAATTAATAGACATACATATATGTAGTTGGGCCAGTAATACTTCACATTCTAGGGATGCATTTCATCTCTCTGCTCAACGTTATTACACACTACATAACATGCCGAATAAGGCCGATGAATTAATTGGATATACTGAAACAAGAATATAGATTTATTACCAACTACCATTAATGCTAGTTGTGGCTAATTTAACATCTGCACTCATGAGTTAGGCAGAACATTGCGTGCGTATATAACATGCATATGTACACCATTGACAAAAACATATATGGCCACGAAATACCGCAGATATTAAAGAATATTTTGGCAATTAATCACAATACCAAACCATAATATATTAAGTACAGGGTGGTCAGATAAAAATGCAAAGTGCTGTATCTCTGAAACTTTTCGTTGTAGGGACTTGCGGTAAAAAGTTTTAATACTAAAGTGGTCAAAAGAAGACCGTGGAAAATATTTTCAGATTTCCAAGATGGTCGCCAGGGGCCGGTAACCGGCATCTTAAACCTTTAAACTGATTTTTCACTGAAATTCACCCAGTAAATGTTACCAAAAAATATATGCTTTCTAAAGCTAAGCTTTACTCAAGTAATTTTTGTTCAACACTTTTTGACGTATCTATTAAAATAAAGTGGTGGGGAGTAATTAAATGTTTTTTTTTTATAAACAGCTGTAACTCCTAAACGACTGAACTGATTTTAACAAACTTGGTCTCATTGAAAAAAGCATTTATTGTTCCATCAAACCTATCTTACCTGTGATATGTCTATTTCATAGTGATGCCGCTGAAGCGCGCTTTTTGATATAATAGAAAACTGCAAAATTCTCTAAAAAATTAAATGCAATAATACGACTTTTTTTCATAGAAATATAGCGAAGTGATACCTAAATAGGCTAGTGAAAACCGTATTTCGATATCTTATTCGTACCCTGAAATATCGCAGAAAGAAGATTTAGTTATCATATAATTTCAAAAAGACGCTATTACACCGGTATTTATTGTTATTTGTTCGTTTTTTCAAGATTCAATTGCATAATTTATAATTTTTAAATAAAACTATTCTTAGTTCAAAAAATTAAAAAATATTTTTAGTTACACAAAACTAACATTTTCTTACAGCTGCTATTGATTTCACATACTTTTGTCTTCTTTAAACTTAGAGTACCTGCCATGCACCTATTTTATTTTTGGGAAGAATTATATCATCCTTCCATAACCAGCCTCTTTGATGTTATACATTCACATTTGATTCATCTACCGACTTCGTTACATATAACTTATAAATTAACATCCGTGCTTTGACCTATATGCAGCACTAGTTCACTGTCTATATTTTAACAGTAAATTTTGTCGCAGTATACTTTGGATTATCATTGCACACAAACTCCTTGCAAGTTGAAATAATTCTATCTATTCCATAGGTCTTTTAATCTTTTTTACAGCGTGCATATAGACATGCTTATTGCATTCTCAACATCCAAAGAAATGAAAACTAATAAAAATAGAAACAACACCACATATAAAATATAATCGTTTAGTCCTAGATATCTTTCCACTTGTAGAGCAATAGAAAATTAATTAAAATTATTTTTCTTTAGTAGAAGAAATTGACATTTAATTTGGAAAGATATCCGAGATTAACGATAAATACGGTGAAATTGAATTTCACCGGGATAGTTATTAAAAATGTTGGTTGTTGGAATGTGTAAATAACAATGCTTTGTTGTAAAATACAGTTTTGTTGAAGCGCTTTCAGTTTTAAAATGATAAAATACTGAAAAATAAAATTTGAAAGCTAACCTCAAAAATCGAATCACGTTAAATAACATTATATGTATATACAAAATCAAATATCTATATTCAAAACATCATGCAATTACTAACTTCAGTAACCACAGTTATTTATTGATACAATATACGAAAATGAAAATATGTATGACATTGAGACGATTGTGAATTTGTTCCTTTAATGGAAATGTGTTGGTTCTGAAAAGAACTGTTATTTTATTGAAAGAATTGATCTCTCATCTGCGAAGTGCTCCATTACAGCTTATCATGCGGGTTTTCCAGGATCTTTTTACGCTATTATTTCAATCACAAGAACAACAAGAAAAATATGGAATTTTTGAAATAAGACGTATTAAATAACTTGTGTTATGTGGCCATCACCTTCATGCAGCATAAAATACTCCGTTGAACAGAATTATATTTTCCAAAATCCAGGGCGCATTATTAATTTTTGTCAATCTTATTATAAATATAAGCGTTACAAAAATGGGGTTTTTTAAATACGGCCATAAAAAGAAATCACACGGTGTTAAATCGCAAGAACGAGGTGGTCAGATTGTATCTGTACATATATTTAAACTAATAATTCTATCTGCAAAAAAATTCCCTCAAAAATCAATTTTCACTGATAGTATGTACACGAGCATCATCTTGTTAGAAGTAGCTTTCCTGTAATTCGTCATCGCATAACATATTTACAAATGGCATTAAGATTTCTAGCTTGTAACGTTCAGCATTTAATATTCCTAAAAAGTGTACGTATTTTTTCGCCATTATTTCAAATGTTGTATTTGTAATCCACATACTTTCAAAAAATATAGGTCCAATAATCCTTCTCTGACAAACGGCTGCGCAACCTCCAATTTTCAATTTCAATTATTACTTTTGTGTTTTTATGCTTGGTTTATATTGTATAATAATAATAGTTTCTTTCAATAAAATAAATTAAACATAATATTTATGGAATACATATATGAATGTAAGACCTTTGGTATTTTAAAACTCTAATCTGCAAAGAAAATAGAACTTTATATTCACACATTCAATTTTATTAAAACAATTCCTACTTATCACCACGGTGTAAGAATGGTAATATATCACCACAACAATACGCACATTTACTTTTCTTACTCTCTTCACTTCAAAAGGGAATTCATTCAAATGTCGTCCTTCAGTACTTTACATTCATGAAATTTTATTACTCTCTAAATATCAATCAATTCATTTACACATATTTTAGATTTGAAGAATCTCCCGCACAGTTTTATTAGCAGATCGGAACCAAGCGTTTTATCCGAGGTTTTATCATAACCTAAACAATAAAACCTAATGTCCCAATGCTGATTGCATTCCAGTTTGAAGTACCATCATACGGAATATAGCAATTACAGTATCGACACTAGAGCAAGTCTTTAATCGTCAAATAGCATAAGGTGTACTATTGAGTTTATTACATGACTGAGAAATATGGCTAGATAACGACAACTCGTTATCCAATCTACAGCCCAAAAACTTTGATTGAGCAGATAATGGTAAATGTTGACTATTGAGTTTAATCAAAGGAGATACGTCAATATTCCTTTTTAACGGGTCGAAAACCAAAACCATAGATTTTGCATCATTTAAAATCAAACCATTGCTTTGCACCAGTCAACCATAGATGAAACACACCTATCAGCCAAAATTGACATGTCATGAAAACTATCACCGGAAACCACCACTGAAGTATCATCAGCAAACTATGTTACGCTACTAACAGGAAAAGGAGAGGGTAAATCATTAACAAATATTAAAAAAAGTAAAGGTCCAAGAATGGAAGACTGAAGCACTTCACGTTTTACAGCTATAGGCTTAGAAATAGAAGAATGGCTTCCAGAATGATGATTGACAACAACTGCTTGACTCCTGTCAGATAAGTATGATCTAACCCAATCAAGACAAACCCTACGTACACCATAGCAATAAAGTTTATCGTCCAATAAATAATGATACACTCTATCAAATGCCTGTGAAAGATCAAAGTAAATTCCACTCACACAATTTCCTCTATCAAGATTTTCATAAATATAATGTAACAATTTAAAAATGGCATTACTAGTAGAATTAGATTGATTAAAACTAAACTGATTACAATTTGAAATTAAAGAAACCCTAAAAAAATTTAATAGTCTTTTATAGATTATTTTCTCAAATATTTTACTAAAAGCAGATAGAAATGATACAGGCCTGTAATTGGATATATTATTTCTATCACCCTTTTTAAAAACTGGAACAACTTTAGCCATTTTTAATCTAACAGGAAAGGAGCCATGCAAACATGACTAATTTGGTTATATAGCAAAATAAGATCAAAGTACAACAATCCTTTAGCGTAATTCCTCCCTTGCTTTAAATTTCCCTGCTTTAAGACATTCTCAGCAGTTTCATTTAAGGTGCGTCTTTCTACCAATCGTGATAAGTTTTAGTTTAATTTTTACCGCCATAGCACTCTCAATTGCCTACAACTAAACTATATAATGCATCCGCCGGCATCACAAATGTTACAATTCAAACTCCAATAAATTCATTGATCCGTTACAGCGCTTTCATTATATAAATAATTGGTTCATTAACCAGAGAGTAATAAGGTAGGTAAGCACTCTACCATAGAAGTATAATTTAATAAAGATAGTTCCCATTATGACATTAAATTTGCAAATGTATCTGCAGTGAACACGAAGCTTATGTATAGATTATAATGTGGTTGCAAAATTCTTGTAATTCAATATATGCAATTTACAAAACAATAATTGCAGATTATAAAAACTACATCACAATAATCTACCTAATAATTTCACCATAGCAAAAATTTCAACGCAATTGTTTAAATTAAGTACAGATTTGTTGTCTAAACATTTGTTGTACATACTTTATAAAATAATTTTGAGTGCTAGATGTATCATTTTTATTTTGTTTGTTGATATAATTGATTATTCACTGTATTTATTGCTGCACGGCACTAATTTGTACTACGACGGACATTGTCTTACATGGAAATCAACTGCATAAATATCAATGTACTTAAACATAAAGGTACGAATGGAGACATTACGCAGATGCACGTTTTAGCAGACTCTTAAACATCTACAAAATACAATGTACTCTTCCACTAATGTCGGATAATCCACAATTATAGTCTCGTTAGTGCCTTCCATATACACCAACAAGGTTGTTATTTGGTTGTTAAATATTATTTATTTTCAAATGATTCCTGACAATACAGAATTTGTAAACAATTTTAAGTTTAGCTTCTCGATTCAACATGTATTAAGATATCCGTGCCGTACGTTATTCATCATCGTACATACCTTAAGCCTAAATTTGTGACGCGTCTTGAAAATCGATCGTCATATCAAACTATAATTAAGCCATAATATTCGATGCTTCGTTAAACTTCATTAAACTAAACCACAGCCGTAATTGCACCATCTGTTAAAGTTCTTCCTCCACCATTATTGCAAGGAAATTGACGGTAGATATTGTACAATATTGACCCGTACAGGAGCATCAAATATATGTATGAATGTATATACCATTTTAGTACAATTATAGTACATCGCTGGTACAGTAACAAACAAAATAACATGAAAACCATTTCAGATTACAACCTTAATTAGAAACACACAAACCATCCACAGAATGAAACCTTATTGTGGATGTACCATTCTTTATTTATAACGGTCAATGGATATCCGGCAAAAGAGCCCGCAGGTAACTGGTAAGTAAGAATAAATCAAATTCCAGAGAATGCTAGACCTGTAGGGAATTAATCTGTAGGTATAGCTCGGGCGGTCAGGAATGTATGTATGTATATAGATACGGCATCGATGAAATAAGCAGAGGTCAGCTGTTTGAAAGGCTCGCAACTGGTCCATGACGTCATTGCGTGATATTGAAAGTTGGATTATTCTGCACGAACGAATTTTCGAAAAGTAATACAGGATGGTAATATATCAAATAAATGTTTAATATACATACATATGTACGTGCTTTGCCTATAATAACTCTAGCAAATGTTCTATTGACCTTAAAGAAAAACTAGAATCAAAAATAAAAAGGAGACATATTTTCAAACGGAAAATGGATAAAAACGTTTAATAGGATCTAGTGAAACATGTTGGAATTAGATTTAGTATGTATATCCAATCAAGCAAACAAAACATAAGAATTACAATCGTCATTAGAATATCCAGTATCCAAGATTTCATTTGTGTGGTTTGTTAGTTACATCATATGAACATCACCAAGAGACGTTTGATAGCTATCGCATTGAAGTCGCTCCTGTAATGCTACCCAAATTCTGTCTGTGTTACCTTCTGTCACAAGAAGGATATTATCAACGCAAACTATAACAACTAATGTGTACACATGTGGATCTTTCGTTTCAAAGTGATTCAGTGAGAGTTGTTTGGCCATCTTAGAAAAATTCATTTTGCAATTATCTGTTGCATTTTGTTCTAGTAGTTTGAACACATTTTTATTGTATCTGGTATACAAATGGCAACCATTGTTATTCAATGGCGCATGTCAGTTTTTGCATTTTCCAGGGTTTGCGATAACTAATTCATCCTGGATTATTGAAACAAAACCATTTCATTCAAGATTAAAACAAACAAACTCCAGGACATCTTTTTGAAAATTGTCAAGCGCACCTTGTTGGTGACGTTTGACGTTCAAATCGGAAATTTTTGTCATATTTCTCCATGCTGCTAATCTTTTTAGGAAGCAAATATATATATATGTACTGCATTAACAGAAAAAATTAACATTGCACTGTGATTCCTTTATGAGTAATATTTTTTACAAAAATTAATAATTTTCAATAAATCAAAATTTGAGGTCTTGTATTTCTACTTGTGCTGAAATTTCATCTGCGAAAGTTTTCTATAGGCCAACTGACAGGCCTCTAAAATTCCCTGCAAAACATGGTTCAGCATGCAACTATTACGTATAAATTTACTATTTTTCTATAATAGTAATGTTAAGTGCTATCTTCACAAATGTTACTTATTAAACGTACGAGTGTTGTATTTATATCTAGTTAGCCTAGACCGTTTCCGTAGATAAAGAAAATATTGCGATACCATAGCAACCAAAAATAACCAAAGTGGCGGAATAAAATTTGACAAAAAAGATGTCGACTGAAATTGTGAAAATCGAAAAATTACCCATCATTAAGTACACGTATTTGAAGAGGTTAAGTGGTAAACATATTTACAAAGATATGCTTGATACTCTTGGAAAGCTTCAAAACGAGTCAATTTTCCATTAAAGATTAACACCGATCGGGAAGCCAAGTCTGTCCCCAAAAATGTTGATGCAATTCATGACATGATTTTGTCAGATCGTTGAGTTGAACTAAAATGAATATCTGAGGCGCTGAATATTTCATATAAATGCTCTGTCGTATAGTTCACGTCGATTTGAAAATAAGGAAAATATCTGGAAAATAAATCTCCAAATGTGTAAATGTTGACCAGAAGCGTGCAAGCGTGAAAGCATCACATTCTATATGTGCTCAATTTGAAAATGATGCAGACGTCTTAAGCCGTATTGTTACTGTGCATGAAACTTAGGTACATTTCTACGACCCAGAAACAAAGCAAGGATCCATGGAATATACTCTGGTTCTCCAAGGCCTAAGAAGTTTCGTGTTAAAAAATCTGCTGGAAAAATTCTTGCTTGTTTTTTGAGAGTGCCATGGAATAATCATGACTGATGTTCTGGGTAAGACTGGAACAATAACTGGGAATTATTATTCGACGTTACTGACCACTCTACGAGAAAAAATTATGGAGGAAGGACGCAAAAAGTTTTATTTTTGCAGCACAATGCCTCTGCCCACAAATGGCATATTGTCATGCAAACAATTCGTGATTTAGGGTTCGAATTACTAGAACACACCCCTTATTCACCAGATCTGGCTCCGTTCGTCTATCATGTCTTTTCACAACTGAAAATAAATGTAAGAGAGCTTAAATTTTCTTCCAACGAAGAAATGATAGAAGCTTTAGAGGCCTGTTTTGCAGAGCTAGATAAAAACTTCTTTTTGAAAGGTCTAGAAGTAGTTTTTTTATTATCGCATTGATAATGACAGCATTGGTGTTGAAACGCGTCGGTGTTTTAGTTAAAACTTGTTTGGTGTTTAGTGGGTTAAAGTGTTTAGTGTTCTACTGAAGAACTTTTCAAATTTTGTTTGCTTCTATAGTAAGCTAAGAATTTTTCAGTCCCTCTTCGTAAACTTACTTGATTTAGATGACGACTTATTTATTCCCTACATCGCTAATGCAATGTAAAGCGTATACCATATATTCAGACACTTCTTCATTAAAATAAAATGACATGCATTATCTTTGTTCTGGTCACTGATGTCGTTCACCCCATATCATATACCTATACAATTGAGTCTTTTGTATAAACTGTAATTGATACAGATTTTGAAGTGGGATAAATTTCAAATCTGGCTGAGTTGAAAGTAATAAAGTACATAACACTCTTGACACAAGAACAAAACAATAGCCTTATTCGTATATTGAAATTGTCAGTAGTGTATCGGTAATTGTAACACAGTTTTCGAATCTATAAGTATAAGAATTTAGTGTTGAGATGTTTAATGATTTCTTCATCTCTTATGGAAGTGGAAGTAATTCCTGAAACTTTAGTTTTGTTTATAAAACTCAAACATTTTTATACAATAAGCAAAAATATAATGCTTTACATAACTATTCTGGTAACGGCACACACACATACAAGTTTGTAGAGACAATGTTTGAGATTAGCAACAAACATAACAAGAATGTACATTTTCAGAACAAACAATTTATATTGTGTCTAGAAATGCGTAAACAAGTTCAGGATCTATATCCCGTATTTTTATTACAAAGTCAAGATACTTGTACTATTCTGTAAATAAATCCCAGTATTACCAACTAGTAAAATGATAACACAATTAAAAAGCGAAATGAAGTCATGACGTGTATGTTTCGCTACAGAAGTTTAATGTTTTCAGGCGTATGAGCAGGAAATGGATTTCGATCAAGTATTACAGCAGTATTAAGCGATCCTATAATTATGTTGTGCGGGCAATACTCTACACTTTCACTGGTAATTTATGTAAACCATCAAAAAGTGAACATCTGATAATTAATATTATTACATAGCATTTCACAAGTATTTAGCATACTGAAACATTATAGAAGATATTAAATACGACATCAAGGAATAATATGCTTCCTGGATATTACAACGCTAATTACCATAACAATTCTGTTGCAAGCTGCGGAATTTACATTGTGTACCCACACATTTTTATATGTCAAATTAGTTTTGTACCACTGAAGACAACAATTTGTAGTAACCGAAATATACAAGGTTAATATAAAGTCCCGGAAGGGTCGTATAACTTTGTTATTTTGAAATTTAGTATCCACTTTTAGTTAAAAATTGCGAATTTGCTCATGGCACTCATATTTATGTTCTATTTCCGGTTCGACCGGAAATGCATCCCGCTAATTATTTTTTAATGGAACAACCTGTCCATTTTTACAATTTCGAACACAAAGATTAAAATAAAGTAAAGTTAACGTGAAACAAAAAAATATTAGTGAATAAATTTACAGACTACAATAAATGATGAAATTGTGCCCCGTTCACTACTTGGCAGTGATATAATCTCAACAAAATGTTTTAGTGAATTATGTAAAACTAACGATCTGATACTCTTGATTTCTTCAGTTATTCCTCCCTCTAATTCTTCTAGATCATTTGGTCTATTTTTACATACTTGACATTTAAAGTAATCCAAATCAGCGTGCAAAAAATACCTCGTCCAAATAATCACGAACATCACGCGTAAAGCGTGGCGAAGACTCATCTTCTTGAAACCAAATAGATTCGTTTGGTAGATTAAGCTTATTTGGATTTAGAAATAGTGCTGTAACTGCTGGCACGATATCGTTTCATAAGAAATTTAAACAGTTATTACCATTTAAATTTTTAAATTTGGCTGTTCTGTGATTACTTCGCAAAAATGTAGCCTGCGATCTGAATCATCTTCCAACAATTCATGAACGGTTTGCATTTTATACGGTTTTAATTTCGCAGATTGGAAGATTTTATGGGACACCTTTGTGAATTGTTATGAATTTGTCCCAATTCCGTCATCTGACTATTTTCTTGTATTAAAGTAAAACATTCAAACTGGTGTCTTCATCGGTTGCTGTTCTTGGACGTTCAGTTCTTTTCAAATCTTTTATTTGGCGAATGCTTCGTACACTTCTTAATTGCTCGGCACACTGTACTTTTAACCGGCGTGAACTTGGCAAAGCGCTATCCCAGCAACGCTTCTTATACCAGCGGCAACCAAACAGTTGGAGCAACGTTCGCGAAAAAAAAAATCGTGCGGCTTAAATTACATGTTTTCACAACCATTTGATTAAGCACAAATGTTTCCTGTATGATAGGCTTTCAAAACTATCCAGTCCATCCAATGTCACCCCCGTCGTAGCGGAGTGGGAAAGAGAGAAATAGCATAATATGGTATGTACGCCTAAGAAAAAATCGCGTTGCCGAAACCCAGTATTGTCACATGAATTTGATTAAGCAGAAATGTTTCCTATATCATAGGCTATCTAAACTATCTAGTAAATCCAATGTCACCCCCGTCGTAGCGGAGTGGGAAGGGGAAAAATAGCATAATATGGTATGTACGCCTAAGAAAAAATTCGCGTTGCCCAAACGAAGTGTTGTCACATGAATTTGATTATGCAAAAATGTTCCTTATACCATAGGCTTTCTAAACTATTCAGTCAATCCAATGTCACCTTCGTCGTTGAGACAAATGTGTGAGGTGTCATTTGAATGCTTAAGGTAGAGTAACTTCACTTCTTTCCTGAGCAGTGTTTTATATACTGCTGGAAGAAATATATCATGAAGAGTGCGGACTTGTAGGAATCTTTTTGTTTAATATGTTTCAGAGGTTCATAGGACCATCGCGCACACACATTTTCGGTATCGCATTGTACGTATCAATTGTATTGTATAAAGTTTTCTACGTTGTAGAAGACTTTAGCGAATCAATATTGACAAATTTACTATTTTGTAAGTCTGCTATCGCTAAACACCAATGAGTTCGGTTATTGACGGAAAAACTGGCGTTCTGTTGTTTATTCACGATAAATCTGAAAAGTATTCCTTTTCTAACTGGTCTGTCATATAAAAGCAGGTGCATGCCTGATCCGGTGTAAAGATTATGTAGTTTTCTTCGTTCACATTGTGCTCTCTCAATGTCAACAGAAGCCCAAAAAAGAAAGTCCTTAAAAAGAATTTCTTTATAGTATGTGTCCGTGTTGTATAGTCCAATTGTACAGTCACCGTAGTCCGACATTTTATATGTAGTGGTCTATTGAATTAACTAATTCGATTGAAGACAAGCTGCTTCTTCGGATGCTTTACAAGCCGTTAATGAATTTAGTAATCTTTTCAAGTGACTGCCGGCAAAGCTTGTCTGTTTAACTGGCAGTTTCTTCTGCCAAGTTTCCTCTGCTAAGTCAATTGCAGCACTGCACTCTTGCTCTTATTTTCCTCACCACACGACTACATTTCTGCTTGGGGTGGCTAGCCAAAATATCATTTATTACGGCGGAATGCCAGTTTTCTACATTCGCGTTGTTTACTCTAACTATTTTCTTAGGTAGAAGTAATCCGGACCAAGGTAGGGTATGGTATGTACTTTTTCATTATCGTGTTTAGAAAACTATTATTGTGATATAGATATTTTTCACTACTTACAGCAGTACTATTTAGCTGGGATATTATATCTTCCATTCTATTTTTGTATTTTATATACAAAGAGCTATTAGCGTAAACCGAACCCTCAAAGTTGTCGTCAGTTAGTACATCTTCGTCAATCATAGTTTCGGCGCTTTCTTCTAATTCTTCATGATCTTCGAACGCAGTTACTAGTTACAGTAGCTCTTTCAGCGCATCTTCCACTTGTCTACCATTGTTTTCTAAATACAATATTATCGCCAAGCGATCAAACCAAATGTCAAACTGCTCAATTGTTCTACAATTGAACCTGACAGCCATATTTTTTGTAAGAACTTTTGGATTTTTTTATTGGGCTCGCATTTCCGTACATCTGCACATATAACTTTAAAGTAATGGCTAACACATATGTTTACCAGAGTCATATTGCCGAGCATGTTGGATGTAGCTTTGTCTGAAGAATGTGCTTACGCTGTAGATATTACTTAAAAAGCAGGTTATGTCCGTTTTTTATTCCAAAAGGCTACAACAGCGTTTATTAATGCGTAGCTCCAGTCTGTAATCACCCTACAGAAAATAGGCCACTTGTTCTTTGTTTTAATGGCGAAATATTTAAATTTCGCCAGCCACGTGCCAATGGTTGTCGTAGTCACAAGTGTACACATTTCTAGAATGGGTAGGATACGTCCTTCAATGTTTACTACAGCCGCATAATACAAAATTCGTTTCCGCATGTTTGAAGGATTTCGGACAACGTTGCCTGTGGCGTCAAAGTGGAGAATTGGTAGCGTGCTGGTGCTGCATGTGACAACACTTCGTTTCGGCAACACGATTTTCTTCTTACGCGTACATACCATATTATGCTATTTATCCCCTTCCCACTCCGCTACGATGGGGTGACAGTGGATTGACTGGAAAGTTTAGAAAGCCTATCATATAGGGAACATTTCTGCTTAATCAAATTCATGTGACAACACTTCGTTTCGGCAACGCGAATTTTTTTCTTACGCGTACATACCTATTTATGATATTTCTTCCCTTCCCGCCCCGCTATGACGGGGGCGATATTGGATTGACTAGATAGTTTAGAAAGCCTGTTATATAGAGAACATTTTTGCTTAATCAAATGGTTGTAAAAATACGTGATTTGGGCCGCACGAATATTCTTCGCGAACGTTGCTCCAACAGTTTGGTTGCCACTGGTAGTAAGCGTTGCTGAGATAGAGCGTTGCCAAGTTCACGCCGGTGTACTTTTACTGATGTGGCGATCTAGATAAACAATATTTACTAAAACGCGAAGTTCATCAAAACAATAATAAAAATCGCCATCTAAGTTTGAATGATATTTAAAAAAATTATCATTAGTCAATATAACTGAAAGATACCGACACTAAGAAATTTTCACAACAATCTGACAGGTTGGAGTAAAATACTTGCTTTCAAGCATTACTTGATTTTCTACATATCACCGTTTTTTGAATATTTGTGTTAATTTCTTCAGGATAAAGTAAATGTTTTAATATTCCTGAATGTAGTTTTTTATTCTCTTTACGAAATTGCAAACATAGACAAGGTGTTCCGTTTAAAAATATATACATAGCGGTAAGCATTTGCGGTTAGACCGGAAATATAAAATGAATATGAATGTCACGAGTAATTTCGCAATTGTCAACTATACATCAATACAAAATTTCAGAAAAATTACTTCTGAACTAGCAAAGTTAGATGACCGTTCCGGGACTTTATACTAACCCTGTATATGTATCACTACAATTTTTGTGGCAATAAGAAATAACATAACATAATTTTACTTTTTACTACTGAATAATTACTTATTTATTAAATTGTCATAAGAATGTAAAACATTTCTGCAATCAAACCGAGAAAGTAAATTGCGAAAGTTTGCTATTAAACTAAATACGTGGTACGTACAGAAAAACCGTTGACATTGAAGTGTCGGAAATTAGGTTGCAACTATTTATATTCTCTAATAGTATAAAGCTTTAAGTAGGTCATCCTGGCGTATAAAATGTTATACATTAAATGTGGGTATCATATAACAATCAGCAATTAGCTGATAAAAAAATATAGTAGCACTTAGTCGATACAGAAAAATTATAACACTTCATTATTTACATAGAATCCACACAATGGAAATATACGTATATTGGATGGAGCCCAACACAATTTTTTTAAACTTTTGAATAAAACTGCAGATTTGAACGAAATCCTATTATTCAACTAGCTGACATTATTATTTGCACTTTGCATATTCCATCACACTTGACGTAGATTTCCATGATGTGTTGTACCTACTAAAGTTTATTGAAATCGAGTGTAGAAGTGCTTTAAGCGCTTCTTGCATAGCAGCAATATGCACAACAGACCAAATACAGAAAAAAGAACCTTTCTCACATTATTAGAGCACTTTTTCAACAAAATTCATTTTCCTGGAGCCACAGATTATCGCCAAATTTCCACATTTGCAGTGCTCCGCCTAATCTTACCGTCGTAAAAGAAAATAAACTTATTGAACTAACGTTTACTGGACGTATAGTTTGCTGATACTGCTATCACCTATCACTATAGTCGACGTCGATGACTCGATCAAGCTGGAGTCTACTGTCGAATAGTTTTCTATACATTTTTTCCGGCCCTAACAACGTCATCACGATCACAGTATGTGCGGTGTTGCTGGACATTGCCCACGCGTTCGATACAGTCTCACACCAGCAAACATTATTTTTTTAAAGTATCCAAACATTGTGAAGATAATCTTCTCCTGTCTTCAAAATCGATCTTTTGTTGATAGTCGAGAGGCCTCTTTGTCCTCTTCCGAGATGATTTCTACCAGTTTTCCTCAGAGATATTTTCTGACGCCAACTCTGTTTATATTTCTTCATGTACTATACCGGAAGTAAAATATGCAGCTGGCAATATACGTGAGTGTCTCATCTATTTGCATTTATCAATTAGCGCTCTAATAGAAAATAGACTCCATGTGACAATGGGCAGGGAAATGACGTCTAAAAATTAATCGATACAAATGCATAGCGGTCACTTCTACAAAAATATTAAGTCTTCCATTCGATAATCCACACATTGGCAATGACCAAATTCCCTTCACAGCCGTCTTACCCTCCATTTTCATATAACGTCGACCATCGTCATAACCTTGGAATACGATTCAATAAGCAACCAGGAAATTTGAGCTAAGATCTATCCAATTTATTACAAGTCTCTTTTTTTCATCTCTTAACCCCACCCTGCACCATCGGTTACGTTGGTCTGATGATGAGCTTAGACGTCTTCAGTTCAACCCTCGGAGGAGATGCACAAGTTGAAAATTAGAACGTATTGTACATATTACAACTGGCACAGAATTCAAGATGTTTCAAAATAATCTATCAATCGTAATTTATCTATCGTATCTGTAGTACGGCTACAACTTAAAAAAAAAGATGTTGCAGGGAACTTGTGTAAGCGTTTACACACCATACCGAGCATCATACACTCATCAAAATTCATCAATTGCGTGGTATTTATGACCTTAAGTCACAAAACAAAATGGTTTGCAAATATTCAATTATCATACGTCCTGTACCTACTTGTTTTATACAACGTAAATACCTTTTTTCTACGTCACGAGTTAGGTCCAAACCCACCGCTACCATTTTAATTCTGATTTTTAGCAGTATCAAAACCCAGAACAACTACGACAAGATACAAAATCACACAGTTTCTTAAAATACATTAAGAAAGAATGTTACACGTTTAATGTCAAAAGAAAAGGCAACGGCTTCTAGAAAACGAAATAGATCTATAAACCTTCTACAATTTCATTTTGCTGCGAAAAGAATGGTATTATTACACTTTTGTATTCAAGATTTTATTTCTCTTAAAGACGTTAATTTATTATGACGAAACGACATTACAGTAAAATTTGAGCTTACGCAGGCTTGTTTCCCATGTTCTTCCCAGTTTATATGGAGATATTTGTTTTATTACAGTAATAAATATATTTATGTGTGCAATATATATTTTTAGATCGCATACATTGTGCTTAATATCAATATATGAGCAGGTATATTGTTAAAAGGCATCGTCGCCCTCATAAACAAGAATTCAGCATACACTGGTATAGATTAGATTAGTATAAGGAAACCACAATAAATATATATGCAACGCACCTAAATAACCTGTTACAAATAAAATTTTTATAGACAGTAATTTTTCTTACATATAAAGAAATAATCACACTATCTCAAATTGAGAAGAATTCGAAAGCTAACAGCAAACACTTTTCATAATTGCGTCTACACCTTTACCGATTCGCCTTGGGTATTCATCATTTTCTGGTTAAAATTAAAACAAAGGAAGAATTCTCCAGAGCAAACCTCAGAGTAAACATACAAAATAGGTATTGTTGTTATTACCTGTACACACTCTTCTCATTATACAATAACTTTTCAAACAAATTTCATATACGCTAATTCACACTTGCAAATAATTGTTAGTATAACAATCAGCAATAAAATACCTATTAATTTGAATACACTACTGACGTTTGATGATCTGTTTTATATGATAGGTATGTATATAAATGTATTACTTCCTCTGAAATATAACACACACAATAGGCATCATATAATAATCACAATAAATAATCCCTCTGTTCTTAAATGCATATATGATAATCCATAATGTTAAATTGAACTTTAACTCAATACATCGTTAAGTGTTGATGGACTATTTACGACATAATAGGAACAACTTCAATTTATTTTCTATAAGTAATTGATTTCTACTCGACAAGGCTGTTCCATTTAAGGTTCAAAGGTTATCGGATCTTCCTCTTTTTATAATTAAAAGAATAGATATACATAGATATAACACACTGGTACAATACACATATTCACGCTTTATGGTCAATGTGCGGTTAATGAAATAGAATATACTTGAGTCAGATTCCTTTGTCCAATGACAAAGAACACTTCTGTCTTGTTAGATTGCAGTATTATGGCAAAAATGTCTTAGTTCTATAACATACAGTGTGTTCGAATGAAAACGATCCACCTTAAATAAGTCGAAAATGTCAAGAAATACGAAAAAACGCCGAGACACTTTTCCTCCAATAAGGCAAGGCATGTCTTGCCCCTCTTTTTCTGCCCTCCCCACTATCGAACATTAACATTTCAAATGGCATTGTCATATTATTTCATTTTTCGATTCTACAAACTATTTGCAACAACATTCATGTAGGACAGCCTATACCTATCGACAACATTTTAAAAGGTATCTTCTAAAGTGTTAAGGCTATTTTCTGTTACATCAACAGTACAGTTGAACTCAAGGTTAACTATAGTTGATACAACTGCCACTAAGTATCATATGTTATTATTGATTAAAAAAAATTCAACATCTAGTTTTTCTTACCATTTTTTATGAAGCCTGTTTTTTGCGAATGAAATAGAAAATTGCCGTTGTAAGAAAGATATCTTCTAAAGTGTTACGGATAGGTATAGGCTATTCCTACATGAAAGCTGTTGCAAATAGTATGTAGTATGTATGTTCCTCCTTCAAACAAAATTGATGTATCTCGGCGTTTTTTCCTATTTCTTTACTCTCGTTTTCAATTTATTTAAGATGGATCGTTTTCATTGGAACGCGTATATATTATCGTATTGGATGGCATCCATCTCGTCGTGTATTCTCTGATGCATTTCAAAGACTGCGACACAAGTACTAATATCATAGGTAATCGCTCGGGTAATCGTCTACTTAAGGCGTTGCTTGGACTGCTTGGCTTTATGTTGTCGTCTATTACAAAATCCTCTTATGAGGATATGCTGTGTTTATTCTCCAAAGACTGTTTGGGACGATCCATTTTCAGAATGACAATGTCTATAAAATGGTTCCAGATTTTACTGGTATGCCTCCGATTTGATAACAGCGTAGATTGGGAGGAGCGAAAGAAGTCAAATCCAACAGCCGCAATCTCTGATATTTTTGACAAATTTGTTTCAAATTGCCAAAAATTATTTTCCTTAGGTACTTGCGTCACTGTGGATGAAATGCTCATACCTTCCAGAGGCCATTGTCGTTTTCGTATATACATGCCTAGCAAGCTGGCAAAATACGGCATAAAGGTAATGTGTATGACCGACGCACGAAATTCTTATTTCTACAATGGATATATATACGCTGGAAAATATACTGATGGTGTAGGACTCTTTGAAGAAGAAAGAAAACTATCTAAGCCTTCACAACGTGTCATTAGATTGTGTAAACCCATCGAAAGTTCAAACCGAAACGTGACTGCTGACAACTATTTTTTGTCAATAGAATTAATTGATTAATTAAAGACACGTGGGTTGACCTACACGCAGAGAAATATTATCTTGAGTTAAAACAGACTGTTTCAGTTCAAAACAATCCCGTATTTGTATATCCGCAAAACTATATTGTGTTATCACAAGAATATTATTTTCTAAGAAAATTGTTTTGACGCAAAACAACATTGTTTTAATGTAAGAATATAATGTATTTGTAAGACTTCCGTATGTCGACTACTGAATTGACAATTTATAGGCAATTTAACGGAAAGTACAGGTTTTACTGAGTCCAAAACGGCCCCCTTTTCTTGCGGAGATTAGTCTAAGATACCTAAAAATCGTTCTAAAAAGTGTTATTTCTAGGTTATGTTTCGCTAATGTGAAAATCCTCGCAGAAATGTCAAAACACTAGCGAAACATAACCTAGGAATAACACTTTATAGAACGATTTTTAGGTATCTTAGACTGATCTTCGCAAGAAACGGGGTCTGTTTTGGACTCAGTAAAAGCTGTACTTTCCGTTAAATTGCTTATAAATTGCCAATTCAGTGGTCGACATTCGGAAGTTTAGCCAATGGATTTACTTCAAGTACAACGTTTGGGCAAAATTATTCCTCTAATTCCCATGAAGCTAAAATATACGTCACATAATGCATTATTAAATATGTACTTTTATTACTGCAAATGTCCACGCCTTAACTATAAAAAAACTTATACGTATCTAATTCTTGCAAAATCGTGCACGCAGATAAAAATGCACGTATAAACGCTTCATATACACATATAATCTCGCATGCAGCTGCTCGAAATTTGCAATTCAGCTATTTCACAAATAAGGAAGTTATTCAGATCAAATACGTATTTTACAACAAATATAGTCTAGATTGTATTAAACGCATTTACTTATTCCAAGAAAATGTGTTTGAATCAAAACAGAAATATTCTAGCATTAAAAATATTTGGGTAAAACAGTATATTTTCTTAATTCAAGAACATTTTTCTCTGTGTGTACGTAGGAACTCTAAAAAAAATAAACGCAAAATTCCCAAAGAATTTTTAGTAAACAAAGATAGAATTGTTGGTACAACTCTATATAGATTTTCAAACGATTGTTCATTGATTTCTTATGTACCTAAGAAAAATAGAGCCGTCCTAGTAATTTCATCTAAGCACCACGCGAAAGACAATGAACCTGAAAAACCAGAAATAATTAAATATTATAACTATACCAAGTCGGGAGTTGATGTTCTTGATATGAAATGTGCCAATTATAGCGCTAACCGCAGAACAAGGCCATTAGCGGTATTTTATACTGTAGTAAACATCAGTACAGTGAACAGTTTCGTTTTGTATATGTGTTACCAGGGTAACCAAATGGTACCACGTTTTAAATTTGTCAAGGAGTTAGCTTTTGAACTGTTAAAACTTCACCTTAGCCAAAGACTAACAACAAACCTTCCGCGTAAATTGCGAACGCATATCGAGAATCTTTTGGGGATTGCTATTGCGCATCAAATCCACAGTGACGAAAATATTGTTCCAGATGATAGGCTTGCGAAGGGAAAAGTTTGCAGTATTTGTCCATCATCGAAAATGAAAAAAAAATTATTGTTGCATCCGTTGTTCCAAACCAATTTGCCTAGAATGTAGTCGAAAAGTGTGCCTGACATGTATTCGCCATAATTAATAAAAATGTGTCTACTTACTATTGTTAATAAAGTTTATTGTGCAGTATATTTGAGTTTTTAATAATTAAGGTCTCCTAGACCTGTTGTTTCTAATTAACGTTGAAATTTCAGTGTTTCGGGTTAAGGGTGAATGGTATAAATCTACGATACAACGCTGTAAGGAACAAAAAGTAATTGATATATTACATACTTGACAAAGCAAGTGTTCGTACCAGAAGGATTTTAAACAGATAAATGTTGCATCCTTACCATTATCTACCTATCCATTACTTAAAACCAGGAGATTAAAAACAAAAAATAGTATTTTCGGAGTGGCTTCTTCATTAGCCCGGGCAGAATCCTAACGATATTTTTTTAGATTTTCAATTAACATGTGATGCGATGATGATGTGGTCGCAAGTGAAACAACTAGTTTATACAGAGGAAATTCGCATTGAGGAATAATTACAAAAAGAATTATGAATACTCTAGTCTAATTGGAAATGAATAAGATTTTACTACAGTTTACAATTCAGTGGGTTTACGTTGCTAGACTTGCATCCCAGTTGGCAGTAAACGTTCGAACAAGATTTTTTAATTAAACGGAGGGTTTCGCCTTTTATGTGACCGCTAAAATAATTAAACAAAATTTTAATAATCTGCCTTACTATTTTTTTTTCTGACACTTTCCACCTGCTGGTATAAATCACCTTGGCATAATTAGAGCTAGCAAGTGGCATCATTAGAGCTGTCTGCGGCTACAAGTCTGCGGCTAGAAGTCAAGTGAAATCGTTCTAGTTCAAAAAACTAAGAAAAGTAATAATAACAATTTGGAGACCTAGTATTCTCAAAATCAACCAAATGATCAGGGCCACATTATTTCTTTCGGATAGATATTTTCAATTGATAGAAATCTACAAAAAATCGATATTTCTTCTAAGATTAATGTGATTAATGTGTGTACAAATATCCAAGAAGGCATCATCCATCCACGGCAGCCGCTTAACAGCAACGGTCATACGAGAAGTTAACCATCCCGCATTTAATTCGACAATAACTATCTCAAAAGTATATTATCCAAATACGATGCGTTAATACAATAAAAACCAATATTCCTTGTCTTAAAAGAATACTAACAGTTATTTCAGAAAAAATTGTAAGCAACCTTGAGCAGTACGTTTTTAAATTATTTTTGATAGATAAGTATTCCAAACAGAAATAAAATTAGAGGTTCCTTATTATGTTACTTAAGTCATTTGTACTCCACAGTATACAATTAAAATCTTAATACATATTACGCTAATGGTTTCTTGTTTATTAATTATTCTCAATAAAAATTGACATAAGCAAAAATTGCCAGTTTCAAATTTCCCACCAATTGATAGTAGAGTCTATAAAAGTAAAATGATGATGAGATTTATAAAATCGAAACGCGTCGCTGTATGGATATACAGGGTGACATAGAAAAAAGTACATTGCATAGTGCCACACAATAGAGGACACTAAAATAAGAAAAAAAGTTCCTATGAACATGGGTCCGCAAGACCTTCGGTTAAAAGATACAGGGTGTTGAATTTTTTTTAAATTTATTTGCAAAAACAATGATTAATTAAAACGAAAAATTAAGTTTTTAGAAGATGTTCAAATTGTTGCCCTTGTACTTCTTCTTAATGATTGACGGCATCTTTGAAATATTTCTGGGTTATTACGAAATCTATCTGCCGATTCCACAATTCTTATCCACAATTGTTCTTCATTATGTATTTCTACAGCATAAACTTCATTTTTCATAAATCCCCAAAATAAAAAAGCGAGGGGATTAAGGTATCGGGACTGCGAGCTGGCCCCCCTCGACCAATCCACATATTTGCAAATCTCCTGTCCAAATATTCCCTTGCCACTCGAGAAAAGTGAGCTGGCGCCCCGCCATCATGCATGTAATACATTCTTCCAGTAATGGCCAATGGGACATCCTCTAATAATGTGTTTAAATCATTCTCCAAGAAATTTCGATACAGTGCACCTGTCAATCGAAATGGGCCAATTAAATAATTGTCAATTATACCTGCCCACACATTAATTGAAAACCAATATTGGTGATTTCGAGTTACAGTTTGATGAGGATTTTCATCACTCCAATGGTGCATGTTATGTAGGTTCAGTATACCATCACGACTAAAACCAGCTTCGTCAGTAAACAAAATTGATGAAATAATGTTTTGTCTTTGGTTTTGCAACCATTGGCAAAATTGTACACGAAGAACAAAGTCATGTTCCAACAGTGAATGAATTTTTTGGAAATGATATGGGCGAAGAAGTTGTTCTTTGAAAATTTGTCTAACTGATTCACGGTTAAGGTTTCGTACCGCTGAACTTGTTTGTTTCTGGTGCTTGTTCTTGGATTATTTTCTACCATTCGTAAAACAGTTTCTTCGTTTCGCACAGTGCGACGAGTTCTGGAAACCCCACTATTCAATTTTGGTTTTCTAAAACAGCCATCTTCTCTCAAACGCCTATGCACATCAATAAATGTTCGAACATTAGGAACTTAGGGATAAAGGATATCTTTCTCGATAAATACGTTGAGCTTCGTAAGGATTTGATCTAGCTTCGCCGTAACACATAATCATGTCCCTATATTCTTCAAAAGTGTAGTGAACCATTTTTGAAAGCAAATTTGAATAATCAGTGAGAAAAACTTAATCACGAACACAAAATTCCTCAAACAACAATTACATCAGTTTGACAAGTGTTATTATGACACATTATTCAATTGTTATTTTTTGATTAATTAGCGTGCATTGTCGGCTTTCAGATGCATTTGTACTGAAACCATAGATATTCAAAAAAAAAACCCAAAAAAAGAAATAAAATTCAACACCCCGTATCTTTTAACCGAAGGTCTTGCGGACCCATGTTCATAGGAATTTTTTTTCTTATTTTACTGTCCTCTATTGTGTGGCACTATGCAATGTACTTTTTTCTATGTCACCCTGTATACTCTTATGTTATATTTACAATATTCCTATCATTATACAACTGGCACAATACTTTGACTTTGACGTAATAGAAAATAACACATATCGGGTGTCTTCCGAACAATTTACGACTAGTACAAGTGCTAAGAATGAGATCACCTTACATAACATAAATACGAAGTAACTTGCGCTGTTATGTACGTACTTATTGTTCTATAAATAAATAGAAGTAGTGGCAAATCTGGTGTAATTGTAATGATTTTAACGCCTTATAAACGGTCTTAGTTTGTTGAAGGTTATCGTAGCATTGCCATTACTGCTAAGACTGAAAAACGAGAAATTGTGTTCCTTCGAATCAAGTACAATACGAATCAAGTTCATTGCACATAGATGTGTACTATAGGAAGTATGTACTATTACTATTTAGTGCATTTGCCTATTGGGTATTATAAAATACCTACACATCCGAAGAAATCCTCGATCCTATCTGATTATTTTTTCTGATATTCAGTTAATTATAGAGTAATTTTTAACATTATGTTTTTCATTAGTGTTTAAGATTGACTTAATCCTGCCCTATTTTTGAAAAAAATTGAATAACTCAAAAACAGCTGATTTTAGGTATAAAGTACCTTAATAAGTTTTGATGCAGAATTGTATGGGTAATCTAAGAAAACTCATAAAAAAATATACCATGCTATTTAAATTAAGAAAGTTGACGTAAACTTCCGGTTAACCGGAAGTGATACAAAAGCGTAAATAATTTCGCCAATGAGACCAGATGACACTGTCCGTAATAATTACAAGTATTCGGAATTGTAGGATTTGTGAAACATCGAAAAGTTCTAACGAACCAGTTCCGTGAATAACCCTATACATATAAAACCAAATATCTATAACCCAAATATCTATAACATATAATATCTATACATATAAAACCAAATATCTATAACCCAAAGCTAAATTCATTAAAGCAAAATTTGTTAAATTCAATGTTATTAGTTGTTTTTAATTTTTAGTATTATTTTGAATTAATGTCAAATCCTTAGAATTTAGAATACGAAAAATAATATAATTTGCAATCATTATTATCGAAGGATTAAATCAGCCTGTGACCAATGAATAAATACCTGTAAGTTAAGCAAAACTCAAGGCAAAACTATAAAACAAAAAAGTAAATTTACTGAATTTATAACATTTAATATCAGCGTCGATACATCTTGATCATAAGCAAAAAAGAACTGTGTTTAATTTAATTTCAAACAAGTACTACGACTTCATGGGAGCGAATAAAAAAGACCAATTTCATAAATCCTTACGAAGAGAAAAACAACATGAAGTATTGCTGGCGCCTCGACAATCTATTGAGTAATCTAGGCTTTTTATAGACGAATATATGTGGGGTTTGGTACAACAAAAATAGCGCTACCCATCGCCTTTTCACTATATACACACAGAATTATAGAGGCTACATGAATACCTACACGGAGAAAGGTTACTCCATTTTTACAATAAAGAAAGAAAAGCAACTTGTTACTTTTGATTTCTCAAATTTCTTCACTTTTAGTGAGTTTTAGCGAATCATTAGTAAGTTTTTAAGTTACTTAGTATTACAGTTTTCAAACTAACAATAAAATATGAACAAACAAACAAAAATCTATAATTGGTATTTAGGATGTTGACAAGAAAATCGTTTATTTAGAATGTCGAGTATTTTGATACATATGTATGTATTTAAATTAAAACAAATTTTTCAATTCCAATTTATATGTATTCGATACAATCGATACAAATTATGTATTGTCATCTTCCTAATTTTGTTCTAATTTGGTAGTACTTAATACATTGATTTAAAATACTTTTCTATTAGAATTCATTTATGTCTACAGATGTCGTACAGAAGATCTTGTTAGCAAATTGCGTGCTAGCGAATATGTATGTGATTTTGATTATAAAAATAAAGTTGTACTTGGTGGTATTTATTGGTAAATCTTTTTTATGATTAAATCGCATTGTTAACAGTGGAATAGCACCAAATACTTTACGGATTATAACATTTCATCATCCCAACGTGGCGTGTTGTGGATTTTTGATACCTACATTATATTCCTTCTGACAGTAATAATTCCAAACTGTCGCATAACGACTGCTGAGATAAAACATGAATTCCAAAAGTTCCCCAACACGAAGTTACAGCCAGTTCACAGGAAATTGTACTGCGGGTAATAAAAAACTAAATTTTCTCAGCAACAAAGTTTACCAGAAGATTTGTCAAATGTTGAACAAACAATCTAATAGTATGTAAAAACTATCAATTAAATTACTTGCAACAAACTGAACAAAAATAAGATAATCCTTATGAATGCTAGTTATGAACTACGCCGAATCGACAAGCAATTGCCTTGATATTTTTACAACGCTCTACCATTTCTGTGAAACAAAGATTCTTTTTACGGAACGCCAATAGTGTAGTGTGGTGAAGATATGGAGAGAGTCGCTTGTCTATTTAGCATGGTTCACTCGTATGTGGATGCCTTTTATACAACATCCATCCTGCATACATTGAGCCTTAAATTCTCGTCTTTTCAAATAGCCGACGATATGTCCGTAAACAAGTTTGAGGAACTCACAAGATATTTTCATTTTGCAGAGAATAGTATAGTTACCAAAAGTGCTTACCAAAGCTTGCCAAAGGGTCCTATTTGAAGAAAATCTATCTTCTTATAATGAACACAGTAATTTCAAAGATAACAAGTGAAACTTATAAGCTGTTTTTTTGGAATAAGTGTTAGCTGCAATTTTGAACTTTGAGGTAGCAAAACCGACGTAAATAAAATGATAGGTAAACTTAAACGTGGAGCAGCAAGTAGCCATTATTCGATTATGTATGTAGATCCATTCCAAGACGGATTTACCATAAAGTATGTATGTATACATATTATGGCAACTATTTTTCCTGTTTACACCTAACTTGGCTAAGTTAGAAATCGATCTCTAGTGCTTCTAGAGATTAGAAACTATAACTACAAAATGAAATGAGAAATCCAATCACTGCGGCTATAAATGATATGAGTAAACAAGTGTTTATAACAATATGTTCTAGTATATGTAACGACTTATGAATTTAAGTTTACAACACCATAGTGTATTTTTGAGCATTTATTATGAATAAACATACTAGACATATTAGGTACACAGATGAATTTAGTTTCTTACATCTGTTTGACGACAGCTCTACCAGATATTAGCAAAGAAATTTTTCAATAAGACTGGATATTTTAGCACGACGACAGTACTGTCCATACTTTCAAACATAAAGATTAGTAGATTAGTTTGATTAAAGGTGTATTGCACATTTGAATATTAAGGAGATTAACCAGCTCGCTCAGCCGACCTGAATCCTATCGAAAATATCTGAGAAATATTGTTAACAATGATTGATGCCAAAAATATTATAATACGATAGCGTCAAAGAACTAACTGCAATAAGAAGATACTGGAAGAAGATTTTCGACATTGACCGAGTTGGTAGGCCGTATAACCAACCGGTTAGTTGAAGTTATTTTGAATAGAAGAACGACTAACCATTATTAAATTTAAATCTAAGTAATAGCGTTTTGTTTACTTATCCAATTTGAATTAGTGGACCTAAAAAATGTTTTTATTTTTGTAAATATTGATAAACAGTTTATGCTCCGAACACTTTATTTTTCTTTGTGATATCAAAAGGTATTCAAGCATTGGCAAATACACAACTTATATAAAACAATTCTTAAAAATATTTATTTGATTTATAGATACATCCTAAGGGAACAACGAATAAACAAACAGTAAATATTTAAGCCGTAGAAACTGTTGTCCATTCAAGATCAAGGTTATTTTTTTACACAATAGATATGTAAGAATAACTATTACAAACTTAGGGGATCACAAGAAAACACAGTAGGTAGTACTAAATAAAGTGTAATAAACCGATGTGCATAAATAGTAATAATCCTGACCCTTTCTTTAAAAATAAACACATTCCGCTTTTATATAAAATCTCACAGTTGATACTAGACAGTAATCAGAATCAGTAGTAAGATAAACATAATTCGATTTCAGCAGCTGTAAGTTATTTGGAATATTACACAAAAATAGTTCACCGCTTTTAGCCTAAAACTGGTACGATACTATACAAAAGCCAGAAGAAATGTAAACCAGCTGTACTTAAACAAATATACTCCAACTCGATCTAAATATACCACTAATTCACAAGTTTGCAATGTGTATATACAGAAAATGATTTCGGTGATTCGAATTAGAACAAAAGTACAAGTATAGAAGTTACGTATATTTTAATACATACAATAAAAGTATGTAAGAAGGAATACAAAAGTCTAGAGATTCGAGGCTAAAGTTTATTATTATAGCTTTAATGAATAATCGTTAAGACCACAAATAAATCAATGTTTTGGTGGTTCTAAAATGCAAATATGTATTTATGGATGTTTTGCTGATAATTATGAATGAAAACTTACTTAGTAAACTATTCTCACAATTGCGTATCCAAAGTGAAATACACAATAGTCATTATTGTCACGATTTTAGACACTAGTTCACTTATAAATACGCTTATTTACTACAAAAACACGCACTTATCGGCATCATGCATACAACTTCCATCTTGGCGTATATCAAACTGACATGAAACTTAAAATATAATGCTACTTCGATAGAGATGAGCGATACTGAGCTGCACATTCCCTAACGATAAACGTAACCGTTCATTAAATAGTCAACACTGTATAGAAAAGCAAACAGTGCGTAATTGTTACTATTAATTATGATGTTTTAGTTAACGATAATATCGTAAAAACGAAAGTTTAATCAAGTATTAAATATTTTCTACACATATTGAGTGTCCATCTCTAACTTGGGGAATTTATTCCTACACTCTATTATCCAAGCCTTCCCGCCACCTTCCCAATAGATAATTTCGCGAGTTTATTGCTCACTTCATATCGTTGATAGATAAATTTAAAAGTTGGAAGTATATTTTCCACAAATCCATTCAATTTGCTGTAATTTTTTAATTTCATTTTGAAAAGAATATTTTTTAACATTTAAACAATGTCTAACATGCCAATAACTTCCTCGACCTTATTACCATTAGGTATATAAATCGATGTTAGTTAGGTTATGTTTTTAAAATGCTGTAATGATTTTTCAGAATTAGTGGATAAATGCATAGGTTCCAGGATACATATAATTATGAAAAATGACAAAGAGATTGTTGGTACTCTCTTAGGCTTTGATGATTTTGTGAATATGCTTCTAGAGGATGTAACAGAATATGAAACTACCCCTGAAGGAAGAAGAGTTACTAAGCTCGATCAAATCTTACTAAATGGAAATAATATTACTATGGTGAGTTTATGTATATACCATAATAGTTTGAAATATGAATTTGATTGATAAATGCGCATATATACTCTTTATATCTTTTCACAGCTTGTACCTGGTGGAGAAATGCCCGATGCATGATCGTAGACTGTAATAATTATGTGTATCTAATATAACGATATTAATAAAGATTATTTACTATTGAATACATAGTAGTTAATATGTTCTAGAAGCTAATCAGAAGAGATAAACAAAATATAAGCCCAAAAATGAATAATAAAATGAATAAAAAAATTATTTGTTAAGCAGTGTAATTGCAGTGTTTCAGCCAAGCACAAGTTTGTATGAATATGTAGCATAAATAGAATAGACAAATAGTGGTGCTAAATGAGTAAATACTTAAATCTTCATTCTATATTAGAATTTCATCAGTGTTAGTTTTATTGGTTCATATTCATTATTTTATTGTAAGTGTTTCCCTCAGCTTTCTAAAGCAGCATCATCTTACTCTGAATCACTAGCGGAGCCGTCGAATGTTCTCTCAGAAGAAGGAACGATACATAGGTATGAACAATGTTAGCTGGTTGAGGATCACCCTATAAGAATGTATCCTACACTACTGCAAATACAGAAAATGCATTTTTGCTAGTCATCGATCTAGTAGCAGCTAGTAACAAACCAAGCCACGTCTTTTACGATTGCGCATGCGCTATAGAGAATGGCGCAAGCATCTAACTGCGCATGTTGAGATTCCGTATACAGTAGGCGTATGTAGACGATCATTTTGAACTGTCCTGAATGCATACTGATTTTAATATAGTAACACTGTGTAATTGGCAAACCGGTTTATCTATATTTTGTGGTTAGGTTTATTAGATACATTTTTCTTGTAACAAATGTCAACTTGGTAACGTTAGTTATAAATTGGAGAAATATTTAAATGAATTTTTGTAAGAATATAGTAATCGTACCTTATTTTGTATCCTGCTGTGTCGTAAAAGGCATTGTCTTGTAAAAGACAGAAAACCGGTAATAAAACAGGAAGAAAATATGAAAATAAAGACACTACAACAAGACAATACAGTCAAATGACAGCTAATAAAGAAATGTTTGCTCTAAGGCTGGACATATTGTCCTTTAGCCTTCTAAGCTCTTTGAACGCGGCTCTGCATCTAACAGCCCGGATTCGATTTCTGTCAAAGAAATTATGACATCTGCAAGTGGACGGCCAAGTAGCAGCCGGAGTTTAGTTCCTCATCTCCAGGTTCCTGCGCATCAGGACACGAGGTGGCGTCCTGTCGGGATCTAACTCCCCAAAATGCCGGATCAGCGCATACTTCGACCTATATAGAGGCCCTCTGAAGAGTTCCCCTGGTCAGCGCCAGCGCATACTCGCACAGAGGCAGTATGTTCAGATCACGATGTATTTGTACATTCCTAACAAACCAGGGTGCTGCGACTATCATACGCAGCAGCCGGTCCTGCAGGATGTTAAGTCTCTTAACTTGAGATTTGCTGGCACTGGACCAGATCAGGACACCGTAAGTTAGAACAGGTTGGAGAAACACCTTGTAGAGTAATAACTTAATACTTAAGCTCGGCGAGCTTTTCCGGCACAAAAGAGGAGCCAGAGCCGCACGCGCACACAGAAACTTCGTGGCAACGGTTGAAAAGTGTTGCCTGAACGTTAGTCAAGTGTCGAGGATCAGACCGAGGTATTTGACGGTACTTTCCCAAGGACGCATCCGACTCTCGACGACGATGTTCGTTGGGGGAGGATTACGCTTCCTGGAGAATCGGATAGCCACATGCATATCAGCGTTTATCGTCTACCGCCACTTGGACGCCCACTGCAGACTTCGTTGGCGGATCTTTGGAGACGTCGACAAACCAAAGCATCGTCTCTGGAAGATGAGTAAATTAGCGGCGTACTCCGCCAGTCTTGTGGACACAGACCTGGGTATATCGCTAGTATATAGAATGAAAAGTTCTGGTCCTAGTAGCGATCCTTGCGAGACACCGGCATAAATATACCTCCGGTCGGAAAGCTCGCCTCCCATTTTTATAGGAAAGGTCCTGCCAGAAAGGTAGGACCGAATGAGGACTATAATATTTACATTAATACCAAAACTGCCCATTCTGAAAGTAGACCATCGTGCCACACCGAGACAAACGCATGGGCAAAATCAAGGAACACAGCGCCTGTGGAATGCCTCAGCTCCAACGCGTCTTCTTCCTCCGTAAGTCGGGGAAGTTGGAAATCGGCCGACAAGCCGCACAAGGTGCCTTTTGTCAAAAGGCGGTCGCAATATATTGAATGGCCTATACTTTCCAATATAATACATATATTAAATCTGGCAAAGCTTTCTTTCTTCACTAATTTCATAAAATCTAATAGTAATAAATTCTAGCTAAACGGATTAAATTAAACATGAGTTGTGTAGACAATGCTGCCTCTCTTCACTGCGACCTGTAAGATCTATTGTAGGTAAGTACCCTTAATCTTTTAGTCCAAATTAATCTCCAGACTTCTAAAGAAGTCTAGGACTTTTTCGCGGGCTCTAATACAACTAGGCGGTTCTATGTGCACCTGTCCGAGGTACTGGGAGTCTCTGCCGGGCCACCGCCTCGCAGTTACACATGTGTTTCGTCGTCTCGCTGGGTTCCGAACAGAATCGGCACTTATCACCATATATAGGCAGAGATTAATGCGATTAGAAGATGTGCTCAGGTAAATCTTGACAGGATGAACTATTGAAAGGAGAGCATTGCAATCTTCTCTGACAGTCAGGCAGCCTTACTGGCGCTGAGTTCTAACACCATCAGCTCCAAGTTAGTTTGGGAATGCCGGGATAAACTAAACAACCTGAGCAAGGAAAACAAAGTTGCATTATGCTGGGTACCAGGAGACACTGGAATTAGTGGCAATGAGAAAGCTAATCTATTAGCAAAGGAGACCGCCACAACTTCGTTTGTGGGACCGGAACCATTCTGTGGAATAGGGATGAGTACATATAAGAAAGAACTTAAAGACAGGGAAGAGGACGTCAGAGCTTCGGGCGTTATAGACGAGGAGGAAATGCCCTCTCTGAAACCATCATATCTGCTACAGTTTATTAAAGCTCTCAGGCTGGATGGAGAGTTGTGACTGCGGGCAAAACCCACCAGCTTACATCTCATGTAAGGGGGCACAATAGACCGACGGTCGCGGTGCAATATCACCCTTATATCTAAATCTATCACCATATATATAATACTCCTATTTTGCGGGTTGTGTTAAAGCCTTACGGAACTATTTTTCACCAAGAAAGTGAAATAGAGATTATGATCTTTTATCTTCGTTGGCATAGAACTGATCTGCGTCGGTCCGAGAGTTCTGGCACATTGCGCGGGATTAAAGTATTTAATTGAGTCAGTCACGTACTCGAACATCTTATGTCTTCTAAATTAGAATTTCTTCCTGTATGGGTATGCGCATGCGTTCGATCTTTACCCAACCAATAGAAAGAAAAGAGAGATTGGCAGCACATGCGTATAAGTAATTTGTTTCAAGAGAGAAGATATCTTCTGTGTCGTTTTGATTTCGGACATTCCGAGACTAAACCCGCAATATAAGTATTATATATATGTATAATATAGTCCACCTTGTCCATCTTCTTCAGGTGGTACCTGAGAGGATCGTGGCTACTGGGTAAAGCTGTGATGGTGTTGAGGTCTCTTCTGTTAAGCTCCAGCAGAGATTTTGCTCTGATTGTCTTAGCTTTGGGGTGTTAGCTCAATGCGATTTTTTGTTCGCTTTCTCACTGTTGGAGACGAGACCATAGAATGGCTCCGGTCTAATAAATCGGAACGCCGCTTTTCTTTCAAAGACCATATCGGCAGTTTTTTTGCCCTCAATTCTCCAATGACCTGGTACCCACATCAGTGTGACTGTGTTTCTTAGGTCCAGGACATTGAGGGTAAGCATATGTACCTATATACAGTTCCAGGTTAGGAGTCTGGGCCCTTAGAGTCTTTAGTGCTGACTGGGTGTCTGAGAAAATATACAGCACATTTAGAGCGACTAAGGCCAGCTAGAAAGGAGCAGAAGAAGAGAAACCATATACGGAATAGCATGCTTGCCAATTCGTTAATTCCGTATATATTTTACAACCCCCCTTCCTTTCTAGCTGACCTTAGTCGCACTAAATGTTCTGTATATACGCGCACCTTCATAGCGTCTTTTCGGACATTCTTAGGCACATTATTCAATGGCATATTGATATTGAAATCAACTAGTTTTAGTTGCTATAAATGTTATACATAGATACAATATGTAAAATTTGCATGTATTTTTTATTATTTCATTGCTTCATATTTTTCAATATAATGAATTTTTGGTATATGTATGTTTTACTTTTATTCACTATATAAAAAATTGAAAAGTAAACAAATCCTTTCATTTTTGCATGGCAAGCAATTTTGAACTCTGATATATGTTAAGTTGCCTACAAATCAAGAGAATTTTAAAACAAGTACTTGTATATATTTTATTTATTCTAAAAGTAATAAATTCAAAGTTTTACGATTATATCACAGTATAAGTGTTTATAGTGATTGTAGTTTATACTTACATTAGAAAATTATTTATTATAAAATAGATTCGTGTGCTATGTCGATGGTATGTGTCGAGAATGTTGGTACTACGAATTTCCATCGTCCTTCTAATCATGTAACTATATTCAATTCTATTTAGACGTCAGACGTCACGAAATGACAAAATGGTCAAGCTATAGCAGCTCTAAATATGCAACATGTTGGAAGAAATAAACTATGAGATTTATACTTCGCTTATATTAACATTCATATAATTTTATTGAAAATGTGTATCAGGCGAAATAAAACACTGAGCGGTAATACAAAGTGGCCGTATGTAGAATATATTCGTATGTAATATTAAGAAGTATCTATTAAAACAATGCTAACTGTTGGAAATGGAATCTGAAAAAGGAGACGTTGAAGAACAAGAAGTAACTGTTGAAGTGTTGCCTCAAACTGTAACTGAAATAATTTACTTACAAGATTCTGATTTATGCTACACAACTGAAGAAGATTCTGATATTAGAACCACTGAATCATATGAAATTGGTAGTGTCGACTTAACAAGATTAGCCAGCAAATCATTGGTGTTAGATGCATCTCAGTCATTTGTGCTGTTGTCATCAGATACAGATATTATTAATGGGGTAATTAAATTCTGTATATTAAAATAATTTGATTTAATTGTAGTATTTTAGAATGCATTGTACCTCAGCGATGGCGAATTAAACCAGAATTATTTGGAACATGCAGAAGAAATAAATTCTGGCATTGGTGAATTTATATGTACTCTTTGCAATTATAAATGTAGATCCTTATCAAGTTTGTCTGCACATAGACTTATACATGATGATCAGTTTATAAGGTGTCATTATAATTGTGTGGTTTGTGGGTTACAATTTGATAAAGCTCAGTCACTATCTCATCATTTTCGTACAACACATGAAATATCAAAGTATGTTTGTAACATATGTAATTGTGCATGTTCGCATGAATGGGCTTTATTGCAACATCTTAAAATCCATGAACCTAAGAAATTTTCATGTGACTTGTGTAATGCAATATATGATACTGCAGTGAAGCTCATAAATCATAAAAAGACACATTCTACAACATTACTGTATGCTTGTAATAAATGTGATGCAAGTTTTGAGACAACTTCTGAAGTGTCTCATCACTTAAGAACAATGCATGAAAGAGTTAAACTACCTATGCGAGTTGTTACTGGAAAAATTAAAAGTACATTTAGTGATAGTATATATAAGGAAGATGTTAGTTTAAATTCCACTCAAGAGAAACAATCAGAAACAAGTATCTCAAAAAGGAGGAGAACAAGATAATATTTGTTTCAAGATCTCTAATTCAACCATTTTGTGTTCAACCTATATATTTTGTTTTGCGCTGTGATGAAAGTACATAGACATATTTATTATATCTTAATAATAGTACACTTATTAAGGAGCTATTTAAAAAGATTTGATTTTAGTTGGATAGGATTGTAAGAGTAATAGCTTTCCTTCATTGTTTTTAAATGAATTTATGGTTCAACTGTTAATCACATTACTGTATCCATTTTTTATGTACAAGTTCATATATAAGGATGACATTTTGTAGGTTCTTCTATAAAAGAAAATTGTGTCATATATCTTAGGTACTGACAATGCCAAATAGTACAAAATTACTGAAATAACAACAGGCATTATTTTTGGAAGTGTTGCAATGTCAATAAAAATGCTCGTTCAATGGTATTTAATGTTTTACCTTTTAATTACATATTATATTAAGTATGTAGAAATAACAATTACTGGCAGGTATAAGTATATTAATTTATCATGACCTTAATAAATATTTGTATTCTACATTTTTTTAATTAAAACTAGTTTCCATACTGAAGAACATCTTTTTTTAACATTGATTAAGAAATAGAAGGTAGTTGCGGAGTGTGTTTTGGAGTAGCGCAGATACTGTATTTAAGACATGAAACACATTACATACACACACACACACTAAAATACACAGCAAGAGACGCAGACGCAATCTGACAAGCAATACAGCTCAAGAAGCCACTGCATCTGTCTCCATCACAGATAAGAAAAGGAATAAATATGGTTAATGATGGTTGATTCAACAGACAGAGTGTGACAAAAGCAACAATGTAATGTGGAACGTCAATAAAAGTGAAAGTAAGCAAGCTTTAAAAATGTCATTGTGATGCAATAAGAAAAATTACATGAATAATGTGACGGCCATCAACTTTTATGCGGGTTTGCAGCTTTCCTCTTTCTTAGATCTCCCATCTGTGTTATTTGCTGCCTTAAACTTTTGCAAATTTCTTGGCCAGTGTTACAAAAGAACTTTGATTTTGACACAAAGAGCTATATCTTGCGAACGTGAAGATTCCTAATATTACCCTGGAAATACAACTTGACAACAAACACATCTCAGAATTTCAGCTTACATTGGTTAAGTAAACCGGTTACTTTTCGACGGAACCTGTCACTATAACGATTTAAATTTGGCCACTAAACAATTTTTCAAATTCGCGGTTACTTTAAGGTGATCTAGATTTGTTGATTTATGAGCTCACCGACAAACTTTGCCATATGAAAGCGCTTGTTATTTTAACAAAAAAACATTATTGGAACATATGTCCGATTTCAGATTTTTAAGGAAATAAAAGACTTCTTAGTTTACTTTAATTTTTTATTACTTTGGGAATAATGCCTATTGATATGATTTATTAATAAGAAAACAAAGTGTACTTAGAGAGAAGCGCAAACACAATTGTCAGTCTGTGTCACAGTTTAATGCAAGTATTCAATCGTTGTTTTCTGTTACTTCTTTAAATGTACGCCAACAGTATTGAAGAGTATGCCGATATCATATTCGTGTATGGTTATTGCAATGGAAATGCACGCGAATCAGTGCACTCAGTTTTTGGAGAACGTTTCCGTAGATTACGAGAAACAGGTAATCCTGCTCCTGCTAAAGCTATTCGTCCACGTGTAGTTAATGTAGAGCAGGAAGAAGCTGTTATTGATGCTGTAACTGACAATCCTTCAATTAGTACTAGGAGAATAGCAAACAATCTGCATGTAAGTCAAAATTTTGTATGGCGTACTTTGAACCGCGAAGTCCTTCATCGCTACCATCGACAAAATGTTCATGGTTTACAAATTGGAGATGCTCAGCGATGGCTAGCATTTTGTAATTGGTTATTGCAGCAACATGCTCAAAATAATGACTTCATTTTAAATGTTCTGTGGACCGATGAAGCGTGCTTTACACGAGACGGAATAAACAATTACCATAATGATCATATTTGGTCATTACAAAACCCACATGCGATTAGGCAACGTAATTTTCAACAAAGATTCAATATCAACGTATGGGGTGGAATCTTCAACGATACCTTATTACCTGTGCATGTTCTGGAAGAACGTTTGAACGCAAATACTTACAGAATTTTTTGAAACAACAGTTTTGACTTTCTTGAAGATACACCTCTTAACGTTATTGCAACTATGTGGTACCAGCAGGACGGTGCTCCACCACATCGCGGACGGGTAGTTGTTGAGTGGTTAAACCAGCACTTTAGAAACAGATGGATTGGTAATAATGGTCCAATTGCATGGCCTACGCAATCACCCGACTTAAATCCTTTGGATTTCTTTTTTTGGGGACACCTGAAGCAAATTGTTTATCAAGAGGAGATTAATACACGACCACAGTTGTTACAGAGAATACAAAATGCTGCTACACAAATTAGAAATCAACCATACCTTTTTGTTCGGGTGAAAAACTCCTTAATTCGTCGTTGTGAAACATGCATTGAAGCGGGAGGAGGACATTTTGAACACTTAATATAATTAACTATTCACATGATTTTGAGATCTGAGCAATTTATTGAAATATGTAAGTGTTTATGAAATAAATAAATAAAAAAATTGCAGTCTTTTATTTCCTTATATAATTGAAATCGGACATACATATGTTCCAATAATGTTTTTTTGTTAAAATAACAAGCGCTTTCATATGGCAAAGTTTGTCTGTGAGCTCATAAATCGCTCTGTATTACACCTAATTACACTATTAAATTTCTTACACTCCTTCAACTTTTAGGTGTATAAATTGGTACTTTTTAGTGTAACCTACAATTAGTATAGTACTAACTACTACTACTACTACTGTAGTAATTAAATTCTCTACTATTTCACTGTGAATCGCTTAGTATTTAGTTACTTCATTTCAGAATATCCGCTTTAAAATGGCCGCGAATTTGTAACAAGGTTTCTATAGATGCTTCTTTTATAGATGTTTTGGCTCCTCCAATGTTAGGCATTATTGTATTTTTCACCGTTTTCTATGAATTTTACTATCTTACATGGTTTAATTGTGGTGTCCTGAACGTCAAAATGGATGGTGCTTATTTCCGTTCCAGTAATAAGGAGAACTGTTCCCATCTTTTTCCCTGTGGTGTAACCTCATCCTTTTTCCCAACCATTGTGCTACAACACTCAGGAGGAGGATATTTGCCGTATTCATTAAGGTGTATCTGTTCTTTGTCACCCCTAGGGTACAAAGGTCGTTCGCGAAGACAATCAACGAAACTCCTTCAGGTAGATCTATTTTTAGCAGATTTTGTCTTAGAAAACATTCCATATCCAGCAAGCAAAATGATTACGGCCGGCTGCTGGCCACACGTCACCGGCACGTAAGATACATTATCGGGCCGACGTAGTGCTACAGGCAGTGGACCGACGGGTATGTGGCCCACCGGCCTGTTGCTGGCCGCCCGATGTTTTGCCATGAGTGTCAGCAGCGTGTCGGCGGCAAATCACTACTTTTGCCGTCAATAGGCTGCATTGCACTGCTGATTCCTACATACGAAAATAAACAACATTTAAAAAATAATTGTTTATTATAAAAGAAACAATCTATATCCAAGGTAATTGGTCGGAATAACCACGGAATAGCTTATTAGAAGGATTATACAAACGGAACCCATATTGTGTAGTTACATACAATAATAATGAACTTGTACTTACTCATCATCGGTAAAATGATTCATTTTTTCAAGAAAAATCACTTCTGGAAAAAAAGTAAATGCGTGCTGCAAACATGACGTAAGCCAAACATAAACAAACTCAAAATAAAATGACAACAAAAGTCGCACAAGTAACAGAATGAACCACTATGCGGCGCTGGTATTTGAGACGCGGGCTGTTCAAATGCGACAGGTTGCCGATTGCGTGCCAGCAATGAACCGACACATCTGTTCTTTGTCTACAATCTGTAACGGCAACTGGTCGGTAATATACGGCGCTGTATTACCGTAGCCAGAAGCGAACCATCAGTGCCGGAACAAAACCAGCAGCCGGCCATCATACTAATGTTTGCTGGACAGTGTAGCATGCAGCCGTGCGGGACATTGTTGTTGGTGATTACTATTTTGCATAATTTGTCAGCTTCCAGCAATATTTGCCTTGACATAGGCTTAATTCTTCCAGTATGAGTTGCTATGATGCTCTATTAAATGCATTCCTGACATCTAAGTACCGTGATCATTACATATCAGCCTTTAATGCCGATGCGTGGAGGCCAATGTGTTGTCGATAATTTTAAGCACCTCTGAAGCATTTATCGTCGAGGTATCTACCTTCTTTGAAGCAAGATTGTTTTTTTGTTTCATAGCCCTCTTCTACACGGCAATTCGAAGTGTTGCCGCTAATAGATAGGTAGTCGTACAGTTTGCCCTGTAAGTTCAGCAGGCATATTGATGTGTACAAAGATTTTTCTTGTTCTTTTTTTTTGTTTGCTTACCATGGGACAAGTGCTCTCTTTCTATCGATACGTCGAAAATTATATAAGTATGATTACTAAAAAATTAATTTCAACTCACTTACCGTTGAGAAATTTAGGTTCTAGTGTCATTTTTTGCTATTTTTAGGTCAATGATTGATATTTGATCTTGTTTTTGGAACGCTGGGCCAAATTTTAACCTGGGTGACTTCTAGTCATCTTCTAGTTGTGTTGATTTGTAGGATTTTCACGCTGTTAGCCGTTGAACTCAGTGGCAGAGCGAGGTGAGGGCAAAGGGATCTATCATGCCACGGGCGGCACTCGCTCAGAGATGCCAAATGGTCATCACTAAAGACCGCAAGTGTGGTCCGGTAGCAGGGGCGTAACTTCATCGGCTTTACTGAAATAAAAATGGGCGTTATTTAGAGAAACAAACACGTTGAAGCATTTTCACGAACTTTCGACATTTTAAATGCGTTGCAATCGAATTATAGGTACGCGTACTTGCAATGCATGATCATGCAACAATACCGTACGATGACTACCTACAAACTACATACATATTTCACTACATACACATTCGTACGATAGGCGCGCGCCGTTTAAGGTCGCTCCCGACGTACTGCCGCTGGAACCGGACCAATTCTTGCGGTCTTTAGTCATCAAGGCAAACAAGATTGTCCGGATAATTTCAATTTTTATTTTGATCGATTTCTGAGAAAGCTATTTTAAATTAATAATTATCGTAATATAATTATTTCCTTTGTTGATTTGTCTGATAAAATATTTTATATGTATGTTTCATTCAACCAAGTTACTTCTGCTAAATCCTCAATGCTTTAGTTTGTGTACTTCCTAGCCTGTACAAGACGCTTCTTATGTCCCAAGCAGCAATTTTTGGTGTCTATACGGTCCTATCACGGTAATACAACCTAGCTTGTGCAACGGATTAGTTGCAATTTGGTGTAGAAGTCATTACTTACACCACTCTCACACGTGCCAGCAACTGTATTTGCTCAGGATTTTTGTAACCGGTGACAAATATCCCTACTTGGTACTTTTTTTCTGAACCGGTATTAAAACGTTGTAGACACGGTACCGTCACATGTTACTACAACGGAAGTTATAAATACAACTCGGCTGTATCTAAAATAGCACTGATTATTGATGATATTTATTTGATAGTTATATTACAGTAACAATCAGGTCTTAGTATGACGTGAGTTACCTATCATATTGACTATAATATTACGGCACAAAAACGTGACAACATGAATTTCGGTCGCATTGTAACCTCGGTTACAAATTGCTACTTGGGCGTTTTTCTACCAGTAAGTTTGTCTAAACTATATCGATCAAAAAATTAACAATTTCTTTAAATCAAAATGTAAGTTATTTTCGACTTCTTCCAAACATAATTTTAGCTTTACTTTTGCAAAATTGTTCGTGTTATTTTCACATTAGATAGCTAGCTTAGATGCCCGACATATTTCGCAAATGAAGCTGTTATTATTAAAGCGATGACAATTCTAAATTTAAACTTACCAATAGCTTAAAAAATGTGGAATTGGACAACAATTCATTAACCTCAACATGTTTTTGTACATTTCTAAACTTTCAACAAGCTTAAGAATTTATAATTACTAACAGATCTAATTAGTTTTACATTCGTTTCATTGGTCCGGCAACCTACTCTATTTCAAACGCGTGTTTAATATTAGAGTTTTCAATCCTATTGTATTTGATATTAGAAAAATGCTTCTTATATCTACTTGATCCCTAGTTTGTTTGTTTGCCCAACATAATTTTATTTTATAATCAATTTACTTAATAAATTCCCGACTTTTCTACACGTTCTGGAACGTTAAGCCATTCTTATATTTGGTTCTTTGAAGATTTACCTCAAACCCTCGGCAATAAGGAGAGACATAACGGGCAAATACACCAGGTTTACACGAAGAGTAGTAGATTCCTAACTAGCTTATTGATAAGATTGATTTTTTATCATTTTGAGTTCGTTCTCATACCTCTGCACCAGTTATAGGTCCCAGCATCTAGATGGGAATCTGAAGGAATGTAACGAAGTGTACTGGTTTCCTTCCTAAATATTAATTTAAATTGTAAAACATTATTTCTTACTAACTAACATCCCTTCCAAACCATTTATTTAATTTATTAGGAAAAATGTTATTACATTTTTGTGGTATCAAAAATAGTGCAAAAAGTCACTGGGCCCAAATCAGGCGAATATGGTTGGTGCTGTAATAATTGAAACCATTAAATGCATAATTCCATAATTTTCGCCATCGGAACAATAAGTGTACACCTGTACATTGTCTTGACGAAAGTTAATTTTTCTTTGACAAATAAGGACATGTCTTGATTTATTCGCTCAACTGGTGCAACAGCGTGGCATAATAGTCTTTATTTATCGTTTGTTCATTTTCTAAGTAATCGATGTAGATGATTCCGCGTGCATTCCAAAACACACTCGCAATCACCTTCTCGGCCGATTTCATCGTCTTTGCCTTCTACAGAGCCAGATCGGACTGAAAAACTTATTGTTTCGATTGTTGCTTTGTTTCTGAAGTATAGTAGTACATCCAGGTGGTTCACAATCCATCACTTCTATTGGACACGACTTTGGCACGTACGATGCCACCATTTGTGGCTGTGTTATTTACCGAATTGTAAACAGCTGGAAACATAGGAGCAGATCTACCATGCCGTTTGGTGTTAAACCTTTTAAATAGAAGTGTTGAATCACAGCAAGCAATTCATTTTTTTCTTAAATGAACCAGTTTGCTGCTTCAATCGACTATAAAAATGAACCCACGCGACGGATTTAAGTAAAACGTTGATAGTAATCTAGTGACAAATAACGCTTACTAAACGCACATTTTTGTCATATTCCTAGCGCCATGTCTTAGATTTTCTAAAGATTTACTGAACGTCCCTCGTATTATTGCATTGTTTAATTACAGTTTATCATAAAATACATGAAATAATAATTTACAGAATCTTTACACTCCTTTATATATTCATTCCTATCATTTTCATTTATATAATGTATTCATCATGTGTGCATATCATCTATTCCCTATCTTTGTTTTATTTGCAAATGCAGATAGAAGACGAATCGTTTCAAAAAAAAAATTTACTCTATATTCAGTGAAAATCTATTATATGTATTTACGGATCTAACTAATGAGAAGCTTTGTATAAAAAATAAAAGTTTGGATTTAGCATGTCCCACAAAATATAAATATGTACCAGTTTATAAATAAATCTACTTTCAACTAGACTTTTGTATCATTATATGTATACATAAGTCATTAGTTGTATAGTTATACAACTAATGGAACAAATATGTAGCAGAAATCAACTTCATAGATTTTAATAATATATTGGCTTGTTTGGTTCAAATATTTCATGTAATAGGCGTGGTGTAATTAGGGTAACTAGAGCCCACTAATGCGCTGGTATTGTAGTTCTTATAATAAACGCGTATAGGGTGCATTCCGAAATCTGCTGAGAGTACTGACAGTACTGAATTAGCGTTCCGTAATCAGATTATGCATGCTGAGGAAATTATACAAAGCGCCATGTCAGTAAAGAGTGACGTCACAAATTACTGCTGAAACTGCTGTTCAGCGTTGCCAACAAAAACTCATGACATTATCGCGAATTTAAAGCTAAATTACGGTAGATTATGGTAGCCTGTAAGAAAAAGTAACCTTTTAATTTCGCGCCATCTGGTGGCTGAAATTAAAAGTATTAGGATTATTTGAATGTGATTTGAAGTGGATTTGAATCGTACGTACATACATACATAAATAAAAATAACCGGTGTATCAAATATAACAATTTATTTATTACACAACTTAAATATTAAAACTTTAACAGTGAGTAAAATAAATAATAATATAAAATTAATATATAATATAAAAATAATATAAGAGGAATAAATTTATCTAAACAAAATAATGATCTCAAATAAATGGCAATTTTAATTTTAAAAAAGAAACAGTGCTTACTTTATAATATATTGTTTATCGACTTGGAATAACACAAAAATTATTCCCCACTTAACGGTTCTAAAACTATATCTCCTATATCCACATCATCGGCACTATTGTGATCCTTATGATATAACGTTGCAGTATTATATTGAGACATCATTATATCCGAAGGTTGAAATTCGACACAGTTGCCCACACATCCACTGCTTAGTAAAAGACCATTAATAGTTTGCGTAACTAATTTGTTGCGCAGCTTTGTTTTTATTAAATTAACTTTTGAAAATATTCTTTCACAACTGGCATTAGAATGGGGTATTGACAAAACATTTAAACAATATTCAGCTAATTCTTTAAACAATGGTTGACCATTGCCATCAAAGATATTTCCAACTGCTACCCAAAACTTATCTACTTCTTTATTGGAATATTGAGAAACATCATAAGTAAGAAGTTCTCGCCATTGACTATCAATTATTTGAACTTGACTGTGTTGATCGATATCAATAATTCTAGGCGTTAATTTCAATAGATTATACAACGAATGAGTTTTTTTGTTTATGACATTATCAGGATTAATGCAATCTATTACTACCATGAGTTTATCTGCAAAATCATACCTCTGTTTTATTTGTAAGCAAGCCGTTATTAAAAATTGCCTACAACGTAGATAAAAATCAATTAAGAGATCTTGTGGGTAACGTTCCTTGGAAATTAATGTCATAACATGCACCCCCAAATATATATTCTGAATGCTCATGTAATTAGCCTCTGAATCTGGTTCTATAGAATGTAAATCTGCTGACTGTACATATAAGGTATGCATGTAGCTGGATAATAAATCTTTGTATAATGAACACATTTTAGAATGTGTAGTCGAGATCAATACCTTTTCAGATTGAAAATATGCATTAACACTTGCTATTTTAACTAAAATCCATTCTAAAAACGCATAAAATAATTTAATCTGTGCGTCTTGCAGGCTATGATAAATTGTATCGGCAGCAATTAGTCTTGATTCTAATTTTTCATGAGTGAAATACAATGATAATGCAGCCCATTGCTCGTTAATTCTTTTAACAGCTTGAGCTAAGGATAACCATCGAGTCTGAGAAGGTCTTAACATTTTATGTGGGTCTAATTCACAAAATATCTGAAATTCTTTTAACTCAGATTTGCGCTTAGCACTTGCCTTAAAATAATTATGAATATCTCTACATAAGTCTTCACATCTTCGTGGTAACATTTTGCAGGCTTCGCTTGCAACCAAATGTAAGGAATGACATATACATTTATGTATATGCAAACCTGGATAATCAGCGTACATTCTTGCAGATACTGAGCTTCGTCTCCCCATCATTGTATTACATCTAAAAAGTATTAATAAAATTATTATTAAAATATGACATTGTAAGAATCGTTATTGTACCCATCTGATGCAAAGCCAAGTACATTTTTAAATGGCACATTCATTTCCTGAAATGAATCTAAAATTAGTTTGTAGAGTCGTTCTGCTGTAGCTCTTTTTTCTGCTTCATTTTCAGCAAGTTGTACAATACTCCAGAACTGCGATACTACAGATTCCACAGATTTGTCATAAAAACGTACAACTATACACAATGTTTTTACACATGCAATATCTGTAGCTTCATCAACTAAAATACTAAATTTAGTATGCTTTAATTTGTTAGCTAAATTCTGTTTTTGTATGGGACCAATTATGTTTATTACAATATTTGTTGCCTTGGTTCGTTTTAATGATATGTTTTTTGCTATATCTGAATCTGGAAATATCGATTTTAATAAATCGGTTAGGTGATCAATTGCTGAAAATGGAATATTGTGTTCTGTAATATAGCCTACTAATTTAATTTCTGCTTCACGTGCTTTATATTTTGGTTGATTATTTTCAACATATGAGGTAATTGTAGGTTGTTTCTTTAGTTGTTTACTTGCGCGCATATGTTTCTTGCTTCTCGAATGATTTTTAATCACGGTAATTTCAGGTGTTAAATTTTCAATGCAGATATTACAATGTGCAAAATTAGGCTTTGTATTACTTGGTCTCAACCACGTATATGTCTTTTCCCAATCTGCTCTATATTTCTGGGTAAATTTTTTTTGTTTGATTTCATGCCTTATTTTCAGTTTCTTTATGGGTGTTCTGCTGCGTGATGTAGAAGGCTGTGATTCCATTTTCAATCAAAATGCTGAAGAAAAAAGTAGAATAATAAAGCGATCATCATTATTTTATTATTTAAAAAATTTCACTTACTTTTATAATTTGCACTACTTGCAAAGCGACAAAAATAATACAAATTTTAAAAAACAACGCGCACTACGTATATGTATATAAATTAATATAATATAGAATCAAATATAACTCTTAACAAAGAAGAAATGCAGGCTCAGCAGGGTGTTCTAGATTTCAATAATAGATATGAAATGCAAACTACATCAAATATAAATTTATAACAAAGGAAAGTAAACGGGGTATTTCCCTTACGTTGCAGTAATTTGATATTTTAACTTCTACAGATTTCAATTTACCAGAGAAAAAGACACCTGTTTATCAAGTTCTCAATTAAATAGAAATTTAAATAACAGTATGTATTTGTACCTCTGATTTCTAGATGTCGCTAGAAGTAAATAAAAAATAAAGTATAAACAAATATATTTCATGTTTATATTAGGACGGAGTTTGTATAAATTATGGTAGAATTGCTTATTATGGTAGACTCATTTTTCATTATCGTTTCTACTTCATAATTATGGTAGATTCCGATAATTACGGTATGATTGGCAACGCTGCTGCTGTTAGTTATGAGGTGAAGTCAAGGTCACATATAAACAGGCTGGCAACTATTTGAAAGAAAACGTCCTATTATCTAATTAGATTCTTCATATTTTGATATTGGTTGAACTGGGTGTGCTATGTGTAATGTGTACGCTGTGGACTGTGTATTTTAGTAGAGTTTATATGCTGTCAAGTACTGATACATCAACTGAACTATATAGTGAATGGTTGAAATCGTTCCGAAATTGCGTGACGGCATATGCTCATTTACCTTACTGAACTATTACGGAACGATCTCTGCTCTGCAATCTCAGTAAAGCAGTAACAGCTATTTCAGCAGATTTCGGAATGTACCCATAGTGTGGCGAGTGTAGTAATGAAAAATGTTATTTAAATTTGGTGATTATTTCATACCTAGATATAGACGTTATGTGTTCTAAATAGTTCCTTTTGTTGTTATGCAAATCAATTATCTGAAATTCCTCTTTACTGTTCTCTTCTTCAGGATTAAAATGAACACTCTGACTACTTTCACTCATTACTATTTCATAAATTCGTATGATTCATTTCTTCCACGTTTTATAATCATCTATAACCTTATTTTATGTATTATCAAACACTAAATTCTTACCGCTCCGAATGATAACAACGCAATTTAGCAGTGCGCACTAGTGGTCACTTGTGCAGGATAGCAAGATACTAAACAAACCTATTATTTTTAGAGGAAACGTGACTGATTTATTAATAATAAAATGCATGCTTAACAAAATTTTGTCCTATAAACACAAATGTTACGATAATACACGTAAAAATCGCATGCATGTTCTCTAAACTTGTCTAAAAATATATACCTAATTAAAGATAAAAAATTAATTAATTAATTAATAAAAACAGCGTCAAAAAAGATGGGTGTACTTCTTATGCCAAGCATAATAAAACCTGATGTCTATTAATTTACAATATTTTTAACCAGATGCAACGTTGTAAAGTTATCTCTTAATTTTTTGAAATGATATTTTTTCTCTTAACTGTGGATGATTCAACAAATCAGAACGTATTATAAGATGTACAGTTGAATAAAATCTTAGAAAAAAATAGTGTAGATGTTGCACGAAACCGTTGCCACAAGCTATAGTTCAAATCGTTGAAGCATTATTCTATGAAATTCGAATTTGGCGTAATTATGTAGATCTATTCTAATCCGTTTTTAATTTATTGCAACTATGGTGTTTATTATTTTTCTTTAGATTATATTGTAGTTATACTTGTTTCGTCATTCTATAATAGTCACACTTATACTGTACCTCATTACCAAGGCAACTGATATCTAAGATTAGGAAAAGTATGAAATTCTAGTACACCGCAAGGCGTCTCTATACAGTTATTGTGTTTTGTACTTTTGTAAACACCGGATCAAACTCTTAAAGAGTAAATTGTACACCTGAAAATAGTGTAAACACTCATCCAATTTTTACTTATTTTCAAGTTATGGCGTAATAAAAAATTAAAAATGTCCTTAGTATGCCAGGATTGAGGCTTAAAACCATTTCATATCTTTGTTGTGCTGATAATGTATCAGTGTATTACGGCAGTTTGTACAATTAAAGTGTTGTAAAATGCCCTACACTTATTTAAATTTAGAATATGCAAATATGGTGTTTGTTTATGGTTGTTGTAGTGGAAATGCTACAGCTGCTGTTCTGCAATATCGTCATGGGTTCCCCATTACAGACATTTTAATAAAAATATAACAAACTACTCGACAAAATTTAGAAGGAAGATAGGCCTAACCGTTTAAAATTTTATCAGTCGATAGCAGCGGATAATTTTGTAGTGGATGAAGCGACATTCACCTGTGATGGCATTAATAATACTCACAACTGTCATGTATGACCAGACAAAAATCTCCACGCAATAGTCGAAAGTAATTTTCAACGTCTCCGTAAGTGTGTGGTGTGGTATCGCCGCTGGATATTAATTGGCCTTTTCATTCTGGAGAATTGCCTCACATGAGACAAATATTTACTTGATTTTTTTAAGGCTACTAGAAGATGGTGTAGAAACGTGCTCCTGTATATTGCGCTCTTCAGATTAAGCAACATTTGGGCTAAAAGTTTTTAAGGCGCTGGATTGTTCGCGGCGGTCCTCGTTGGCCCTACACAGTTGGTCTTCAAAATTTGCAGATCTCCCAACACTAGATTGTTGTTTATACGGTCGGTATAAGAATGAATGTGACACACAAGTGGTATAATAGAAATTGATCACCAATTGTTGCACACCGCACTATAAACCTCTTCAGTAGTGGAATTACTTCAGAATGATTCAACTCTTTGGGAAAACACACCTTCACCAATCCGTTTATTAAATACAAACGCCAGCGCTTCCGATATTACCTCACCAATATGTCCATTGGTGGCCCATATGCATCTTCTGTGTTCTTTTTCAAATCTATTATTATTTTATGGGCCTGAATTTCTTCCAAAAACATGGAATGTTTATTGCTAGCAAAGATTGCTCGAGCAACACAGCGGAATCGTTACACGGCTCCGGTATGAATCCATACCGAAGCTGTGTAACGATTACAGTGCGCCAACGTAAACTCCTCAGCTACTTACAGAAAGTAAGTATTCATATCGTTTGGACTAACAAGCTCCACTACTATGTCTACCCTTTTCTGCGTGGTTTCACTTTTTATAATGCCCCACCATGTTCGAATCCTTTTTCTGACAGTTCTGTTTGTCTAGTTAGCTCTTCGTTTTTTTTTAACTGGGATATTTCTTCTTTTAACTCTCTTTTTAACTTATTACATCTTTGTTTCTGTATCTAATGACAGTGCTGAGTGCATTCATGAAATTGCGTTTTACTATTATTTCCTGAGTATTAGTTACTTTTTCACTTTGCCGCCGAGTAACTCTCTTAATTTCAGTCACATACATCACCTCATTATAAATGTAGAAGGAAGTCGTGGAGAGCAGTATAAACCTAGTCAGCTGAGCCTCTAATGAAATGTGTCCAGTCAATGCAATTCAATTTATTTCAAAATCAGGGTATATCTAGTAGTATTTTGAAGAACAGTATGATTACATATCATACATACATATCATGATACAGTATGATGTTTTTGTTTTTTTTTAATTTTTAGTTACTAGAGCCGGCAAAGAGGAGCAAGTTTCAGTGCTGTGAGGAGACCAATCTGGGAGGGCCGAGCTGCCGTATCAAGGCGGGCGTTCAGTAACGTTTACGTACTCGCATCATTTATGTTCGTGACTTTCATGAGTCAGCACGGACGCAAGAATGTTTACACATAAAATGACAAAAAATATATTATATGACGTGTTGAAACAATTACTGTTTTAAGAAACTTCCTTGAAATCACAAACTGGGTGGCATCTATTAAATATTTCAATCATTAAATGTTTTTATACTTGTTTCAGTTAAATGAATACAGCGTGTGGAATAAATATTTTATAAGGATGAAAACGACCGTTCCACATCGAGTAAAGTTATATTTGCAAATTTAAAGTAATCCTTGTGACAACTTAACGGATCTTTCGACGCACCTTCACAAATTTGTCTTAGTATGAGAAAATCTGAATCCTTGCCAGTAACACTTTCAAATAACACATAACCACAATATTTTATCTTTCAATTCCCTTTTAATTCTCCTTTCAACATAGTCATGAGCAGATGGCATACGTTTCTTATCGATGTCCGACTTGGTAATGTATAATCCGAATACTTGCTTCAAAAGGAAAAAATGATTCTTGGTTTAGTAAAGTGAGCGGTAGATCACATAGAATAAAACAAACAGCTATATTAAATGTTAATTGTTTGCTGTATTGTTTACCACCGATTGTAGAGCAGTGTTTTATACTTTTCAGGTGACGTTCACAATTCCACTTCCTGGTACACGTGAAATAGTTATCGCATTTTACACATTTAATTGTATCACATTCGTATTCTAAATCCGACATACTTCCTATTACAAGTTCTAGTTTCTTCAGAATACGCCGTTTCTGAAACGTACTTAACCGTGTCATTTTCTAAGTATGTGTGTACTGACAAGCACTCACAACGACCGTGGAATAATAGTGAACAAGTGTGCTTTGATACGAATGCTCGAGTTTCTGTGGCACGCATTCATCCCTCTACGTTGCTCTCCGCACTGCACTGAAACTTAATCTTCTTTGCCGAGTTTATTAAATACGCTATAACTTGAAAAACAAATAAAACTTGAATAACAATATTTCAGGATTTTAAAATTATTTTCACGTATACAATACACACATGGAGTTTGGTCCGTTCATCTCGATGCATCCTTTATATATCTGGTTATATTAGTTATTTATTTCATTTTATTCGATGTGTACTAAAAAAGAAGAACGATAAACTCAAAAATATATTGTATTATAAAGCCTTTTATTGAACAATCAGTGTACATTCATTTCTACAAATTAAAACTATAAGATTGATATGCATTTGTAGGTACCTGCAGAAATTATCGCTATGTTTCGAAATAACCAATATAGCCAGAAAAACCAATTCAGTTTTAGAAAATCTTGAAATAAGATATGTTTATTACTTACCGTATAATTAAGGTTTATTGCATTACTTTTCTTAAATTTTAATAGAAATAACTTGAATCAAGGTATGCTTAACAATTTGTTTTAACGTATAAGACAAAATGTAATATTACTTTAAGAAATACGATAGATGTTCTAATAAATCACAGTTAGAAATACTGTTTGTTTTATAATAAATATCTTTTGATTAGCAACATACTTCAATAATTATATAACTCAAATCCTACTATATTAATACTTGTATGAGTAAATAAAAGTAAATGTTTATTTCCAATGGGATTGATTAATTCTAATTTTATATAATTTCACAAAAATATATTAATCTTTTTACTCATTAAAATTCAACAGATTTTAATTGATATGAAACTTGCATAAATTAGAATAACTGTTAACACTGCTTATTGAGATTTATCAATCATTCTATATTTGAAACTTTTCTCCAACAACAAAAACAAAATATCTTGAATGGTATTGGCAACTACTTTAAATACTTCTAAATCTATATTATATATGTACCTATACTTAAAGTCAATGATTCATTTACAATATTAGGCTTATTTTCTCTATATACTAAGTACATTATTTTATTACTAGTTCTATAGGTTTGCATACAATACAATGGACATCAATTATTTCCAGAAGTTTGCATAATACAACAAGTGTACAAAAACTATTAATAATTCCTGGATGTAATTGACACCTTATATTCTGCAATTTAAATTGTTATCCCTTTCCAAAATATTTCTACTAGTACTTCGAATAAAATTAACAACAACTACTTTAAGAACCTTGAACGAGAAATATCTATAAGTACATAACATAAATAATACTGTTATTTAAACTATTACATGTGTTTTTTTATAATATGTAAGTAAACGTGAAATTAAATTTTCAGCTATTTTTTTCAAGTACGTGTACATGTATATTTTTATAAAGAATTCAATTTTAAAAATTAAGTATTTAACGGAAAATATATGTATATATTAAGTAATAAATATGGCAATGAATATATTTTGACAGTGGTAGGTATGTATGTTTATTTGAAGGTTAATTCGTCCGTAAATTAACGTTAAATGCAAGAGTGTTATCTTTATGAATTAATATATTTGAGGAAGTAGTTTTGATGCGAGGAAGCATGTGCCTCTGGATAAGGAATTTCTTTAACCCGGAAGTGGTGCTTCTGCATAGAAATCGGGTTCATCGTCGTCATCAATCACTTGATCGCCATCCAACTGCAATGAAACATATAAATAAGATAGCTGTAATTCATATTATTGTAGGCGGTATTATATGAAAGCTTACACTGCATTTTAATTAGTGTGTAAGGAATCAATTATAATTATTAGGTATGTTGGTCGACGAGCGACCTTCGCCTGCCAGAAATGGAACAAAAGATTATAATTCGCGCTTCTTTTCGTGTAAATGTTATTGGAAAAGTTTCAGTAGAGGTGAATGTATTATGCAAGGTTTACATAATTTTTAAGCGATTATTATAATAATTACATTGTCGTACCCTCAAATTTGTATTAACAATTAAAGCACATATCAAGTGTGTGCATATTCGATTCAATTTATAATTAATAACGGCATTAAATTTATAATGCGCTATTAGGGCGAACCTTGTTTTGCTACGTAGCAACTGTTTTGTCGATTCCCCCTAAATTTTGCTCCAGATGAAAAAAGAACGAAAATCTGAACTTGATTGGTTATAACTTTTGCAAATTAACATGAGCCGTAGAAATAATGAAGTAGGTAACTATTAAAGTATACCCTATAGGTATTGATTCTAAAATATAGTAAATCGTAATACTGCAGATTAGAACATGATTATTGAAAAGAAGTAAATGCTGGAATAACAACGCTTTAGTATATTACATTAGTGTAGTATTCAGGTTTTAATTACGTACGAAAAAGTGAAAAACGTTAAGCAATTTTTAAATGAGACTGAGAGGGGTAAACAAATTACTTTAGCTTAAACACAATCTGCTTGGATGATTGGTGCTAAATTGCTATCAAATTGGTTAATTTTAGGGGTGTTGTTTTATAATATGCGTAAGGAGAAATTAGATCTAGGACAGTAGTTACAAGATACCTTTGATAACGTATTAAAAGACTGGAAACGTTATATCAAGAATGGAAGACTATCCAAAAGAGCTTCTAAATATGGAAGTATTTTTAAATAGAATAAGAGTTAGACTTTTTCACGACAAAACTGGATTATCTTGATTTTGCTCACGCTGAATTGCTGAATGTAATTAGTATTAAGGAAGTACTGTATTTTCCTTTTTTTTGTTAATCAATGAAAACAGAAACAAGGTAACTTGATTGGAGGCTCCTCAATTAAGAGAGGACACAGCAATCGAAAATTTTCTTTTAAAGATCATTTTTTAAACCAATAGATTTCATCAAAAAAGATCCTCCAATATGGTGTCCAATTTAAATTAGAACCGAACATTGTGAAACCATCAAATGTTGTGAATTTGTTAAGTTTATGCTTAAATGTAATCAAATTTTCTCCAAAAATGTGATATTGGCAATCGGTAATGAGCCGGTTCATTATTTAAAGACATTGTTTGATGATGAATATCGCTCTAGACGGCTGTCCACACGCCGAAGAAAGAGTGTCGAAGGCGTGCTGTGTGTAAACACAAGTTAAATGATTAACAGTTAAACATTGTGGGATCACTTACCAACAGAATACACTTTTATACACTGCCGAACATGTGACGAATCATGAGTATTTGAATACGATCTTGAAGAAAGGACACAGCTCGGAGTGGCACACATCATCATTACCGCAGCTGGAGAAAGCTTACATGAGCAAATACCTAATCAAATATATGCTTATCATCTTTCTTTGATTGCCTGGAATTGTCCGCCAAAAAAATAGTACCGCAGGACCAGAATGAATCAAACCTTTTATCGCGAGATCCGTGAACGTGTGTAAAAAAACGGTTTTGCATGTGATAATGCCCCCAGTCACATCTTATTATATTGGTTAGAGAATTTGTAGTAAAAAAAGCATTCCAGTACTACCGCGCCCACCCTACAGTTCAGACATGGTTTCATGTGATTATTTTCTCTTTCCAACGCCTAAGCGGAAGTTGAAAGTTTACCTTTATGGAATAATAAACATCCAAAAAGGTGGGACTTCTAAACAGGGTAAAGGAACTACAATTGTTACAAAAATGGCAAATTTGCTGAAGACGCTCAAGGAGCATACTTTGAGGGAGACAGTATTAAATTGTAGATACATTTAATAGAAAACTTTTAAACTAAATCGCTTTACTCACATTACTTTTGAGACATATCTTATATACCTATTTGTAAAATATCTTAAAAAAAAGATTTACAAATTAAAACGTGTCAGCTTTTTACGTTAAACTTTCCTTTTTTGTGTGAATAATTGTTTTCTGCAATGTAAATGAGTTTTGTTCTTGCTCTGATCGAATTCAAAATTTGTATGATACGCTGCACTGGGTCTAATTCGATCAATTTTTAAACTATCGGCAAACTATTGGTAAGCAAAATATACTATTAATGTATCGACAAGCCATTCCATGTACAACACTAATCTTCAAACGCTTGGAACTTTTGAAATTATTGGAGTATAACATCAATTACGTTTCCTTTTTTTGTTCATTATCGCATTCTTTTGGGGAGTGTTGAGTATAGAGTGTCTAAAATAAATTGATATATCTCTAATGTATATTAGTAGGTTAATAGGAGTTGTCAGTATGATTCTTTGTAGGTTAATATTTTTTTGTGTGACGCACATTCCATAAATTTTAGAAAGGAGTTTTGTCAACCTCTTATATTACATATTCAATAAACTGTATCTCCTTTCCTGAATGTACTATTTTTAATGCACAAACATTATCGTACTCTGTTCAAGAAATTGCAGTTTCACTTTTACCTGAATATATTTTGCGAAATAGGACTCATTTTCGCCATAATATCGCTGAAATAAAACCGGAAGAAGTCTATAACCATTTGAGTAAGAAAATAAATCGTGTAAATTAAATGAATTCCAACGCTGAACAAACCTCGTTAACTTTTATGCAGAGTTGATGTATTGTAACGAACATGTGTTAAAGAGATTTGAAATTTTCTTTCATCAGTTTGCCTGTAATGTCTGTCGTAAAACTGTAAACTTACTCGCATTTCTGGTAAAAGTCAAATAACCCGCTAGACCTACTGGCGATACGGGGTTTAAATTTAGAATAGAGAATTTGTACTAACACATTCGTAAAGTGTATCAAATCTTTTTAAATTAGAATAGAGGATCAAATTCATTGAACGAAAAAAAATATAATGGGTCTTTTCTACAAGAAATTGAAACAGCATATACAGTATCCCAGTTCGAGTCGGATTGTATGGATATTTTTCTTATAATCAAGATACAGATTTGCTTAAACCGGTAATGTTTTGAGGTTTTATGTGCTGCTTTAATATTAATTTGGAAAAGAATAAAATTGTGAGATTGGTCAGAAGTTGCGTAAAAAAATGTTGCTCACTTAGCCAAGTCTCTATCTTCTTGTGATTATATTCACAGTGTTGAACTGTAAATATATTTTGTGCCAAACATTCGTAACAGAGCATAGCGAAATTCGATAATTAACTATGAATTGAAATAAGTTTGAACGGCAGTGTAATTTTTTAACATTTACTCTATTGACCCTATATATCTGCAGTGACTTCTTATTGATGACGATAGTGCAAGATCTCACGTCACTCATATTGTATTGTTTCAATATTTATTTTATTCCAATACGTTTTAAAAATATTTATTTCTTTCATAAAATATATTATATATATATATATATGTTTGAATTCTTTGTAAAGGGTAACACTCTTAAGTTGTTCGAAGCAGTTTCTGAAACGAGTGAGCATACTTTTCGCGCCAATAACGAATTCGTTTCGTTTGTTAGAAATAACTTTACAAAGAAAGCCAATTCTATTAAAAGCAATCACATCTATGCATTAGACATATTCGACTTTGTGTAAGGTAAAAATAAACGGGCATCGGCCCGAAGAAAATAGCGCGTGGTGTAATTTTTACTGCTTCATTTTAACTGAAAGAGAAAATTATTTATTTAAAAACAACTTACCGCACGTAATTCTACCGGGGTAAAGACTCTCTTCATCTGCGCGCGTAGTGGGATCATTAAGAGCAGGAAGAATGGGAAGGCCAAAGAAGCTTTTGTTGATTTAACGATCCATAGTACAGACAAACAGAATATCTGAACAAACGTAAACAGGTGCATTTTCATCGTCCTGACCTGGAAACAATTATAAATTAAAAGTTAATATGAATAATATGAGTACATATACATTGTTTTCAAAGAACAATATCACTTAATGTATATATCTTTTAAAATATGTTAGTATAATAACACAATATTCCTTTTGGGTATTTCTAACTTAAATCAGAAGCATACATTGAATGAGAAAAATTTTCTAACGATATTGATTGTGTTAAACACCTGCATTGTTGTTTAGCACGGAAATATGTCAGCTGTTAATCAAGAATATTTTCTTATAATATACCAGGTGTCCTATGTTATAGATATTTGCGTTTGTTTTTCTGTTAATAGACATATTTGAAGGAAATTTCAGATGACGTAGCAATCATCAATATTCTAAGTTAATCATACATTTCCATATGTTTCTATGGTTTGAATTCTATACCTGCTACTAGGGCTGGGCGAAGTATCGATACATCGTTCAGTATTCGATACCATTACTGGTATCGATTTGCCGATACCTTGGATAACATCAGTATCGATATCTTGGAATCGATACCTGGGCATCGATGTCTTGGAATCGATACCTAGGAATCAATAGCTTTGTTCGCGGAAGAGATCCCGAATAGATACAGGATATACTTGGAAGATGTTCAGTACTTTTGTATTGCGCATGCGACTCTTGGAACACGAGAGGGAATTTTCTCATCCGCGAACACTACTCGAACGAGTTTCTGTTATATTCATTAGTTAACGTTGCCATCACTGTAACAAATTAAATTTTGACATACTCCAAGTTAACCTTGGTGACTTATAAATGGATTCTCTTAGTGTACTGATATGTGTATTTTGCGGAAAATGTTCAAAATAATGTTGATCTGAGACTTGCGGTACAATTTCTTCAAAAAAATTGGTGGTTTTTGGAACTTTTAATATCTGAAGTTCTTCTAATTTATCATCACTTGATGTGAAATATTCAGACATCTAAATTTTGACTCAATTAGAATTGATTTAAAGCTCGTACAAACATAACATGTGTATTTCGATACATAAAAAACTTTCCTTTATATCGTACGTTTTTACTTTAATAACAATTTTAACCAATTTGTTTCCAACTTAACTCTGCTAACCATAGCAAGAAAGCAAGAACAGCATATTTTCACATCAAAATTTAGAGCGCATGCGTAGGATATAAAATTCTTGCCCTTGATTCAGGATCTACAGAACATGTGACGGACTACTTCGGAATTTGTAAAATAGATTGCGCGAACAAAGAATATTTTGCACCGGTGGAAAATTCTGTTACCGCGAACGATCATATTTGTAGTGCGCAGGTCTTTCATCCCCGAATACGTTCAGAATGCCGTCCGCGAACAAAGCTAATATCTGGGTATTGATACTAACGAACTACGGTAACAACTATGGTATCGTAAAAATTACTTTTAGACAAATATTTACGGAACTATTTTGCATATATTGACTCAAATATTAATGAATAAGCGTAGGTGTAATTATTCGCGTACAAGAAGAATAATTGTTATAAAAAAATAAAATACTGTAGATATGTAGGTATGTGATTGAATATAATTATTATTGAAATCAACCTGAAAAATCTATACCTACAAATCAGTCTTAGGAATCGATTCAAGGAATCAATTCAAGGAATCAATTTGTGGTATCGGTTCCCAAGCATCAATACCTGTCGATACTTAGCCGATTCCAGTACTCTAAATCGATACCTTGCATGGAATCGATACATCGGTAAGTACCGATACCTCGATTGGTATCGATACCCGATACCAAAAATCGCCCAGCCCTACAACGCTATAACGGTCAAATTGACAGTCATGTAAGATGCCCAAATGTATAACGGTCATCAAAAGTTAACTTTTACATGAGTGTCAAAATGATAAGTTTTTATCACCGCAAGTTTAAAGTGTTTGTATTGGATATTATATCCTTGTTTGACGTTTCGTTATAGCCCATCGGCAATACATAGATCCATGTGCTATAGAGCGACGTTTATTAAAGATATTCGTATACATATACCGGTCGTTTTGAGAGATAGGATAAATAACGGCGTGAAGGGGTAAGGGGTACGAAAATTCGCTAAGAAGTGGGGACGCGTATGCGTCTCTCTCTATCACAGTCTAGTCTCGTCTAGTCTACAGCGCTGTGATAGACTCATACGCGACCCCACTTCTTAGCGAATTTTCGTACCTCTTGCCCCTTCAGGCTGTTATTTATCCTATCTTTCAAAACAGCCGGTATGTAACTAGCAATTTCTGATATACCTATGCATAAGAGACGCTTATATCCTGATCTAATAAATAGATACACGTCAAAAAAATTACAGTAACGTACAAAATTTTTGAACAAACATTGTTTTGTTCTCAATTGCGAAATTTTTTTGCATCTTTTCCAATGATTCTTTTGCTTTCTATTTTCGGATACAACAATAGTATTTCGCAATCTAACATCAAAGATAACTGTATCCAGATCCTCAGAATCACTTTGCTTTTTCTGCTTCCGCCAATTTGTTCGCAAAATATTTGACAATTTCTTAAAACCGTACAGTGAAACGTGAAAAAAATCTTAGGAATTACTGTTTATGGCTTCGTTCATAGCTCCCTAACGACGAAAGCATGCCTATTAGACTGATCGAGTATATGACTTGCCAGAACCACCGCCAGATTTCTTGCAGTTTTTGTGAATTTCGAGAAAAGCTGCACAGTTTTGGCTTGTAAGGCCAAAGGCACAAATTTGGGTGTAAATCCAAAGAAAAAAGGTTCAGAAAAAAACTTTCCCCAGACTAAAGATGGGCTATTATATTAAATCTCATGGTTCTATAATTAATCTTTCGGACCCCAGAGTGATCGCGATTTAGTCAAAATAAACTTTTAAAATCATAACAGATATAAACAATAATAGGTGCTTTCGTTTTACATGCGCTTCTGAAGTTTTGCTTCACTTCAGTTACCAACTGCGTTCTTTTTAAAAATCAAATGATATGGAAATGCACTTTCACGATGCACTTTACTGAAGTGCTTCAGGTGAATGTGAAGCAGACTAATAGCGATTCACTTGTTGTGATACGCTTCACCTAACCTATAAGAAGCGTTCGTTTTTGTGTTTCACTTGATTCTTGCATTTCCGTAATACTTCAGTTGACGTTACAAATGAAGTGAAGCGCATGTAAAACGAAAGCTGTAAATGTAGATGTTTGGTGCAAGTGTTCTTATGGAACAGCAGTAGTTATGTCTGATATTATACAGAACACTTTTTATTATTTTGTCTGAGTACGTGCCGGATGACTTCTATTAAATATAAAATATTGCATAAACAATACTTCTAGTGTATTAAATTTTGAAATATATTGAAAAATATATGAAAAATAAGAATTAATCATTATTTATGCCCAACAAATTTTATCGGAAGCTTAGAATTTTGTAAATGGTTTGTAAATAGGTGTCAGCGTCCAGTTGTCGCAAGGCTTGTTATTATTTTAACTGATGAATCATATACCAGCGATATATACAGTACGGTCGACCGTCCTAGGGTCAGTCGATGTCATCCGAAAGCGTATGCAGTGAAGCTGCTATTAACAGTATGAAAATACTAGTAAATATATTCCTTTCAAAAAGAAAAGTCCTTCCACAAATAATATAAATTGCTTTAAAAAAAGTCAGATTATTGTTAAAATATAAAAAAAAGGTTCCATGGAAAATCAGGATAAAGGGAAACTTAAGGCAATAAATTCTCAAAACGATCTCCAAGCTCAAATGAACAATTCAGAACAACAATACATAGTAGTATAGTAAATACATACAAAGGAGCGATACTGTCAAACTGACAGCAAGAAACTGAACCTGTCTGTGAACGCGTCTGTGGTGCATACCCGTTCGGATGACATCGACTGACCCTAGAACGGTCAACCGTACTGTATAGCAGCGATGGTATCTTTGATTGCCACAAAGCTATTAGTATAAAATAGATAGAATAGTCCTCATTCTACCGTCACAAAACTGGGGCAACAATATATAAAATATTAAACTTTTTTTTCGTGCCTACTGTATGCAAAATTCTATAAATGCTGAATTAATAATTTTTAAAATACTTCTTCAAAAAATACTATTTGTACCTACTACATATGTTTGTAGAATCCTTTTTCAGTTCTTGTCATATAAAAAACACAAGTTGTGGTTATATCGAAAAAACGAAAAAAGAAATATTTTCGCCATCAAATGTAGGTAATTCAAAAAAGCGCCTTAAGGATGACCAAGCCGTTTTTCAATAACATCTAAGAAATGCGAGATATAGGACTCGACTGATTTTGCCAAAAATCGAAAAACACCTTGTAGTTCAAAGACGGTAAGAGATAGCAGAATTCGGTTTGCGCCATTATTATTTTTAGGTAAAAGGACCTTTGGAACCGCACATGATTTTTTTTGTGAATTCTCATGGGTTCTTTGAAGAAATTACTTATTTTGTCATTTAAATCCGGCATACCTACATAGGTATGTATAAATTGTAAACGTCATTAAAGTAAATTTGTTAGCAAATAGAAGTTCTGTTTTCTATTATCTTTGCATACTTAAGACGAATTGTTTGTAGAAATTATTTACTTAAACTAGTAATTTTACTAGAATTTTCACTTTATTATTGATAAGAAATCAAGTTCATATACGGAAGTGATGTCATATGGTATATTCAAGCTAGAATTATTTTCTGTGTGATTTTTTTAAATAGGTGCCTAATTGGCAATTAAAAATTATTTGATAAACCCCGAAACTACTTATTATGTAGATCCTTAACGACGTTATTTAGGTATATTTTATATCAACAAAAATAGGTGTGCTTATATAACGATCTTTTGTTTATAAAATTTGTCCATGAGTATTTTCATTTAAAACAAAAACGTTATTCATATTTCTATTCTAATGCAAGCGATAAGGTGATAACGAAACTTATCTTATCACAATAAAAATAGATTAGAAAGTTAAGTAGCGGATATTCTACATAAGTTGTGAAGATTTTAACGGAATAGGTGTATTTTTGTTATTAAAACGATTACGGTATTATCGATTGAATAGTGTACATATATTGTAGATTTAAATTCAAAGTTTGAATTAAATATAAAAAACGAATAATACCATAAACTTTTATCAATGATGACGAGTATTGTGCAGGGCGATTGTACGGCGCCCCACTAACGTGCTACGGAGCATGTTACAGACCAATCGTATTCTCTCGCTCTACCCCGTTTTATTAAACTGAGCAGAAGCAGGGAACAGACAACGATCGCCATCTGGTCCCGGGTTATTCAAGCACCAGTCATGACGGATGGCTTGCGTATTGTACGTTAAAAGTTTCTATGCGCACATGTAAATATTCCATTATGTTTATTGATTATAAGTATATTACTCTACAATTTCAAAAGTAAGGACATTATTAGTGCCGGTAGATGCTATGTGCTTAAAGAATTTGTGAATTTGAATGTGCGAGGAAAAAGACGCTACGGGCGTGGCTGACCAGTTCATTACTCATCCTTGATCGTTATTTTAACTGTCACGTTTTTATAAACTAGTTGCACTACTAAAAATGTGTTTGTGAACCGTTAAGCTATAAACAATCCATTAATAATGAGTGCCAATAATGTAAACACTACGCCAGTTCCAACAACACAAGCTACTGCAACAATAAAATCACGTCCAAATATTATACCCAGTAGTTACATGTATACTTCAAGTAGTGGTCTATTGAACCGCAATACCGAAAACAAACCGACACCACCGCCAACATTACCTAAATATACTTCAAGTTTTAATGCTGGAAGTGGTTTAAACAGAGATCGTGATAAAGACAGTATTGGAGGCTCGTACAGATTATCTAGTTTAGATCGATTAGCTATGAGACAGAAATTTATGGACTCAGCGAGTAACTCTAATGGAAGTGTTACGCAGACTAATGGAAGTGATACAACAGCTTCGATACAAAGTAAAAGAGAAATGTTTTTCACCACAAATTCTACGGATCCTGCAACAAAGCCAGATTCTAATAGACTAAATAAAGTTCCTTCGCAAGATAAACCACCTGAACCTCCAGCAAAAATAAGTCCAGAAACAACCAAAGATGAAGGAAAAGAAATAGCTATATCTCCTCCAGAAATAGCAGTCAAAGAAAGGCCTAAATTAAAGGAATTAGATGGTTACGTGGGCTTTGCGAATCTTCCAAATCAAGTGTATCGGAAAGCAGTTAAGAAAGGCTTCGAATTTACTCTGATGGTCGTTGGTGAGTCAGGCTTAGGCAAATCTACACTTATAAATTCCATGTTTTTGACTGAAATATATAATTCCACTGATTATCCCGGACCAACACAAAGGCTTAAGAAAACTGTAGCTGTAGAAACAACCAAAGTACTTCTTAAGGAAAATGGAGTTAATTTGCTACTGACGATGGTAGACACTCCTGGATTTGGAGATGCTGTTGATAACAGTAATTGCTGGGTGCCAGTAATTGAATACATAGAAAGTAAATACGAAGACTATTTAAATGCCGAGGCTCGAGTAACAAGAAAACAAATACCAGATCAACGAGTTCATTGTTGTTTATATTTCATACAGCCATCTGGGCATGGATTGAAATCACTTGACATAGAGTTTATGAAAAGACTATGTGATAAGGTAAATATTATTCCAGTTGTAGCTAAAGCTGACACACTTACACCAGATGAATGTATTTTATTTAAAAAACAAATTTTGAATGAAATCGCTCAAAATAAAATTAAAATATATGAATTTCCTGATACATTAGAAGATGATGAAGAACACAAATTAAACAAATCGTTAAGAGAAAGAGTACCATTTGCTGTTGTTGGCTCAAATGTAGTTATAGAGACAGAGGGTAAGAAGACCCGAGGTCGAAAATATCCTTGGGGTATCGCAGAAGTTGAAAATTTAGAACATTGCGACTTCATAGCGTTAAGAAATATGGTGATTCGTACTCATTTACAGGATCTCAAAGATGTTACGAATAATGTTCATTATGAAAACTACAGGTGCCGTAAATTGGCAGGCTTAGGTGTTGATGGAAAGCCAACAAGGATATCTAATAAGAATCCTTTAGCTCAAATGGATGAAGAAAAGAGGGAACATGATCTGAAGATGAAGAAAATGGAAGCAGAAATGGAGCAAGTGTTCGAAATGAAGGTGCGAGAGAAGAAACAGAAACTAAAAGATAGTGAGGCTGAGTTGACACGGCGCCATGAAGCAACGAAGAAGAGCTTGGAGCAACAAGCAAAGGAACTTGAAGATAAAAGGAAGCAGTTTGAAATGGAAAAGGAAGATTGGGAAAGAGAAAATCAAGTTACTGTGGAAGAATTGCGAAGGAGATCATTGGAAGGAAGCAGAGAGACTGTTGATGGTAAAAAGGAGAAGAAGAAGAAAGGTCTCTTCTAGGTGTTTTCCCATACACTGTTGGTTTCATCAAACAGGAAGTGCTAAAGAGGTTTGGTTACTTTATAAGTGATGTAAGTAAGAATAACCTGATTGAAATATGATAGTTTCAATAGTGAGAACAGAAAAATATAGAACGTAAAAAGAATGTTTACTCAAGTTAGCCTAAATTATCGAAGAATTAATTTTAACTGCCAATTTATATATGAATATATAGATTATATATATGTGTATTAAATTTTTATTATCTACTTGCCCGTATGTAATATTTTATACGTGACTAGATTTGCAGATCAGTATGCTAGAGATTACTACAAAACTGAAATGTATACAAAATATTTAAACAAATTATTTATAAAAATAAGTAAAATCATGTCTGGCATGAAAATTTTGCTTGATGCATTGTGCCATCATTTTTATTTTCTATTATATGTATGTCACATTGTGCAAATAAATCTTTTTGAATATATATTATATTTTATTCCACAGTAGCAGTGTTTGCATTATTAATTATAATAGTTGACGATGATATTTGAAACTTGTGTGTCCCATTTCAATAAATGGAGGTATAGTGAACAAGATACAGATCTAACAGATACATATCTAACAATAAGTGGAATCATGTCTATAGACCGTCACTGTACATATACATATGTTTATAAAATAATATTTTTAAAGTATATGTTCAAATACAAAAACTAAGATTGAAGATGGGAACATATGTGCCATTTAAGACTAAACAGGATCAATGACCCACATTAGCCTGAGTTTTTACTATAAAAGTGCTTATTTCCTACATTTCAGATTGTTTAAACTTCATTGTACATATTTACATTTGATTTCTTCTAAATATGCCAAATTCATCACAGTAGATAGGTTTTTTCCAGTATGATACAGATTATTTGTTCCCAGATACTCTTCTATAAATATTCAACATAATGTGTCTATTCATACATTATGTTATTATTTATCACTCTTTATTTATAATTAAGTCTGCTAAATTACGAAAGCAAATAACATAGTGATATCTGCTAGATGATTTCATGTTTAATGCTCTAAACAAAATTAAAGTTGTCTTCAACCTTAACAATACAAATGAAATTTAATTCTGTGTCTGAAGGACATCGATCATTACATCAGATACTGTTGAGTGCTTGTACAATTTTCAATAGGATGTCTGTACAAATGCAAACATACAAACAAAATTACTATAATTTATTTACTTTTTGTACGTGTAGTGATCTATCACGCCTTTCTTTTACCTAGGGAAATGTTTGGATTTGAAAAATGCTTATAATTTTGAAATGACTAAGATTACGTAATAAAAATTATAACAGTGTATAACGTAAATGTATAAGATTGAATTTCTTTTGTAAAAAAATATAATTCATAATTTAATTGAATGCATATTTAAGTTTTGAAATAACGAATGCTATTGTAATTTTCGCTTGGTTATGCTGAATTATATATATTGACTAAAATTTATAAGGTTGTGTTATTTATCTAAATTCGTTTTAGTTCTTTTCTTAAAAATTTCATCACATTTTTATATTTATTCCAAAAATCAGATTGCACAATATTCACTCTAGAAAATTGCTGATTAGATATCTGGGCTTCAAAAATTTATACCGTTTTTCTTTTAATTAACAAAATCATTGAAAATTCTGCATCAAGTTAATTCTTAAAAGAATATCCTAATCATCTATACTTTTGCATATACATTACAAACAATTTGTATTCATTTAGTGTACTGTATTATTCACTTCAACATTTTACCACAATGAACCACGAGATCTACCCTAAATATGAAAACTGCTCCTTCCACATCGGTGACTGCTCATTGTTTTCGAGAGGTTGTTATTAGGGCTAAATGGAACTCTACCCATTTGTGTGTATATTAATTATTGCAGCTGTGGTATAGTTTGAAGGAAATACAGTTATGTACATGTTTTACGTATGAGTTCCGTATATCCCGACACGAAAAAAAGCAAATGAGATTTATTTCTTTAATAGATAAAAGATCTAAATTTTTGGAGCAACAAATTGTTGATGAAAAGTAAATGTTTATAGTATTATTATTTACTTTAAAGGTAAGTGGAGGTAAGGTCGAAAATGCTTCAAGTAACATACCTAAGATAATGTATTCATGTAAATTTATCAGCTGTTCCAGTTACCAGTGATTGGGTAACAAAAAAGTTAATCTCCTTTATCAGTATCAGTATACACATTTCTGCAAAATAACTTGAAAGATAGGTACGAATACATATAATAATACTGAATAATAATGGCATGGTTTAGAATTGTTAAGGTCAGGCTTTAATAAAATGAATTTGATAGCACCTCTAAACAAATGAACCTGCATTTCAGTTTTGGAAAGACCAATATACGAAATAAGCAGTATTAATATATCAAATCTTATAGACATTAGTAGTGAATAGCAATATAACATAAATTTAGTGAAATTTAAATCAAAATTTATAGTCACTCATCCTAGTATGAAACTGCAGAATTACCGTAAATATTTATATAAGTAACCGATAACATATTCAAAAATACATTTCTTGTTAATATTAATGTATTCATTTAAAAGTTTTATTTATCAAAGTAGCGGTAAAAATGTTTATTTCGCCGCCGATAAAAGTTTGGAGGATGTGTAATAATTTATCAGTAAGCCTGTACTACAAGCCCTACTTTATATCAAAATATTGCACATAGTAATGAGTTAATTGTATATTCGCAGAAAATTTGCTGATCACAGGAATGGACAATAAATCTCAGTCAAATATTTGAAAATTTATGATTATAATAGCACTGTACCGCATACAAAGGTGTAATAGCATTATGAGAACATAATGTGATACATGTGATATGTTTATATTCGATTGAGTCATCAGAAAGTGGTGTCGCAATTTAATTAATCCTTTTTTCGTGATCAGTAATTGGTAAAAAGTTTGAAAATTGCAATTTTCAAATGTTTGCATTTGAAAATTGCATGTTTTGCATTTTCGATAATGTTTGTTTTTGAATAGGAAAATTCAATTTTATCACAGAGCAAGTATAAATTTGCCTTACTTATTTGTAAGGTTTAAAATAATATAATCTTTCTATTTGTTTGTTGTTCCAAACATGTCTAATAGTAAGCTCATTATGGCGTATGTAATTGGGACGCAAATGGAACAATTTGCGTTATTTTAAACCTTGCGGATAGGTAAGGTAAATTTAAAGTTGCTCCGATTCTCCTTATCATTTATAATGCTTGTTGATTGAGATGTGCGATAGAGATATTTATCATGTAAAACTAAATTAATACAAATATTATTTCCCATGATTATTTTAGATGAAAATCAAAAAGGAAAAAGTTGTTCAGAATTAAAATAAGAAGAATTAATGTATAATTCACTAGTTAGTTTTGTTAAATATGCGATGTATCTTAAAATCGGCAAACACTATAACTTATTAGGCTACATATTACCTACCGTTATTGTTATTACTTACTAAAAGTAAATGATAAAACAACTGTTATTTTACTTGTCATAGAGACAGGTATTGGATACTTTTGTTTGACTTCAGTCTTAATTTCAAGTTACTATGAATTATTTTGTAATGAAATAAAAGATTGTGTTTACAAAGGAGTATTATGCACGAGATTCCCTTATTATTTATTAAGTAGAACAGTTTCTTCGCTTGTAATTTTATAAAAGTCTAGTCTAAAAAGGTATATTATAGTAAGTTTTTATCAAGATTTTTTGCATATCAAGACGTTATATACAGATTGCATTCTAAGCAATACACCTAGGTATACAGGGTGTCACAGAATAACTATTCCTAATTTTCAGAAATGATACAGGATACTTAAATAAACATTTTTTATTTATAAACTAGTGTCCGGAAATTTCTCGTTGTCAACGTAAAACTTATAAAAATTGTTCGAAGTTACGACCACCATTTTCAATACACAAGTTGTAACAATGTGTAATCGACCGCCGAATTCTTCGAAATAACTGCGGACGTTCACGAATTTCATCAAACACCAGAACAATTCGAGCCACTAACTCTTCTGCTGTATTAACAGGTGTCTCATAAACCAGTACTTTAATATGATCCCAAATACAAAAATCAAGTGGGGTCATAACTGGTGAACGTGCTGGGCAAGAAATCGGTCCCCATCTTCCAATCCATCCAAATTGTGCATTTAAATAATTTCGGCAATTCGTCCAAAGTGTGCTGGTGCACCATCATGCTGGAAAACAATATTTCTTCGAATATTAAGTGGGACATCCTCAAGCAATTCTGGTAGAGTATGTTCTAGAAAAATCCTATACACACGAGCATCTAACCGTGCAGGCAGTAAATATGACCCCACTACATAATTGTCAACAATGCCAGCCCAAATATTAACAGAAAACTTCCATTGATTACGTAACCTGTGAACGGCGTGAGGATTTTCCTCGCTCCAAATGTGACTATTGCGTGTATTAAAATAGTAAAACATGCCTCGTCTGTCCATAATACATACCTAGAAAATCTGGGTTCGTCGTTAATTTGATTCAAGTACTGTTCGGCAAATTGAACTCTGTTGGGATAATCATCTGGAATTAACGATTGCACTTTTTGAATGTGAAACGGATGCTTCTGGTATTCCTTTAATAACCCCCATACAGATGTGCGGCTTGTATGCATCGCATGGGCAATGGCACGAGTGCTTGTTTTCGGGTTATTTTCAAAGTATTGCAAAACTTGGTCTTCAAAATCAACATTTCGGACAGTACGATTGGCTCCCGAATCTGTTTTCTTTACTTTGACGTTACCAGTGTCTCGAAGACGCTGATCCAATCTTGAAAATGCTGTATGAAATGCGCCTTCCTTAGTTAGCATTACCGTTAGCTGCTCCGTAGGCAAGATGCATGTCTGCTAATTCAATATTTGTAAAATGATGCATTTTCAATCGAACACTAATGCAAAATGACAATTAAACACACTTATAACAATAAAGATTAATGTGTGACACACGCTAAATGACAACTACGAAAATAGTTATTGTTTTTCATAGAGTTTTTCATAGTTGCTGTGATTCTGCTTTATTTCATTTTATCGTGATACTGAAATATTTCCGGACACTAGTTTATAAAGAAAAAATGTTTATTTAAGTGTCCTCTATCATTTCTGAAAATTAGGAATAGTTATTCTGTGACACCCTGTATATTATCATGTATGCAAAAGCTCGTCGTTTGGAAAGAATTTCTATTCATTCTAAGTTTCCATATGCAAAGGTGTCAATAAGTAGAGTGCACTAATTTTCACTGGACGAATGTTATGCAGTACACGTTTATAATGTGTAAATCAAGTCAGAAGAAAGACATCGTTTGCAGTTAGAATTTTATCAAGATACAGATACGAGAAAGTACCTACATGTTCCCTAAATTATATATGTATAAGTAAAACCTGAATATTGATAAATATTTTAATGAATAATTTTTTTTCATAGATACATTACCTAAAAAAACTTGTCTAATATAGGGCGTTCATGAGAAAAACAAAATCAAAGTTGCGATGCCCTGATATTATTGAAAACATCATACTCCCATGAAATGTGAAATAGCACAGTATGATTAATTTTATAATATAGTTTATAGACTATAGTAACAATATTTGTTAGAGGAATAGATATTCGTTGTAAGTTAATTTGTTTACATTTACTTCTAATCGTAGTTGTTATGCGGATAGCTATGAGGAGTACTGTATCTATTAAACTGTTTAATAAGAAACCACATATAATCTGTGCATTCGATACCTTCAAAATAACTAATTATCAAACGGAAAACATTGTGTATTGTACGGGATAATATTTTTATTTTTTTTATCTTATTTGTTTGAGTCAAAATGATATTACATATACCACTATAGGTTGAAGTATTTCTTTGAGATACAAAGTAACTATTGGTGCACTTGTAAACGAAACATGTTTTCCTGTGTAATGATAAACTACTCATGATAAGAGAAATAAAATAAACAAAGAACAATACAAACCGCATTCATCGAGCGAACAGTATTGTTTTTCTGTGAATAAAATTCCAAGCAGATTTTTATATTATACCAACTTCTCCAAAAGTTGTGACTCAGATATAAACAACATTCAGTTAAGTACAGTAACAGTTAAGGAGAAACATTAGAATTTTATTGTTGTATTATATTAACTGTCAAATCGAGTTTGCAATACCTCGCCTTTTGGTTGCTTTGGTCAATTAACTAATTCCATACAATTTTTTTAACGAAATTATTGTTCTGTTCAACTAGAACACTTTTTAAAAATAACTAATGGTGACAAACAACGGTGATTTTTATATTTATATTTTCCTCTAAGTTGTATTAATTTATTGCGTACTTGGATTTTGAAAGTGTATGTCGTTCTGGAGTTAGATCGTATGCTGCTCTTCCAGTTTTTTTTCTTATAATCATAAATATGTTCCAGCTAGTGTTTTTTTAAACATTTACCCTAATTACGTATTAGATAATACTTAAAATACCTAATAGAAACCCATAAAGTGACAGTGGAAATTGAGAAATTATTTAAAATTAGATGTCCAAAATCATCACCATCTTTAAAAAGCACCCACAAGACCGCAACACAGGACAACTGCATACAAAATTCTCGATTCGTATTTGACTAAATATAGGTAGTTATAGTCTATATTTTACATGAGCACAGCGTGGGGGTTACAGTACTTTTTAATTTTTTTCCTATTGAGGAATATATTATTATTTATTATTATAACAAGTATCGTGAATAGAGGACTTCATCTCAATGATGTTTAGATTAGATTATCGAATCAGCACCACAATGTGGCGTTTACGTTTCGATCACGTACTTTTGTTTGTCCATTTCTTGGTAATATGAATTCTAGTACTTAAGTTTTGAATAAATTTCGAATTAATGTTTATACAAATATTGTTAGACACAGGTTGTAGAAATTAATATTTATATTTAGTTATATGTATGAATTTTATACATTTTAATATATTTATACGTATATTATATGTAATTTAACAGCTTTATTGTTTAAACATTTACTAAGTTTGGAAGGAATCAATAGTAAATATTGGAAGTGTTTACTCATATTCATATGAAATGCTTGTTTGAAAATCCTAATCACAAAACTAAGGACGACATACGCATATTACATTCTACGAAAAACGGTAGATATGCATATACATACTTAGTCATTTCTATATACATATTTATGTATGTAGACTTGTTTTACGTATTATTCATAGACGTTCCTGGATAAATAAGTGAAAAAATACGGATATTCATGTTTCCTAACCATATGTGGATGTTGCAAAAGTTTATTCGTATATAAAAAAAACATGCAAAACATTTTAATATCACGGTATAAAAACCATTTAAGATTCATGGCAAATAAAATCATTCTGTCACATATGCCAGCTTCAGTATTCACGAAGCAAAGAGTAAAAAGCAATTACACAAAAAGTAACCAAGGACGAGCAGGTTTACTGACATTTTTAATATTATTCCCGTCTTTGAGGTTGTTGAGTTTGTCTTTTTCCCCCTTAAAGAACGCTTTAAATGAGAGTTAATTATGTGGGATCTGTTTTAAACCTTTTATTCGTCTATAATATTAGTAAAGACGAATCTTTGACGATATAAAAATTGTAATAGGTACTTAATTAATTGTTTATGCAATAAGTAGCCTCCATATTGGTTAATTTGTGTATAGTCGATTATTTACGTACCTACCTAACAGAATTTGCAGAAATGTAAATACTACCAGTTTGAGATGCGCATTACTATTGATTTACTTAGTGTTTCTGCTAACGAACATGCTACAAATATAATTTCAAAACACAGTTGTGCCTACTATTTCAAATCATTTTCAATTTAATTTCAAATAAATTAAAATTGGCAACATTTTTCAGTACCCTTCAGTTATTCTCATTTCTAAACGTAAATTTGATAGCTTGTTAATAGCTAAAGGTATCGAACGTATTTTTATTTAAAAAATATTCTGAACATTATGTTCTTACACGTATTATTAACAAGCAATTAATTTTCTGAGGGGAAAAATAATGAGAAAAAACTCAGATGAAGTTGGAGGATACCGAAAGCTAAATAAGGAAATATAAAGCTACGTTGTACTTTTATTATTTTATAAAAGCTGCGAAGAACCAATTTTAATTACACTGCTAAAAAAATTAAAGAAGAATTTACTTTTTTTGAGCTTCGTTTGACTACAATATTGATATTAAGAGGATGGTCTACTCTATTGTTTACTTAATGGTCTATTATGACTTCGTGACGGAAATTTTGAAAAAAAAACAATTGTACTTACATACGATAATTGTTGTAAGGAGTGAATCATTAAGAAAATCAATTAGCATCATATTAAGATTCTATTCTGGACCAATGGACGAATGAGTGACAAATATGTTTAATAAAAAATATTTTATTAAAAGAAGATAAATTATCAATTGGTGTAGAGAAATGACTTTCGGTTATTGTTTTGTAAGGAGAGGTGTATGTAAACACGCAAGCTCGTGAAAGATTTAAATAAATATTTCAAATTATATAGTGCATAATGCCTTTCTTTGGCATCAAGATATAAGGGGCGTTGAGTATTGGGCACGAATCTAGTGGGACTCTATAAAACAAAAATATTATCCTTCAATTCGTTAGCATATTTTCATTATTACATCTTACCTTCTCTCATCCTAGTAGATTTTACAGAAAAGAATTCTGCTTCTAGAGTTCCAGCAGAAGTTCGTCCGAAATTATCACGCAAGCAGGTTATAGGCAAATATAAATAACTAGCAAAGCGAATCGTAGGAAAATATGCAAAACGTCATTTATAAAAGGATAACTTGAACGATTGAGTAGCTGTCCGTAAAGCATTTTTCACCACGGTAATTGATAGGAAAGGTTATAGTGGGTATGGTACTATTACGGTTGAACAGAAGAAAAGTGGAAAAATGCCCTTTGCATCTTTAGATGGAAGTGTGAAATATTCGGCCAACGTCCGTGATTTTCTTCTAGTTGCCAAATCGAAAAAATATTTCCCGATTACATTATACCAAGTAGATGGAGCATGAAGCTGGCGCTGATGTCGTCTTGGCCTGAGGTTATTCCTTATTCCAGTTAATTGAATATGTATTTCCTTATTCTATGATAATGGTTAAGGTGGAATACCGTATGTTACAATTTTGCCTTAGAACGCGGAATCTGATGTAGTTGATGTGAAATGTACTCGATTAGAGGGTGACCAAAATTGGTCCTGCTTCGAAACAACAGCTATAAAATACTATGGAAAAGTAATGAAAAAGAATGGTACCTATTCTTCGGGCAGCACTCAATGCTAAAAAAGGATTTTTTCATGAACAACGGACATTATTTATGAGTAATCTTGGCCAATTCCTGACACATACAAGTGGCGTACTTTAGTGTACTCACTAATCGTAACATATTTATATACGACTCGGCCAGCTAGCCGTACTGTGGCCGACCGTAAACCCCATAACTCTCGAAATAAGTCCTGCCTATGCGTGCGGTAAGTCTATGCCATATTTATTTATGAGTCATTAGTTTTACTTCAATATTAATTTACGATTATTTTTCATTTTTTAATTATTTTCTATATCTACTTTTTATAAGATGTACACCGCGTTGAAAGTTGTAGTCAACATTGGTAACTTCTTTATTACTGGAACTAAGTTAGTTAAATTAGCAAGGTGGTGATGTTTTTTTATTCTGATTGAGATGACGAAAACAGAACTCCAACAAATAATGTGGAAGTAGACAATGACCAAATATTTTGGAGTAAATAGTCAGGTACAGGTTTTCTCAGTAGTTGTCAAATAATTTTTTTTTATTATCTATTACTCATTAGTAAATTATCGCTTTGAAAATACCATTTAGTCATCTCGAGAAATGTGATATGCTGGAAGTGTATCTAATTTGTAGGAAAAATTCAGTAGAAACATTAACAGACATGCTTACTTTCGCTTGCAAGCCGAAAACAAAATGAAAGCCTTCATTTCTGTACTTTTTTTAAATGGTCATTCATTATTTCCCAATTTTTCCTATAAACACAAAAAGTATTGCTTATTTGGTACTGAACGTCGAAATGGTGAAAATCCTGCGATAATACTTTAACGCTTCTATTGAATTGAATGAATAATTAATATTCCTATTTTTTAATTACGTAAGTAACGAGATATAAGTAAGAAGGTATGCGGACAATATTTTTCAAGTGAAAAGAGTAAGTGAGTAATCTGTAAGATTAACCGTGAAAAAAGGATTATTTCGTTAGTATCATATCGCATTAGTGTTAGAACAAAAACTTTATATACCGGTTTTTATGTCACTGTTGCACTTATATAGAATACATGCGTTACATTTACTAAACAAAACATTAGTACATATTTACCGATATCTGAGCAATAAGCTGACTTCTTCACGTCCAACAATAAATAGCATTGTAACGCATCATAGGCCTGAGAACGATAAGTTCAATAACATTAAATTGTCCGATTGCAGGTCAAGCGTAGAGTTATATCATTAATACAATTCCTTTACAAATTACCCACGGATATTAAGACTTTTTCATGTTGGTATATATTCTACGTACCGTTAAATCAATGTAGAAATTAGTAAAAACCTCACTTGAAACAGGTACCTACCTAAATTTAACAAATTTTCAAAATTCCATTTAACAAATAAAATTAAAGTCTGATTCTGCCACCCCGTACCTCGTGAAATCCGGTAGTATTACATAATTAAAAGTAATTTGGAGCGTTGTAACCTTTCAAGCGGGTTACGTGTTTTTTTATAATTGTCGAGCATTAGGTATGTATATATACAACAATTTTGCACCTACCAGTTTTATAAATTGAAAATCTAATTGCTGAAATATTTACGACGTTGTTCCTTTAGAGTTAGGGGAGAAACATATGTTTCAAATGAATTACTTAAGGTGACGTTTCACAGTTGTGCGGGAAGTTTAAATTTTCCTCATTTTTAGAGTACCGTAGATTTCTAAACGTGCAAGAATATCGAAATTATTATAATCTCTATAAAACTGTAACTGCATTAGGCAGTTGCTGATTAACAAAAGAAAATTGGAAGACCTGTAATAAAAAAATTAGTAAAAATTACTTGACGAAGTAAGGCTTTTTTAACGATATCTCTTAATCATAACCTAGATATATACATGTAGATCCATAAAAAAGACAAAGTAGCTAGAAATATAGTGTAATTAAAAAATGTATGGTATTTTTTTAGTAAAAGCTCAAAAATATGATGCCGAAGGCAAATGTACATGCAAGAAGTTCAGCGATTGTGCAACAGATGTCGCACATTAAATGTCAATAGGTTTGTTCCTTTTAGACGTTTACAACACGACGCATGCAGTGATATTCGAAACTCGCTCTTACGACAATGCAAATGGAATAGGGTATTTTTGTGGCGCATGATAGTGCCTTTTACTATATAAAGCAGGAGACCAAATCGAACAAAGCTAATAAAATTTTCAATTGCCATAACAAAATTTAAAACCTTATGAGAAATTATTAATTATTTTCTAAATATTTTAAATTTCTAAATATTGAGGTTTACTATTAATCTAAGGCCTATTTACGTATTTTTTTTGAAAAAAATTTTGTTTTATGTCAAATTGAATTTTTTTTACCAAGTTATCGTTTTATACTATATACTTGAAATTTAAACAGTTTAACAAATTAGAGGAAACAAAAAAGTATTTTTGTTATTAAATTATATTTTTAATATGTTTCACCAGTATGCAACAGATTACTACAGAAAGTAATAAGTTAATGAGGATACTTAAAAACCTAAGACGTTAAATAAAAATACCTTAATTTTTACATAAAAGACTAGTTATGGGTAAGAAATAACACAACTTGCTTTTTTATTAATTATTTCTGGAAATATAAAAGTCTGATAAAATGTTTCTAATTTAGGAACTATTTCATTATTGATATAATAATAAATTGAATTGTTTGTTCTACAAACGTTTTATTGATATGTAAACCGGTACAGGTAGGTACTTTTTTAATTTGAATTAATCCATTATTAGCCATAAGATCTAGAAAAAGCTAAATATATTAGACCGAAATTTCAAAAAATTTATGTATAGGACTGAATATCATATTTTACTTTTTGCCCGTCGTTCCTACATTTTCAAAAGTCTAGGGTTTTTATAAAAAATACATTGGCGAAATGATGTATTTCTTGCTCTTCTATCCATTCTGCAAATCCTGAAAAAAATACTCTACACTACTCTGTGCATGTACCTAATTCTTATGCTAGCACAACGTTTAGTAAATCGATAAGCTATCCCAGAATAAAATATTTATATAAGTATATAACACCGCTATATACACAAACCTGGAATTACAACTGTATATACGGTGTATTTATTTACACTAATAACAATAATAGTAAAAAATGCTAACAAATAAATCTCTTGCAAATTCTTGCAAGACTAGAAAAACCAACAAGCGACAGTAGAAACACAATTAGGTACAATACGGATTGATACCACATTGATACTGATGCACAACTACTCAACTACATCAGATGTAGTTGTGGAGTAAGAAAACTTTCGAGAAAACGAATATGTAATTTTTACCCCAATGTATTCATTGCTCGCTCTACCCTTTCCTAATCCGATACAACTGACAAAGATAAACCGAGAGTCTGATTATTCAGGTAAATCCAAATACAAAGCAAATAAACTTATAGTACGGAATTAAATCAAGGTCATTAAATTGAAACGGTAATTTGTGATGTGTATAGAAATATAGTACTCTCCGAGCCATCTATGTTTCAGTTGCGACATAAAATACAGTTTGAACGATATGATGAAAATTTAGGCGCGGAAACGTCCCCTTACTTAAGGTGACGTTTCACAGTTGTGCGGGAAGTTTAAATTTTCCTCATTTTTAGAGTACCGTAGATTTCTAAACGTGCAAGAATATCGAAATTATTATAATCTCTATAAAACTGTAACTGCATTAGGCAGTTGCTGATTAACAAAAGAAAATTGGAAGACCTGTAATAAAAAAATTAGTAAAAATTACTTGACGAAGTAAGGCTTTTTTAACGATATCTCTTAATCATAACCTAGATATATACATGTAGATCCATAAAAAAGACAAAGTAGCTAGAAATATAGTGTAATTAAAAAATGTATGGTATTTTTTTAGTAAAAGCTCAAAAATATGATGCCGAAGGCAAATGTACATGCAAGAAGTTCAGCGATTGTGCAACAGATGTCGCACATTAAATGTCAATAGGTTTGTTCCTTTTAGACGTTTACAACACGACGCATGCAGTGATATTCGAAACTCGCTCTTACGACAATGCAAATGGAATAGGGTATTTTTGTGGCGCATGATAGTGCCTTTTACTATATAAAGCAGGAGACCAAATCGAACAAAGCTAATAAAATTTTCAATTGCCATAACAAAATTTAAAACCTTATGAGAAATTATTAATTATTTTCTAAATATTTTAAATTTCTAAATATTGAGGTTTACTATTAATCTAAGGCCTATTTACGTATTTTTTTTGAAAAAAATTTTGTTTTATGTCAAATTGAATTTTTTTACCAAGTTATCGTTTTATACTATATACTTGAAATTTAAACAGTTTAACAAATTAGAGGAAACAAAAAAGTATTTTTGTTATTAAATTATATTTTTAATATGTTTCACCAGTATGCAACAGATTACTACAGAAAGTAATAAGTTAATGAGGATACTTAAAAACCTAAGACGTTAAATAAAAATACCTTAATTTTTACATAAAAGACTAGTTATGGGTAAGAAATAACACAACTTGCTTTTTTATTAATTATTTCTGGAAATATAAAAGTCTGATAAAATGTTTCTAATTTAGGAACTATTTCATTATTGATATAATAATAAATTGAATTGTTTGTTCTACAAACGTTTTATTGATATGTAAACCGGTACAGGTAGGTACTTTTTTAATTTGAATTAATCCATTATTAGCCATAAGATCTAGAAAAAGCTAAATATATTAGACCGAAATTTCAAAAAATTTATGTATAGGACTGAATATCATATTTTACTTTTTGCCCGTCGTTCCTACATTTTCAAAAGTCTAGGGTTTTTATAAAAAATACATTGGCGAAATGATGTATTTCTTGCTCTTCTATCCATTCTGCAAATCCTGAAAAAAATACTCTACACTACTCTGTGCATGTACCTAATTCTTATGCTAGCACAACGTTTAGTAAATCGATAAGCTATCCCAGAATAAAATATTTATATAAGTATATAACACCGCTATATACACAAACCTGGAATTACAACTGTATATACGGTGTATTTATTTACACTAATAACAATAATAGTAAAAAATGCTAACAAATAAATCTCTTGCAAATTCTTGCAAGACTAGAAAAACCAACAAGCGACAGTAGAAACACAATTAGGTACAATACGGATTGATACCACATTGATACTGATGCACAACTACTCAACTACATCAGATGTAGTTGTGGAGTAAGAAAACTTTCGAGAAAACGAATATGTAATTTTTACCCCAATGTATTCATTGCTCGCTCTACCCTTTCCTAATCCGATACAACTGACAAAGATAAACCGAGAGTCTGATTATTCAGGTAAATCCAAATACAAAGCAAATAAACTTATAGTACGGAATTAAATCAAGGTCATTAAATTGAAACGGTAATTTGTGATGTGTATAGAAATATAGTACTCTCCGAGCCATCTATGTTTCAGTTGCGACATAAAATACAGTTTGAACGATATGATGAAAATTTAGGCGCGGAAACGTCCCCTTAAAGCCCGGAATGAACTGTGGACAATCACAATATTTAAGTTAGGTGTGTAAATAGAGAAAAAAAATAGATAAGTCAGGCAAATGTAGAATATACTGCGTGTGATGTTTTATTTCGGCAACAAATAATAGGGATTTACTACCAGCTCAAACAAATTGTGTTGACTGCTATTCTAAGGGCTACCCTAGAAAAGTTTAGCGAAACATGAACTTACACATACTCCGGTTTTCATTATTTTAGCCTAAACAAAGCTAGCATAGAAACGTTATTTTTTGTTTTCTTGTGTACCAAGAAAATAATATAATAGATATATGAGTATCCTACATAATATTAGTTTGTTGAATTACAATATTTCTAGATGTGTGAAGGCATTCATGATATTAAAATTATACATATTAATAACAAAATAATCTACTCATGTGAAACGCGTCAGGTTAACTAGTTCAGAGCTGATTAAGCTAATGAGATCTTAATAACAGTTTTGGAATAGAATCGCAGTTTTCTGTGTACGTAGTCGAAAAGTAGGTATAATTAGAATATAATTTATAAATGTTTATATATTAAATAATTAAATATTATACAGTGTCTAGCACACATAGTGAATAAATTCATTTTTCACTTAATATTTCTATTATTATTAGGTAATTAAAAAACCGCGGAACGGATTTTTTTGAATTACATTTAGAGGTTGACCAGAATGCCGCGGTAGTGATGACGCGTTCTGCGCGTATAGGCGGAGCGTATACGACAATATAACAAGCGTGAATGAGCGGTCTCGGCACTTCTCTGACTTAAGCGCAACTGCCACTGGATTTTGGTCGATCTATAGTTAAGTGACAGTTTCGACCAGCAGTTAAACTCCCTTAGTATGGAAGAGTTTAAAAGGCATTTGAATTCTACATTCGGATAATGACATTTGAAGCCGTACAAACGAAGCAGTTTACTTATTTTTAATGATAGTGGTGATAGAACCAAAACGCATATGATGTGTGTGAAATGTTTAATGTTAAGTATCTGGATCGTCATGCGAAAAAATCTTAAAGTTGGACACTTTCGAGATAGTCTTAAATTAAGTCTAAATGTCCAAATTAATCAAGAAAGTCCACGCAATGATGATTATAAACAAATTGGTAGGAAATATAATGAAAGCAAGATATGCTGCCTCTCGACAAAAGATGCATCTGCAGAAAGTTCGCCTGGTGCAGGAATTGAGTGGTGCAGCTCCTATTGATTGTAGGATCGAGTTCTGTAAAACAGTAATGAATCTATATCAAGTAAATCCTCAGTGTGCTAACAGAATTCATCAATAGATACTGAAATAGGCAAAATCCTCATTGGGTGACGAAGGGCAACATTCAGTATGCAAGAAAAGTCAATGTCTGGTCTGGAATTATTGAAAATCACATAATCGGTCTCTATTTTTTCGATGATGCCTCAAATGCCAAACATCTTAGATTTTTGGTAAATTTCTTAGTACCAATATTGAAACCAGTATAGCTTGTTTATGGCAATTCAAGTGAAATTGATCAGAAAATTTGGTTGCAGCAGGACGGAGCGCCACTGTATAATCATATTAGAATTCCAAAATATCGAAGATTTACAGCGTAGGATTCGGCAAGAAGTTCGACAAATAAATCCGCAGGTTACAGAAAGTATTCTTGAAGAATTTATAGAAACCGCTTTGCATATCGAGGGAAAGGAATGGTTTACAATTTGAACATCTATTATGAAATTATTTTCAGTTGTCATTCTATTTAACAAATTTTGCATTGGCATTCATGTAAAATTTAAAGGGTTATTATCTTCGTCTCTTGGCAACGGTATAGAAAAAACATACATTCCCAAGTGAAGAATGAAAATATCTTTTAGACGAGATAAGCTGTAACTGTCATTCTAAGCGAGGGTGAAAATTTCACCTAACTAAGTCAAAAATCGACCTGTTTCACGGTTTCTTAATTCTATATATTATTAACTGTAACGGGTCGATGGCCGCAGTGGTTAGGCGGCTGACTATCGTTGTGAGAGGACGATAGGTGCCGGGGTTCGATTCTCTATAGGGACGGTGACATTTTTTCAGAGAGTTTAATCCCGGATCGACTTGCCATTCGCTGTTGGGAGCAAAGTGATTAACAGTACGGCATCATAAAAGGCGATATGATGCTGTCACAAAGCCATTGAACACAACATACATACACAAAACTACACCGCGAGAGTTGCAGTGATAGCCAGACAAGTAATACAGCTTATGGAGTCACTGCAACTAAGCACCCGCAACACATTAAAAAAACCTGTATACTAATTTAGTAACGTGTCCATATTAATTAAATTAATGGCTAGAATGTTTCCGTGGCGCAAAACTGTCTGAATAGCACATATATTCATAAATGGACTGTAATAGTTGCGTAAATATTATATTACATATTAATCACTCAACATCAGTTAACGATAACGTCATACGAACTAACCTAGCAAAATGTTAATCGCAAAATTAAACAATATCGTCAAATATGGGAAGCTAGTGACTGGATTTTGTAGCCCATGTAGCTTATATAAGTAATGCGTATTACCAAAATGGTGTCGTATCATTAAGAAGCTTACAATCGGCATTTCAAAACGAATCTTGCAATACTAAGAACGTCGTCATTGTTTTGTAATCGCTTCGTGTAGTAAGAACAGAGTCTTCTAAATTTTACATGTTGTAGATACATGACAGCACTAAACGAAAATTAGACTGAATATTTAAATTTAATGGAAAACGCATGAAAATGGATAGCCAGAAAGGAATTCCAACGACTGCGAATGTTTTACCGTACAAGGCCGAGCGTTTGGGGCTGTAGAAACGAAATGCGACAGAACTGTATACCAAATAAAGTAAGAAATAGGAATGTACGTTGTATGAAAATAAAGCATAAAAATAGAACAAAAAAACTTAGTCTATTCTTTTAAAAATAAGGTCAACACGACAACTGGTGGTACTGGAAACTTTTTCAAGTTTTGTTGGATTTCACATTTTAGAATGTCATTAAGTGTAGTAATAACGCAGCACCAAATCGACTTATTAAAATTTAATTTAGCACATGTTTGCAGAATATATTATATAACAGAATTAAACACAAAGTTTTATATACAGATTCTGTTAGAGTTGAGGTAATCTATATTTTAGCTATTGATTGTCAGGGAGGTTACGCAAGGAACAATAGCTCTCCGCATATATTTGCGTTTCCGTACGTTATTGGTATTTCGAAAATTTTCTAAAAACGTTAACGAGAAGCACTAATGGAATGAAAATATTCCACTTATAAATATCGCCTCAATATTTATTATATTATAATGCGGCTAGTATATTGCTATCTTAATTATTAAAGCTTCAAAGCAAGAGCACTTAGAATTTCGTCGATATTCAGATTGCCAGGTGAACGAAGCGTTAAGGTCCCTTTAGACGATCAATAAATATTGTCAATATGTTAGTATTGTCAATATTATTGAAGGTGTGAAGGAGTATATTGATTTATGTGAAGTAAACTCAATTTATCAATATTTATTGACGATATTGTCAATATTTTATTGACAACATTTATTGATCGTCTAAAGGGACCGCCTTTAACGTAGGTACCCTATCAGTGAAAATATTTTAGTTAGTTATTCTTAAACCTTCTAAATATTAAAACAAAAACTTGAAACCTAAAAAGCAGTCGAATCATGCAAGTTTAAAATACTTTTGGTTAGATGGTTAAATTTGTTAGTTCAAATTTCGAAATTATACTTGACGGAAATTATCACTATAGCATTTTCCTGACATAGGATGAATTAATCATATGTTAGTAAATATTTTTACTGGAATAAAATTTTTTAATTAATGAAAACTGAACGAACATACATATGTACTACAGTAAGTTAGCTAGGTGGAGTTATCTTATAGATATTAGTGCACAATTGCTATACGCATTTGATAATTTTAGAATAAAAGCAGGTAAAGTGCAATAACTAAGTAATATAATGTAAATATTTCGTATACTTAATTCAAAATTGCAAACATATGCAGGGTGTTTCATTATTTATTAAAATATCCACGTTTCTGACATTTCCGACAAATCTGGAAAAATTAAAGACTTATAAGGTAGACGATATAATTATTGCAAATAGAGTCTCAGTTGCCATATTTACCTCGATTTTTTATTTCTATATGATATACTTCAATAAATAAAATGTTTCTATATGTAAATAAAATACACTCGTCTACGACAGACAACAATCAATTCTCAAATCACTAACAAAATATGTTTAGTATTTCTAGTTATTAGTAGTTATTTCTACTGCTACGTTTACGATACAAATTTTTGCTTGATTCCGAAGCAGAACGTCATTTAATTCACCATCTCCGTATTGGAATTCTGTAATTAACTCGAGAATTAAATTTGATATGCTTTATATGTAACAGGAAGAGCGGAGTAGGAGGGGAAACAATGTCAGCACCGATTCCGATCGCCTTTGTAACCAATTGTTCTACGAAGTTTACAAAGTTCATTTGTATGACAAAGCGACAACTGATATTATTAATATAGCAAGCACACATTCATCATTCAAATTTCAAACATAATTATTAGCTGTGCATCAGAAATATGTTATCTACAGTAGGTTCAATTGAAAAATTAAATACCAAAAAATATTCACTATACTAATTATATCCCTCCACATTTTATTGTGGTTAAAATTGGGTGTCCTAGTTAAAGGAAACGCAAGTTAATTAAGTATTTGTATTTGCGGTTTCTGAAATGTAGCGTATCTACGTTAAAAAAAGCGTATTGTCGGAAAGCTATTGTAATTAACAGCTGAGTTTCCATTAAAAATAATACGTTATTTCACAAGAAAAGCAATACATATCTTGTAATTTTTATTTGCGTGGTAAATTTCAACGACATTTTTAGTACTGTTTTGTAGGTAGAGAATGAAAAATCATTGTTGGCTGCTTACATAACATCATTTCGTAACTTCCTTCCTTGAACTGTTTCGTATGGATCTTCCCATGTAATACACGCCTATATCCCAGGAAACAATAATAAACAGTCGTGTAAGTAGACTGTTTGTACTAAGATAACGTCTAATGTTAGCTTTTCAATATTTATGTTGACTGCAATAATGAAATTTATGAGTCTATTATATTACACAAAGGTTTTTATAAAAGAAATCTAAATAGAAATTACTTGCCATTTGCAATATAGTCTTGTAATATAATTAAGTGATAAGTAATCTTGTTGGTTTTTTAAATTAGAAAGCTTAATAATAATTCTGTTTATGTGATCGATACTACTCCTTTTTTAATGTACGAGTATTGTATTTGCGTGAGTGAGTTAAGAAATGAGAAATGTTAAGAAACTAGGCTTCTTGTGTAAAAAACTTTTCTTATTCAAGATTCTGTTTCAAATAATACCGAATAACAAACGGGCTTTGTACTCTTAAATTTTTAATATCACAAAATGTCGATAATTCTGTTGTAGCCAAAGAAAGTTTGATTCAGTCTGAAGATATAGCGAAGGAATTAAAGAAAAGTAGTTACAATTATTCTTACCTGCATAAAAAACATTAGAATTTTGCGTTCTATAAGAACTTCGACAGGCGAAAAAGCAAATAATATTAAAAATCAAAAAAATAAGAAAAAGGAATCCTATTAGATAATCCGAAATCCAAAATCTCATACAATGATTAGTAATAGTTTCGAAGTTATGAATTCTTCCTTAAAATCAATGCCTCGCATAAAAGACAATCTCGTGTCTTCTAAAATTCATAAAGTAAAGATATGAAATTATGAATTATGGAACTGTATTAGTTTTTTAGAAACACTTAACTTAGCCTTTATGATGCAAAAAGTTTAGTTTACGTTTGCATAAAAGCAATAATTGTTAAATATATATTAAATGGCACATATTTAAATTATTACCTACGGTAACAAAATATGTTGACTGAAATTTATAGAACTAGTTACTCGACAAATAATTGGGTTGTTGTCAGGCGGTTTATTGAAATCTATGTCTATAGTTTAGCAAATGATTTTAAAAATAAATTGTAAATCTAAAGTTTGCGGGGCTCAAAATGCACTACATCACACACAAAACACCAAGTGCTCAACACAAAGCCAAGCGAAGCTGCCATTATCAAAAAGATCATTTTTTTTTGTGGGCGTAGTATAGTGCAAGGGATCGAGTAAGAAACTCTGTAGCAGTTATATCTCAAAGCAAGATTATATATTATATAGAAAAGCGTAAGAATACATGTTTGTGTTTTCTATTCCACAGTTTAAATTGTTTGAATTAATCATTTTGAAAGGCTGCGATTAAATCGGTGATAATTTAAAAAAGTGTTAATAATATTATATATAATTTACAATACTAGATAAACTTGCGCCTAACATTATCAGGTGAATAACTGTTTGGTAATAAAAGTTAATTGCATCTGTTTTCAAAGTATGGCACTCTCTGTGTATATTAAAGATTTACCGCTTCATGTAGTTAATATCTAATAAAATAATTGCAGTTGCATTAGAAACCTCTTGGGACGTTAGTGTAAGCGCTAGTTGCTCTTCGAAAAAAGAAACATGGTGTACGACTATGTATGTGACGACAAATAACGAAACTTAGAACCACGACAATAATTGAAAACTGACCAAAAGAGTGAAAAGACGAAACTCGAAGCGTCGAATCTTGATGTATTATCGTATACAAACATTATGTATGTACATATGTATGTAAAGGTGTCCCAACAAAAACTTGGCGATTTAAATTCCAAATAACATGCGTAGTATTTAGAAATTCAACGATTTATTAACGTAAACATAAAATAGAAATCCTAAAATTATATGTGGAACAAGATGCATAAATGTCCACCGTGACTTCTATTGCACAGAGCGATTCTTTTTTTTAAATTTTCAATGACTTTATCAGACATATGCAAGTTCATCTCGCCAATAGCCGCACGAATGTTATTTTTTAATTCATCAATTGTCTGTGGATTATTTGTGTAGACTTGATCCTTAAGGAAACCCCAAAGGAAAAAGTTCAGCGGTGCTATGTCGCAGGATCTTGCAGGCCAATCCACGTCACCATTACGAGAAATCACACGGCGAGGGAATTTCTCCTACAGTAAATTTAGAGTTTCTCTGGCCGTGAGACAAGTGGCCCCATCTTGTTGAAAGTAAAGATTGTTGAGGTCCATATCTTCCAAACGAGGCCATAGAAAGTTATTCAACATCTGTCGATACCGCTCCCCATTGACAGCCCACCGACCAGCTAGCCCACGGACCACCTAGTCCATGGTCCAGCTAGCCCACGGGCCACCTAGCCCATGGGCCAGCTAGACCACTGACCAGTTAACCCACGGGCCACCTAGTCCATGGTCCAGCTAGCCCATCTATCAGCATTTCTGTTAATCTACTAAACTCCCTTAATAACTTTTAAGTGTGTGAAGAGATAGTGGTAATGCGGCAAACTTTCAAGAGTACTTCCATATAGGTTTATAGAATGGAAAGTATGTTCCTCTACTGCCCCTATAAAGAATCTTTGTTCTAGTGTCCTATTATTTAGTAATATTTGTAAGGATCACAACTTCAATATAATTTTAGGCCAAGAAAAAGTCAATGTCGCTTAAGATATATTGTATAAATGTGTTACATCTGTATTTTAAAGATGTAACACATTTATACAATAAGTGATTAACTAATGAATATGTACCTCAGCTACATAATTACTTTAAAATTATTAAAACTTTGCATAAAGATTGTTTTTACTTAAAAGCTGACAAAGGAAACAAGGTCGTTATGTTAGCTTTAGAGAAAGAGCAATATTACGATCGGGTTAGTAACATGCTGAGCAGTGGACCTTACAAGTTAATTATCAGAAACCCTTTGCCTAGAATAATTAGAAACGTCAATACTGTGTTTAAAACCTCATTTAATAAAATTATATTGAGCGAATGGAATTAAAATTAGAAAATAATTCTAAGAAGAGTGAATAGATTTATATGTAGGTATGTACTTACATATAAACAATTATTTACTTAAGATTCTAGAAGAGTTGGATATTTTATACGTTGGGAAGAAATGAATTATATCGGATATACAAATAAAAAAGTTAATTATTTAAAAGACTGTTGTTAACTGAATTAATTCCAGAGTTGTTTGCATGCATTGACTGCGTTTATTCATATAAAAATTATGAAAAATCACTCCAAAAAGTAAAGTGTGATTCAATCGTACGCTAATGGAACATATGGCTTACTTTCCTTATCTATATATTGTAAATAAAATTTGAAAAGGGTTGGATGACGTAAGCGTTAATAATAAAATTACGTATAAAGATGTTAGTTAATTAGAAACGTTTCTATGCCTGTATATTAAAAAGTACTTTGTAATTCCACATATTTCCCACTTTATTATCAAGTTCTCAATAATTATATAAAATAGTATAGTCTGTAAACGAAATATCTGAGTAATTTGATTTTAATTCAAAACGTTTGGAATTCTCGCAGCAGTGTTTTAACAGTCTTGGTCTTGGTTACTATAGCTATAGATAATTTATATAAACACATAGACTACGTAGACTAAACTGTGAAAGGGTGAATTATTCGAAGAAAAGTAAAATGGTAAACAAGAAGAGGAATTTCAGTTTAGATTTACTTTTCAGGTATGGGCGCACACTTCCTGCAGATAAAGTTTACAAGGAACGAAAATCGTTTTGGACTACAAACACCTTTTAGATAAAAAGAGTACAAGCAAATATGTAATCCGTAAATATGCAATTGATATTATGTAGTATAGTGGGTGATAATGATTAAGTTAACTTTTTTTTTAATTTTGTACGCAGTTATACTTATTCTCTAAATTGTTACTACTATCAGCGGCTTATTAAAACAATGATTTATTCGACTATTACAAAATTATTACATATAATGATACATATTTTGTGAAATTGTACGTGTTGAACAAAGCTACAACTACATTTCATTATAATTTTGATTAAAACTAGATTGAAGAGCATCGCACGTGATTTTATTAAACGTACACATCCTTAATCGCTTATTAAATTTTATTCTTCTAACTGTTACGTTGGAGAGCGTGCTTACGTAATTGGTTTGCATCGTAACTGACGTTTATTAGATATTATTAAATAATAATTCATATATTATTATTCTACCGTATACAGAGCAGTTGCTAGAGTCTGATATCAGATACAATGATTTTTTTTTATGTGTGGTGGGTGCTTAGTTGCAGTGACTCCGTAAGCTGTATTACTTGTCTGGCTATCACTGCAACTCTTGCGGTGTAGTTTTAGTGTGTGTAAGTTGTGTTTAAATGGCTTTGTGACAGCATCATATCGCCTTTTATGATGCCGCGCTGTTAATCACTTTGCTCCCAACAGCGAATGGCAAGTCGATCCGGGATTAAACTCTCTGAAAAAATGTCACCGTCCCTCCAGAGAATTAAACCTCGGCACCTATCGTTCTCTCACAACAATAGTCAGCCGCCTAACCACTGCTGGCTATCGACCCGTTTCGAAATTTCGAAACATACACTAGAGTTTGACAGTTCAATAAAACTTTAGAAGTGAAATAAAATCTGACTTAAAATGAATATTATTACATAAGTATACTATGTAAGTGCATTTGTACTTTTATTAGAGTAATACTAATATCAAACCGTGATATAATTGATTGAAGTTATTAAATTATTCATCATTGCGTTAATTGAATTTATACGGCAATTAATTGTTGTTCATTGTAGTTTTGCATTAAACTGTTTTGTAATTAAGATTCTCCTGAAATTATTGCATCTGGTTGGCAATATATGCTCGATACAGAATGCAAAGAACGATGAATCCTTAAACAACGATATCAGTGAATGTCACTTTTAATCTGTAAGTTCTATACTCTTTAAGAATTTGTAATGAGATGATAAAGCGTAATGTGAAAACGCTAAATCGATACAATGATTTTTTTCGCCCACCATGTCTGAAAATGACTCATTACGTCTAAATATCGGGTAGACAGTAGCTATTTGCGGCTCTAAGGTTGCAAACAAAATGTTTTATATTATCTCCCCTTACATTTAATACTCAATTGATGATCAATTACACTGCTTATAGATATTTATTTACTTGACGTTTCTCGGTTCTGCGGAAGCTAGCTGGCCGCTATTTTTGCATACTTTGCCGCCCCACATAACTGTTAGCTTTTAATCTTCAAATTAAACATATATTCCAAGATTGAAAGTATCAATGGTATGCAAAAAACAGTGGTGTGTCACACATGTAGAAACGCTTTAGCAGCTCTCAACTGATAGTAGCACTAGCTTGACTTGGGGCGCTAAACGGTAGTTTGTGCGCTTGTGACACAACATATTATAGTTTCATGGATGTACCATAAAGCAAATAATGATGTGGAAGTATTATGAATTTAAACCACTAACAGCTACTTGCAATATTTGAGTGAAATACGCATGTTTGTCAGCAATTTCCACTACATTCCGCTTTAAATGTATGTATCATCCCATTACGAGTCGTTATACTGCATGCTTCCGTAAGAAAACTACACGTTCTATGGTTTTCTTTTTAGCTGATCTTTAAGGCAGGATTCAATTTAAATGTTGAGACCAACCTGGTTAAAGTACTCGTCAATTATTGAATTTGCTTACAGTTAGCCGATGTTACCATGTAGATCGAAACAGTGGAACAGAACATTGGGGGTTTGGAACTGTATCCAAACGGATCGTTAAGTAGCAGACAACTCTGGTTATGAGCTGTACCGGCTAAGAGAATGCTACAAGAATACTACTAGAGTTGGCCATGAAAAGTACTGTAAATGTGGTGTGAACTGCTGAGCATGGGGGTATAAAAGGTAAGTGAGCATCAGACAAATTAACTAGAAATAAGTGTGTCGAGGCTTGAACAGTCAGAATGGGTCAAGCTCATAGAGTTTGCGAATGACCTAATGGTAGTAGCGATGGCAAAGACTGAAGAAAGGCTTACAAGCATAGCAAACACGACACTACAGAGGATATTGGCCTGGGTGGAGGAAAACAAGGAAGCAGTGCTCCTAATTACAAATGATGAACTTCCGTATATCTAAGTAAAGCCATCAAGTACCTAGGTGTGTGGTTAGATAGAAAACTCACGTTTACTGAATATGTAAATAAGACCACTGAAAAGGCAGAGAGGACAATGTCGACCCGCTGTGCTTGATACTTAATATCGGAGCCTCAAAACGAACAACCCTGGTTAGTGTGAGCTACTCGCAGGTGCTGCATATGCTGCCCCTGTTTGGCAGGAAGCCGTTAAGAACCAAAAGCTCCGCAGGAAGTTAAACAGACTATAATTGACGATTTGCATAAGGGCCAGTAGTGCGTAAGAGTAAGAAATACATTCGGGGAGCGGCCAACGTCATTGTAGGGATTACACCTATACACCTTGCAGTCCAAGAAAGACACGAACGCTATAATGACAAAACCAAGGCGGTAGGAAACTGGAGTCAAAGGACCTACAAAAGAGGTACTCATCAACTAATACCTGATATTCAAATTTGGGTAAATATCTCCTTTGGAGAAGTCAACTATTTTCTGACACAGGCCTTCTCGGGTCACGGAAGCTTCCAAAAGTACCTATATCAACGAGGAAAGATCGGTACGGATCAGTGCCCGTACTCTAATGGTACATACACTTGCGACCACCACCTTACCATGGGTCTCTTCAAGATTTTTCATTCGGCAAAAAAAGCTAGAAATAAGTTAAAGTTATAGCTTTTACGGGGCTGAAATCAACGTGTAGAATAACCTGGTAGGTTATAAAACACAGACTAACACAATGGCAGACATGACTATTGGTAGAGGATTTCTGGACAGAAGATTACCAAGGTCTTCCACTTGGGGGTTGCTAAACATCATCAGAAGGAATCTATTTACATTCAGTAAGAAGGTAATAGATTTACTAAGTAGATGACTGGGAAATGCAAGTTGATTACTGGCATAACTTGGTGATAACACATGCTCAGGAAGTCACAAGGATAAAAACTAATGTAGTTTGCCATTTTGCAATGTTCATAGACATTGAGGAACAAACCATCACAGTGAAAGAGGTAACACCAGAAAAAACGTTAACATAAGAATTTTCTAGAACATCACCTTTGGTTGTCAATGCGTAAAGTTATTTTTGTTTTTTCACAAACAATTGGTTAAAAGTTTTGTAAATACATAAAATGGTATCGAACCTAAAATGAGAAATACGTTAAAAGGATATTTTACAAAAAATATAGTCAATTATGACGTACGCATGAAAATAGCTATTGACTAATAACAGATGTATGCAACTCAGGAAGTCGATCAATTTTTATTATCCCTTCCTAAAGAAAGAATACTTCAACAGCAAATCAAATCAAGGCAACAAAATAAGGTTTCAAAAGTCCTTAGAAACCTTCTGAAGAGGCTAATAGTATGATCAGTGAACGTCAAGTAAGAACTATGCGACAACATCCGGAATACTCTAATGCAGTCGTAAAAACCTACGCTCAACTATAAGCTGATGAGTTAATCTTCTACCAAGACAAGCGATCACTTTCGAGGACTTAATAACAGATAACGAGAGGGAACAACTAAATTCAGAAAGCTTGCCTTTTGTATCTGATCGATACCAATACGTTTCTTTCCTGGAATTAATTATATTGTAGCAATACCTATAGTAAATTAGCTCACTTCCTGTGCCATAAAAAACTCATTTTTATAATCATAGTTTGAATGCACCACCGTTAAAAATTCGTAATTTACAAAACTATATCATGCTTTTACTATAGAAGAATTAATAATTTTCAGATAATAATAGCAGGATGTTAAAAATAATTGATTGCGGTTTGCCGCATGGGAAGTGATACACCGTATTTGTAAACTTAAAAACATGAAATGCTGTTTTAAAAATAAGAAAAGTAAAAAAAAATATTTGTCATAGTAATACGCCAACACGTTCGTATATATGTATTTGACAGTTAATGAACTATGTAATTGCTACTGCAGTACGGGTAAACGTAGTTCATTAAACAGTTACAATTTTAAGGAAACACCTACATAACCAATTAGTAAGCGCAATAATGTATTTGATCGTAGTAAGTGTAACTGTGATTAAACTAACATACACGTGTAGGTATTTCTCAATCGTGTAATTTGGTTTAATTATGTCAATTGTATATAAGAAGCTTGCCAAAATGTGATATTGGCTGACGATACTCATATTTGCAACAAATTATGTTAATGCTGTTTTTCGGCAATTCTAAGATATTTAAAAAAGTCCTTTTCAGTATGGTAATTAGTGCCATGTTGTTCAGAAATATAGTGATTATTAGTGAACAATATATTTGATGAACATATTACGAATAACTATGTAAGAATGGCGAGTCAATAACAACCAATTGATTTACATTATTTTTACCGACTTTTCATTCCAAACATTCCTTTTATTATTGTGTCTTTAAAGTGTTTTTATTGCAGCACGAGGTAATTAGAAGCGGAAAAAAATTACATTCTAAACAGCTTTAGCAGTTTTAGTAGTTCAGTGAGAGTATCAGTAAATTCAAAGAAGAGTTTGCTATTCTAGATAACTTTAATTCAGTATTCTAGAACACAAATTTTGTGATTTTAGATAGTAAGTTATTTTTTTACAGTTTACTATGTTTTACTAACAATAATTTTTCTTTAGCTTGTTGAATCACAAAATGTAAAAGTACAGATACCAAATACCAATTTTTCTTTACTCTCACTTCCAAAATTCTGAGAAGTAAATAAGATTTCTTTTCACTGGAGTATAGTTTGATATAAACAATGTAAATTTTATTTATTATGCATATTGATAAATTTACAATTATTTTATTATTTGCAACTGCTTTTCCAGGATCACCATATACTGTACCAAAGTAAAAAAATATTCCATATTATTACTAATCAACGACCATGATATATTATGCTAAGTGAGTTTCCAGGCACAATGTACATACATAGTTTTAAATAAATTAGGTCTTTTTAGTGGTAGTTAATAAGTTCCATTAATATACTTAGATATAGTAACAATTTCAGTGTAATTATAGAAATTTTAGAAAAGCAGGCATTTGTTTTAAGTTAACTCTCTGAATACAAGAGACATTTCTTAAATTCTATATATAAATAGATGCTTTCGGCGAATTTGTATGGATGGGAATTCGTATCTTATCCGTATAAAAATCTGATAAATGTGTGAATGTCTTAACTTAAAAAAGATACGATATTTCTTAAAAACTCGATGTGCTTTTGTTCTCCGGTAAGGGTTCTAGGGTAGTTTACACGTCGAGTAACCCTGACCTTTGGGCGCCTGCTACCCACTTTTACTCCTAAAGAAGCCACTTACATTATCGGCGAACCGTCGAGTTTAGTAGATTTTGTTTATATTTTTGACCTTATTTTGCTTTGTTTATTTTTCTGTTACATATATTTACACTACTATGACGCGGTCAAAACTCGGAAACCCTCATAACAGAGTCTCGAACAGTGGAAGCCGATATTGTGACTAATTTTAGATACCTTAAAACGAGCTGACTTTGTGACAGATTTGACACTATTAACAATATTTTCAGTTCTAGTTTTATAGCTCCATTCGGTCGAGTAAATAATATGAAGTAGTCACATCATTTAGGTACTAAACAATGACGATGTGAAACAAAAACAGTAGTAATTTAGCCAGATATTTGATGTATACTTGTCACACATTCAGCCCATCGCTCGGGGTGACTTTATGACAGCATTAGGCTTTCACTAGAACACAATGTCACCTTTCTATGAAGAAATTTTGGAACCACGTAACCACGTAAATGTATGCCACGTAAATGTATGCCAGGCTCCAAATTTGTCACAAAATCAACTGAATCATCAATATGTCACAAAGTCAACCCAAATAAAAATTATCGTTTTGGCACAATTTATTTATAGAAAATGTAAGAAAACAACGTAAATTAAGTTTCAAATACAAAGTATTGCGATGTATTCCATTCCTAAGAAAAATCGAAATTATGAAGCACATAGGACAGATCTTTATTACTTCTGAGTATCTTCCTTTTCTTGCGCTTCTCGGAGGGATGCTTTTCTAATGATTCAGATGTACAGTTTTTGTAGGGGCGGCTTCCCGTTAGCCCTTTATACTTCCGTGGCATTTATAAAATATACACCGAATAATTGCATTAAAAAAATCTCACCCCTATTAGTACCGAAAAGTGTCACAATCTCACCTCGATATTTGTTGATATTTCATTTCGTAGAGCATAAGTACTTTATTTTTAAAAAGAACAAAGAGGTGATGGCACTTACTGCTTTTTAATAGATCATACTATGACACTATCATATGCAAAAACATATAAAACAAACGGTTTAAGTTACACAAGACAAAGTATTGCAACTTTTTGATAAAGTCAAAATTGCTTATCTACCCTAAAAAATATGTGTGTTGTAAAAAAACTGCAGAACGACCGCGAGACATAATAACATAATAAACAGAGATGTAAGAGAGACTTTCTCAAAGGAGTGTGGTACTGTCACAAAGTCGCCTGGGTGTCACAAAGTCACCTCGTTTTACGGTACTGATCATAGTTTGCAGAAATTTTGTAAATGTGTAAAATGCAATTTATACGGTTGCATAGAGTTGCCGAGATTGCAGCAACTTGCCAGTTTGTATATCGGTGAAAGCACAGTGAAAGAAGGAGAAGCTCAAAAGATATCTATTCATACATAGTTTTCCCTGAAACTGTAATCACTCAAACTATCTTGATCAAGAAACGGATACAGATGTGAAATTACCGAGATGTCTGTATAATAAGAAAAGCTTTGCAAAACACTTTCGTTAAGATGAATATATTCATATTTAATCCCTCTTGAAAGAGAAAATGATTATGTTCAAAATGGTGCACCCCATGACCCATGCTGCCATAAAAAAAACGAAATGGTATTGGATGCTTAAAAACTGTGTCTCAATTTTTTTTTATACTAAAGTATGAGAAAAACTTAAATATTGTAATATATAAATCTATATCTCTAATCATGAATAAATAGAGCGTTGATTCCATATTTATGCGCGACTCTGTATATATATATATCAGCAGTTTTGTAAATGTAAATACATGGGTACTTGATTTTTTTTTGGTTTTTCTACACTTTGGACTTTCTCAGTTTTTCAGTTTTGTAATAACCCTTTCTCCAATCAAATAATCTATCTAATTTACATTCCTTGTGTTCGATAACTGTATATTACGTATATTGCGTGACTGCTTTATTATTTTTCAGAGTAGAACGAGAAATAAGGACCATTTATTATTATTATTGTTATTATCGGGTCGATGGCCGCAGTGGTTAGGCGGCCGACTATCGTTGTGGGAGGACGATAGGTGCCGGGGTTCAATTCTCTGGAGGGACGGTGACATTTTTTCAGAGAGTTTAATTCCGGATCGACTTACCATTCGCTATTGGGAGCAAAGTGATTAACAGCGCGGCATCATAAAAGGCGATATGATGCTGTCACAAAGCCGTTTAAACACAACTTACACACACAAAACTACACCGCGAGAGTTGCAGTGATAGCCAGACAAGCGATACACCTTACGGAGTCACTGCAACTAAGCACCCACCACACATTAAAAAAAAATCATGTATTAATATATCATCTTATGACCTGTAAATACTTATCTTTCAATCCCTGAAGTATTTTCACTTTTAGGTGAGGTTAAAAGATTATCAAGTATGTATGTACATATACGTGGGTTACATTATCTTCTAAAGCGTTATTTTCTTCTGGCAATCAGTAGAATAAAGATTAGAGAATGTTTTCACACTTCGAATGTAAATTTACGTATTAGTGTATACCTTGAAGACTACACGTATACCAATAACAGTAATACCTGCAAATAAAATTGGAAGGAGCTAAATATAAATATAATAGCGTCAACACATGTAAGCAATGAGCAATAAAAATATAGACACGTGACTGTAAATGAACACCTTGCGCTAAATGTTCTCATAATAACAGTTTCTAATTGTTTCGCAGTTCTACTTTCTTTTGTGCTTATTCTCGGAACAACTTGTACTTAGCTTCATTAATGCTATACAATATATAATTTACAAAATAATGGCGACTTAAAAAAGTCTAACATTTTTATGGCAACCACAAGAACATACACGTCGACCATTCCAGTTAATGTAATTGTTTTACTTGGTGATAGACCAGATCGCATAACATACGACATCAGGAAGAAAATTGCTACCACTACTACATATACATTTTAAGTTTTCAAATACGTGTGATTTTCAATAATTTTTGTAATTTCTTTTTAAATTATAACTTGTCAAATTTACTGTTTTTTTCCCATAGTTATTTATTTCATTCCCCATTTTGTTTGTCATATATACATATACAAACTATGTATATTACTAACAAACAAAAATACATTAAAAACTCCGTGGTTTAGAGTTTATAACTCGAAAATCTTAAACAATATGGCCTAATATATCTGATAATGAATGATGCAGAATTATGAAGTGTATTGAGACTATATGACACTATTTCTAACTACAAGTTAGGTTTCAGGAAGATCAAAAAGCTCTAAGGAACCAGTTCCGTGAATAACTCGTATATCGGTGTAGGTATGTTTTAAAAAGAAAGTGACTCATGGTGGTGGCAAGTTTTGGAGTTTTATATCTTACACAGAAGATGGAAATTTAATCAAAATAGAGAAAAAACTCACTGTTGTTAAACGAAAAGACAAGATGTCCAGTATTGTCCAGTATTTGTCGAGAAACGAAGAAGTTGGTGTATTAGTTCTGCTGCCATCTTAAAGTCTAGATTCGAATATAATCGGGAACGTTTAAAATTTTCGAGATCAAAGAAGCAGTCAATAGGGTTTCATCATTTTTTGAAGAACTATCAAATGTCTTACGAGAGGAAAGACAAAAAATCTCGTCTGAATTTGTATAGGTTGCAGTTACACACGAAAATGAAAGTAGGAATTAAAAATGGTGGTGTATACAATATATTAGATTTTGTTTTGTACATCATTTATAAATGTGTAATAAAGTACCTCTGACTAGCACAATAATTTTTTCAAGTACTGCCAACTGTAGTTTTCACTTAGTTAAATTAGTGATTGGTCTTACTTTTTTTTAATTGTGTATACTTTACCACTTATATGTTTACATTTTATATGCTAACTAAGTGCATAAATAAAGAAAAATATAATTAGCTGCTACTGTTATCTCTGGTTTGTATTATGTATTAATTACCATTAAATTATACGTTTAACTTCGACAATTATTTAGTTAAACAGCGGAAAATTGAATTAGCATAGAAATGAAGGCACACAGTAAACCGCGTGGATCGGGATTTACGCATGCTTTGTAAACACTGGCATTATATACTTTTTATTATTCCGGCAAATATGATCTAAGTTACAATTAAACTATTAGAAAGTTATTTCGAAACATGCTAGGATTTAAGGTTGAGAGTTCAATGAAAATTTAAAAATAAATCGTAGTTTTGGTTGATGAATATATAGGAGGAACATTTTAAATTTTGGTAATTTGAGAAAAATAAAATACCGTTTAGCTAATAAGTACATATATCACGAAGTAACAAATTGATAATTATAAGCACTTGTAATAATAAGTGTACAAGTATGTACAAGTGTTTCATGAAAGTTGTAAAACACATGTGAAAACAATTATAGGAAGTTCATTACAATATTGTAACGAAAATTTATAGCAAGTTCTCTAGTGGTAGTCAGGTTAAACAATATACCATATAGCTACTGCGGTTGTGCTCATCATAGTACTTACAAAGATCTGTGTAGAGTAGTTTTTGAGCTTATAAATTTGTTTTCTATTACTTTAAAATTGACAATTGCCAGTAATTAACATGCTTGTTTTCAAACGAGAATTTTTGTAATGTATGTAACGTACGTGACATTGATGATTGTTCCTTTGTAACCAACAACAGACTCTTAAAATCTGCCTGGATGATACAGAAAGAGTGATAGCATAAATATACTGAGTAAACCAGAAATACTTTTTTGGATTTCGATGATCGCGACCAAATAAGTGATAGATAGAAATAAATACACCCAAATTACAGCAAACAACCATCACAAAGACGTGATTGCTTCAAACAACTTATTGAATTTATTTAATGTCTGTTCCGAGATTGTTGATCAAAGATTTGTCATATTAAATATTACAACCACTATATTGCTTACATTTTCATCCGTGCGCAAAAAATCTGCAACGGTGCCAATACATAAGCAGAAAGCTGCTTCGACAATCCAGAATGACAAACTGTATATGTCTTAAATCGGTTTTCGAAACTATTTTAAGTAATTGTGTTTACTCTAGTAATTAAGTTTCTGATCGAACAGCACTATGGTTATCACTACTCCTATGTATTATATTGATACAATCTACAAAGCAATTGATAGTATGAGTAGACTGTATGCTGTATGCTTCACACCGTACAGCACGGTTTTTAACAGATACGCTTCATTTATTGGGCATCAGAGACACCCTGCTTTATATATTTTGGTAAGAACCATATTTCAACATGCAGTGTGTTTGGTTTACTTAAACAAAGAAAATCGGATACACTAATCATGTTTGCTAATGATACGTTGATGTTTAGATTTTCGCGTTGTGAGGATGAACTATTACATAATGCTTTGCTAAACCTGTATTTAAACTAGAGCGAACATAAACGAGCACACGAACGAACGAATTTGTAGGAATTCGCTCATTCTTTCGTTCTCTGCACATCTAATTATTATAAATAGTACGTTATCACATTATTTGTATCTTTGGTTACAAATATTAATATTAACATAGAAAGATCTTACCTTGCGAACATATGAGACAGCTGGATGATGTTTGACAGGCATGAAGAATAACTTAATTCTTTCGAAGAATTGGACACCACCAATGGAAGACACACCCATGTACAGGAATACTCCAAATAGTACTGCCATGGGAATCAGACGTAGTAATGGCGTCATCAATATCGATAGTCCCATAAGCACAGATACAAGTAGGCCGGATACTCTCTGTTCCTTGACTTCAATGATATGTGGCTTTTCACCAGGAGCATGTGTACGGGACATTATTGTCAGAGCAGCTACGTGAGCAATGGAGCGGACGGTAGCAGCACAGAGCCAAGGACAACCGAGGAATCCGTTGCCAATGTTTGTCAAACACAATACGACGATATCCAAATGAAAACCGCTACCTTTCTTCAATTTTCGTTCTTTCTTGTCGACGATTAATCTGAAAGAGAAAATATTTGTTAGTTAAAGCAAACTTCACATAATCTAGTAGGTGGTTTCTTGTAGTTTTTGTTAAACTTAGTTTCCAATCAAACCACCTTTCTTTTTTTCTGTCATTGAGTTAAGAATACAACTTCTCAATCTTAGTTTTCGGAATTTGTTTTTTGCTTTTTTGTGGTGGAGGCAACTGCATCGGAAGCTGTATTGCTTGTTAAGACTAGCATTGCAGCTCTTGCTGTGTAAACTGTATATGTAGATATGTTTTTGTGGCTTTGTTACAAAATTACCTCGTCGTAAATAATGCTGCGCTCGAAGGTATTCCAACAACGAATACCCAATCGAATTATCAACCTAGCGAGACGTACCACAATATCACTGATCATATCTCTCTATCAGACCATGCATGTGGGCATTCGCCCTTGCTTTTGCGACTCGCTCACAAGTACGCTTTATTGCCGTTGTTTTACTTGTTTTTTTTTTCATCGCAGTTACACTGAAATTATAAGGAAACATGTCTACGGTTATAAAAAAAACTCTCACAAAGTGAGTGGCGTTGGTTTATATCCTCGGAACGTCAGTTTGCTAACTTTTTGAGATTCACTTTCCATAATTATTCTTGGGATTTGTTGTTATATTGACCAACGCTACTCACTTCGTAGGTGTTTCAGTTCAATGTCTTTTATAATTGTAGACCTACATGTTGTCATGTAATTTCAGTGTTACTCTAATAAAGCAATAAAGACATTGAAAAGCTAAAATAGTAAAGAGTCTATTATTAATCTAATATAGGTTTTCGATTTTCTAGCCATCAATTTTATCGTGATAGTAACATTAACACGGTAACTGCAGTGCACTGTTTAAATTTGTAGAGTAAATAGGTACGTTTAAATTATGTTTAATAATCAAAACAGAACCAGTAAAGCAGATTTCAAATTAAAAATGGAATACAAAGATTCTTTGCTTTTTTTCGCTAGTTCTAACAATTGTTATTTCAAATCTTAGCAGTGCTTTAGTATATTGGCATATGTGATCTCCAGAATTAAAACAAATGATTGAGAACTTTATTACCGAACGAGGTACCTACATATTTTTAAATAAAGTGTATAACTAAGAAATAAGTGACTAACTGAACTTCTCGTGTATTAATGTGTCTATACTTTAATATCGTTATTTACTTTCGTCATCTTTAGGGGTACTGGATCTTCAGTATACACTTCAGACATATAAATTATTCAGTGTTAGCGTTGTATCGAGAACTATGCCTTTAATAAATAATATAAGTATTTACTGTTGAGTAGAAAAACTTTATATGTAGTTTATATAAATAATAATCTATTTTGATATTATTTGACGTTGAATTGAATCTACAATCATAAAACCTGTATCTCTTAAGGTGACGTTACACAGTTGTGCGGGAAGTTTAAATTTTCCTCATTCTTAGAGTACCGTAGATTTCTAAACGTGCAAGAATATCGAAATTATTAAAATTTCTATAAAACTATAACTGCATTAGGCAGTTGCTGATTAACAAAAGAAAATTGGAAGACCTGTAATAAAAAAATTAGTAAAAATTACTTGACGAAGTAAGGCTTTTTTAACGATATCTCTTAATCATAACCTAGATATATACATGTAGTTCCATAAAAAAGACACAGTAGCTAGAAATATAGTGTAATTAAAAAATGTATGGTATTTTTTTAATAAAAGCTCAATAATATGATGCCGAAGGCAAATGTACATGCATGAAGTTCAGCGATTGTGCAACAGATGACGCTCATTAAATGTCAATAGGTTTGTTCCTTTCACACGTTTACAACACGACGCATGCAGTGATATTCGAAACTCGCTCTTACGACAATGCAAATGGAATAGGGTATTTTTATGGCGCATGATAGTGCCTTTTACTATATAAAGCAAGAGACCAAATCGAACAAAGATAATAAAATTTTCAATTGCCATAACAAAATTTAAAACCTTATGAGAAATTATTAATTATTTTCCAAATATTTTAAATTTCTAAATATTGCGGTTTACTATTAATCTAAGGCCTATTTACGTTTTTTTTTTGAAAAAAATTTTGTTTTATGTCGAATTGAAATTATTTTTACCAAATTATCGTTTTATACTATACTTGCAATTTAAACAGTTTAACAAATTAGAGGAAACAAAAAAGTATTTTTGTTATTAAATTATATTTTTAATATGTTTCACCAGTATTACAGATTACTACAGAAAGTAATAAGTTAATATAAGGATACTTAAAAACCTAAGAAGTTAAATAAAAATACCTTAATTTTTACATAAAAGGATAGTTATGGGTAAGAAATAACACAGCTTGCTTTTTTATTAATTATTTCTGGAAATATAAAAGTCTGATAAAATGTTTCTAATTTAGGAACTACTTCATTATTGATATAATAATAAATTGAATTGTTTGTTCTACAAACGTTTTATTGATATGTAAACTGGTACAGGTAGGTACTTTTTTTAATTTGAATTAATCCATTATTAGCTATATGATCTAGAAAAAGCTAAATATATTAGACCGAAATTTCAAAAAATTTATATATAGGACTGAATATCATATTTTACTTTTTGCCCGTCGTTCCTGCATTTTCAAAAGTCTAGGGTTTTTATAAAGAATACATTGGCGAAATGATGTATTTCTTGCTCTTCTACCCATTCTGCAAATCCTGAAAAAATTACTCTACACTACTCTATGCATGTACCTAATTCTTATGCTAGCAAAACCGTTAGTAAATCGATAAGCTATCGCAGCATAAAATATTTATATAAGTATATAACACCGCTATATACACAAACCTGGAATTACTACTGTATATACGGTATTTTTATTTACACTAATAACAATAATAGTAAAAAATGATAAAAATGCTAACAAATAAATCTCTTGCGAATTCTTGCAGGACTAGAAAAACCAACTAGCGAACAGTAGAAACACAATTAGGTACAATACGGATTGATACCACATTGATACTGATGAACAACTACATACATCAGATGTAGTTGTGGAGTAAAGAAACTTTCGAGAAAACGAATATGTAATTTATACCCCAACGTATTCACTGCTCGCTCTACCCTTTCTTAATCCAATACAACTGACAAAGATAAACCGAGAGTCTGATTATTCAGGTAAATCCAAATACAAAGCAAATAAACTTATAGTACGGAATTCAAACAAGGTCATTAAATTGAAACGGAAATTTGTGATGTGTATAGAAATATAGTACTCTCCGAGCCATCTATGTTTCAGTTGCGACATAAAATACAGTTTGAACGATATGATGAAAATTTAGGCGCGGAAACGTCCCCTTAATAGTCTGTAATATTCCCCTATACATATGCTAGTCACAGTATACCTTCTATAGTTGTGCTTTTAGTACCTAGATGGCTATACAAACTCCAAACCAATCATAATAATACCAATTTAAAACAAATTAATTCGATACAATATCAATATTGGATTGGATACTAATGTCTATGATTGCGTAATTTTACTCGTCCAGTCCACGTTCAACACAAGTTTAATAATAAAAATTAGAAAATGACCGATCGATATACAGTTCTCGTTCCGGAGGATACATTTCGGAATGTGCTGTATAATAGGTTGCCTAAGCTTTTGCTATATCTTAGATAATGTTTTAGTATTATATATGTTGTTTAGAATAAAATATTCATAATAAACGTAAATCTAAATCTGTATTTAAGTCAATTAAATTTTTCAGCAAGGTTTACCTTTTCCAATATATTATAGTAAAATGTATAGCTACAGAGTAGTACTTAGTAGTTGGTTCACGAGTCTATAGAGGTTAATCAATAACGTACATACATATCTACATATTTAAGAAGTATGCAGGTTATCGTAAATTTACTAGTCAGAATCTTGAAATATTTGAAGTTATGATGGGTGCTTCAATAAGATGTATGTACTTGTATAAAGTTGTGTTTTAAGCATCCTATGATTATTTTAATTTGTGTCAGACATCGTACTTAATCTGCATTGCAATTTTTTAACAATTGTGAGACTATGATAGATATTACAGTTATTTATGTTCTGACAAAATACATCTAAGATTTATACTTCAGATAAATTGAACTGTAGTCTAGTATTTATGATTACCAAGTTATCTAAGGGTGTTCAAAAACAGCATTAAAATTTATATACATACACACCCCTATATCCATTCATATCTAACTTAAAGTTTGGCTTGGCTAATGTAGGTATGTCGGTTTTGCTACTATTTATGTAGATTTGATATGTATCTGCATTGAGATTTTTGTCTGTTCATCATTATTTTTGTTACTATATTTTTGTTATTATATAATTATACTTTGTTAAAAAGCCGGGTATGTGGTTCGTATTTTTGGTATAAATTCTTTGTTTAAGTTTTCTCAAGCTTTCATTCTTTGTTAAGAACTTCTTCAGGAGAATTATTACATATAAAGATAGCGTTACAAAATTTTTTTAAAACAATGGTAGCAGTAAATTCTACTTATAAACGTGAATATTTTAAATTTAGAGAGCCTTCATTATATACCTATATGTACGGTTGCGACCAATATTATCTGGGTAGCAGTTTGTTTCACTATAAATGGATTTTAATTGTTACATAAAAAAAGTCGCCTGCAAAACTATACTGTCATATTGATTGATGAAAAACGTCAATTTATAAAAATGCCACATTTATCTTTGGCCGGGAAATTGAGGGTTGTGACGTTACTGAGAGTGGGGTGGTCGCAACGTCGAGTCGCATTAAGATTCCAAATACCAAAGAATACTGTGCATAACATTAAGAGAATATGGGATGAGAGACAAACGTTTGATAGAAGATTGGGTAGTGGTAGGCCCAGAGTTACAACGGAGGTTGATGATGGTAATTTGCTTGATTTTATTCGCGAGAATCCTTCCATTGTGCGGTACACGCATAGGCTGAAACAAACTTTCCAGGGTCTGTTCGAACGGCAAGGCGTCGTATCAAAAATGGATCTGAGCTACGTACTCGTTCTAACTACGCAAAATAAGGAACAGAGAGTAGGTTTTGCTTTGGAATACTCCTTAGAAGTGTTAAATTTCTGGCAGAATGTTGTTTTCACAGATGAGAAGGTATTTAAATCGTGTTTTGACGGACACGTTAGAGCTTATAGACCTCCGAACTCTCGCTTTGATGAACGTTATACCCATAAATCACACAAGCGGTCGTTTTTCTGACAATGTCTGGGCCTGGATAAGCGGATCCGGAGTTATATTAACACAATATTAACACATATAAGAGGTGAATGCAATGCAGAGGTCTATGTTGGAATAATGGAAAATATCATGCTGCCCTCAGTAAATGCAGTCTTTCCCCGAAATAATGTTATATATCAACAAGATAATAGCCCCATTCATACAGCCAGAGTCACCTGAAACTGGATGCAGCAACAGAACATAAAAGTTCTACCTTGGCCTTCACGTAGCCCGGACTTGAACCCCGTTGAAAATATGTGGGGTTTGACTGCCAAAAAACGAATAGAGGTAATAATTTTCGCCCACAAAATATAGAACAGTTATGGGCAAGAGTTCAAGAAGTATGGATCGAATTAACTCCAAATTATACTGCAGAATTAGTAGCATCAATGCCCATAAGCTTAAATGATGTTAATGAAAAAAATGGAGCTGCTACAAAATATTAATTTTTTATATAATTTGTTTATCTTTTTCGTTTCTAAGACCAGAATATTCAATTTAATTTAAGAACAATAATATGGTTGGTCAAAACCAAACTAATTTCAGTTAAAAGACAACACTTTTTAAGGTAATGACTATTGATTATTGAGATAACCATCACATGATGGCTCATACCATAAGTGCGTGTCCACAGTAACGTAGATTGTAGCAAAGCCTGATTTACCAAATTTCATGAAAAAGTCATGAAACGTCAATCACTGACCAGATTATATTGGCCGCAACGGTACCATACACATATTGACATAAAAATAATTAATTGAAATGACATTAGGGTCAAAATTTTTCTCCAAAAATATACAATGCATTCGTAAAGTAGCGCATAAATTCATTAAAAAGTTTTTCAGGAAAACTCTTGGACCGGGCAAATTTTTATTTTTAGTTTAGAGTTTGTTTTACTGAAACGAAAGAACAGAAATGACGTCATCGTTATATTTTGATGATGGTTACAAAAGGAAATATTGAAGAAAAGTTGTCGTAAAAATAAAAAAATGTTTCTCTGAATGAAATGTTCAAATTGATCACCGCTAAAAATCTGGCAATAGCAAGGCGATTAAGAAGTTCGTTTTGAACATGAAATGAGCCGATGACATTTGCGGTAATATGTTTAACTTCTTGGCGAATTCGGAAGATGAAAGTCCGAATACCTCATAACCAACTGCACAGCAATTGAAGAAATTCGCCCCAATCATTTTGGCAAAGGCGTTATAGATGAGGAAGAAATACCCTCTCTGAAACCATCATATCTGGTACAGTTTATTAAAGCTCTCAGGCTGGATGGGGAGCTGTGACTGCGGGCAAAACCCAGCAGTTTACACCTCATGTAAGGGGGCACAATAGACTGACGGTCGCGGTAACGTAAATGTATTTAGTTTTAAATGTATTTATAGTCGATAAATAAAAATTTTTAAAACGCGATGTAATTTGAACCCTACGAATCACGACATTCCCTGTAGCGTATTATATACAGTTGTAATCACGAAAGATGATCCCTGCGTCATCAATTACATTTGTATGAATCAAATCAGTACTTCTACAACTCGAGCATATTTGTACACAGCTAGTACTAATACTGGAAGCTAATATGAAGATTTTAATTTTTACCGTGTAAGCTAATGAATATGACAACATTGAATGTAAAATAATAAAAGCAGCATATAATCATGCGTGGATGTTTTGTTGGTTCTATTCTAAGTATACTTCATGTTTGTAAATGGTTTATAACATTTAGAGCATTCACTAAATACAACAAAGTTTGATTGAAAAATGTGAATGTGTGATATACTGGAACATATTTCAAGAAATAATACGATTTGTTCGGCAATAAAGAGGTAATAACGAACTCTTTAAGATATTAGTGTGATTTTAAGGACTGTGGGCTAGCAATATACAGAGAAAACATCAGTATCAACAACACCACAATTTTTGATTGAAAAAAAATGCGCTAACCTAATTGATAAAAACTTAAAAGTTAAATTGATTAGTTCTCGCCTACTATTTCGAAAATGTATTGTTTGCCGAAAATTCATAAAATTTATAGTCGATAAATAAAAATTTTTAAAACGCGATGTAATTTGAACCCTACGAATCACGACATTCCCTGTAGCGTATTATATACAGTTGTAATCACGAAAGATGATCCCTGCGTCATCAATTACATTTGTATGAATCAAATCAGTACTTCGGCGTCATGTTAAATACTGTAAATATCAAAATGAATATGGCAGCTATGACATTTTTCATTTTTGGGTTAAGTGCGTGGGAATTTATTGACAGGCCCTAAATATTTAAAACAAGTTGTTGCAATTGTACCTACCGTAATGTTCTACTATGTATTGCCATTATAGTTTTTAAAAAATTAGTTCAAAAAATTGTTAAACAAATACGTATTTGTGAGGACGAAATCAATGACAGTTCCATCAAATGTCTACGGAGATGCATTGTCAAATGTATGTCAAATTTTTAAGTCAAGAAGCGGAAATATATAGCTTAAGCGCAGTCAACGAACTAATCTCGTCTTTGTATTATTCAAGTGAATTGCACGAGCCGTACGTCTTTGCTAGGCAAAGTTTCGAAAAACAAACTGTCATCCAGGCTGTCCTTGTCATACAAATACATATTCGGATATGAAAATTATTCTTTGAATGTCGTAGATTGAGTTATATGTAAGTGACGCAGAGATCATCTTTCGTGATTACAACTATAGGTATTTGTAATAAATTCTCAAGTTTCAAAAAAATGTTATATAATTATTCATCATCTTTATCTATTTTAGCTTTAATAAAAACTCAAAGTCAAAAAATTAATTTGGAGCGTGCTTTTCAATCCAATATTATTTTTTGTTTACTTCTTCTGTAAGCTTTATGTACTTCATTTTCAAAGTAAAATTTACTTCATGAAGATTAATGAAACTACTTATCAACTCAGTCTATCTAAAGTTTCCTTTTACCATTTAGTCTCTCACGGACTAGACTGTATAATTGGTTTGAAATAATCATCAACCGAAAATTAATTTTACTGTAATCTGCATTAAAACAGTGCAAACAGTATATGACTGTCAATTAGAATATTGTAAAACACAAGCTAAAGAGTAACAATTTATTTAAGATACTTACTCGCAAATGTGGGTTTCCATAAATATTAGAATATAAACAAGCATGGCTGGAACACAAGAAGCGGCAACTAACCACAGCGGGAAAGGTTTCTCCATTCCGGCAGGACTAATAAACCATCCTCTGACTTGTGGGTTTGTTGGTTCTAGTCCTTCAGGTACAATGAGTTTATCCGTTCGCGTTTCTGGTGTAAGGACATCTATTCCTGACATTATAACAATTGCAATAGGGACACCGAAGTCGCCAAGAGCTCTGCGAGCCTAAAAATAAGATCAAATAATGTTTATTTTATTTCATATTAAATTGTCAGTATACTTACACTCCTGCCTAAGAATTTACTGTTCCTAAATATACGTAGATAGTACGCAATTGTGAACGTTCCAAGTGCCAATATTATACACATAAGAGCAGTATTTGGTTGAATTTTTGGTTCAGTGTCAGGTATACAATCTTCTATTGGTGTTTGCATTGTTGATGGTAGTACTGTATCGTTGAATATATCACTGTACGTAGAATTTGGACAAGTTGCATTAGATATCGGAAAATTACAATAGTCGTCAAGCAAGGGATGTTCACCGAACACTAGGACTAATTTTTGAATACTTTCTACGATGTAAATCACACAAATTAAAGCTGAGAAAATGTCTTCAGTGAATCGAGAAAATAATTTTACGAATACACTACCCTCTAATGATGCTATGAAAAGAGCGATTATTGCTAGCCATATCCCGATGTACACTCTCGTAGTTAAAAATTCAATGTCGTTGGCTTTACAAAATTGCAACAAACTGTCTTCGAACAAAAGTAAAGGACCCGTAGTGCCTGTTATAATTAATGGCTGACCAGATGCGAGTGCAAATATAATGCCACCAATGGCTCCTGATATTAGGGTTTCCGAGACTCCAATGAAACCCTCAGTTTTCTCACCTGCCAACCCACCAAACGTAATAGCTGTAGATAATGCAGCGAAGTACATAAACAAAGACGCTGCCAAACAGGGGGTATTCATTGCATCCGTAAAGTCACTTCTAAAATGAGGAAACCGTCTTCTGATATCGTTGATGAGGCCGCCAAATGGCCGTTTAGTTCGAACTAAGGGGTAACCAAACGGTGGTTCATCGTCTCCACCAGCAGCCAATTTGTCTAAAAAAGGCTTCGAAGCTTCTGCTTCCAATTCCTTCGGTTTCTTGAACATAGATTCTTTGCGTCTTTTAATAGCTTCACTTTTAGCTTTCAGTTCTTCAATAGGGAGCAATTTTTTATGTTCCCAGTCTCCAGGGGGCAAAACAATACTGTCATCTAAGAATTCATTAATAGCAGACAATAACATTTTTCGATTATCAGCAGTATAAGCAAGGCTGTGGAATTGTGGGTTGGCCATAAGTGTTGAAATGGATCTGCCAATTTCGCGATAATCTATGGTCATTGTCGGTGGGCCCAATAGGACAAACATAAACCTAACCGGAATATTAACTTCGAATAAGAACGGAATATGTACTCCTTCCGCTAAACGTACAAATGCCATTGCAGGCTGGTCTAAAAAGTCTACTTTGCCAACTAAAACACTAGAGCCTTGAGCACCATCTGGAATTCTTTTAAATATGTTTTCATTTTGAGCTTTTTTCAAATCTTCAGTACTGACGGTGTAAGTTTCCTCTCTCATATCTACTATTGTATGTCCATCATTTGAAACTAGTTTTCCATCGGAGTCCATATGCCCTCCATTTCTTACTGCGTTGATTATGTCTGATGCCAAACTGGATCGTTTTCTTTCCAGATTGTGTAGACTCTGTCAAACAAAACATAACAGATAATTTTAAGTGTATTGAATAGCGTTAAAATTAAGGATATGTGATTGCTCAATTCATAAAATAACAAATGGTAAACTGATGACGAAAATAGAAAAATATTCTATGAAAAATTCCTATCTATGCAAGAATTAAAGAAAGAAAATTGGTTACAACTCGAGCATATTTGTACACAGCTAGTACTAATACTGGAAGCTAATATGAAGATTTTAATTTTTACCGTGTAAGCTAATGAATATGACAACATTGAATGTAAAATAATAAAAGCAGCATATAATCATGCGTGGATGTTTTGTTGGTTCTATTCTAAGTATACTTCATGTTTGTAAATGGTTTATAACATTTAGAGCATTCACTAAATACAACAAAGTTTGATTGAAAAATGTGAATGTGTGATATACTGGAACATATTTCAAGAAATAATACGATTTGTTCGGCAATAAAGAGGTAATAACGAACTCTTTAAGATATTAGTGTGATTTTAAGGACTGTGGGCTAGCAATATACAGAGAAAACATCAGTATCAACAACAACACAATTTTTGATTGAAAAAAAATGCGCTAACCTAATTGATAAAAACTTAAAAGTTAAATTGATTAGTTCTCGCCTACTATTTCGAAAATGTATTGTTTGCCGAAAATTCATAAACCCAGAAATTCAGTAAGACCCATACTTTCAGGAATCAATTCTCCTACTTATCATTTGTCCAAATGGCTATCTAATGAATATAAGAAATTCTCCTTATACACTGAGGACTTACTGTGGAAAACTCAATTGAATTTGCCAAATACATAAACAATATTGAGCTAAAACAAGGAGAAATTTTCATATCGTTTGAGATGAGTTCACTTTTTCCGAGCGTATCTGTACCAGAAACTTGGAATACTAGTAGACGAGTACGAGTAGATTTTCTTAAAGATAACAACGTAGATGAAACTAAAGTAGCTGAATACAAAAGATTAACTAGAACGAGACGTGTACGAAAGTATGTACATGTACAAATACGAAAATCTCATGAATAGAGAAGCCATCGTTTATACTAGAAAAGGGGGATGTTTACATTGATAGTTTTAATTTCATTTATTCATTCGATATTCGGTTGATGATGAGAGCCCATGCGTTCTTGAAACACGTGTCCCGAGTAAGCAATCAAAAGTTGTAGTGTTGGTGATACCGATGTTTTATCTCTTTAAGATAAGTTAATTAATATCTCTCATGGTACTAAAATTATAGTTTGTTTGCAAACCGTAAAATATTTGCCGTAAACAATACCGTAAGATAGACAGGTATCATGCAAATGTGTTGCTTGGTATGCGTATGTTGATTTAGAAATATCATCCAAAATGAATTTGCTAGGAATGTTTTACATACATTTTATAATATTCTTATATTGAAACTAGAAGAATTTTTCTATATTTGCAAAACATATTGTAAAACATTTTAATATTTCCGATTTCCCTAATATCCATTCAATATTGACGCTATTATTTAAAATACTGGCAGGTATAATCGTATTGAAGCACCAGTCAAGTTTTTATCAGTTTGGTTAAATATTGAAGTTGGATTGTATTCAATCTAAACGGAATCCTTATTTAAAGTCGCAAATTTTCTTATATCCAAATCAACGGTAAAGAAAATTGTGCTCTTACATCAATGCGATTTTTCTTAATTTTTTCAAATGATCCTTTCCATGGATTTAAGTAGATTTATTTGAATTAAGCAAACATTAATTTCCAACAGCAGTTTGCAAATTTTATTATAATTGTTATACAGATTTTTAAACGTACAGCTGCGTCTTAAATTCGCTTTTGTAGAAAACCACTACAGATAAGCATAGTCTTTATTAGACAAGATTCATAATATAGAAGCACAACTTTTATGCGGCTAGACTAAAAAGTTGTACGTAACACATGTTTAGTCAATTTATATTTCTATATTTAAATCATCAGAAATACCTTAAAATATTTTTACAAGTATTAACATCTATTCAAATGCTCAACATTGAAAATATTATACAGGTCTAGGTTTTATTTTGTTAAAGTTATTGTAGGCAGACCTCTAGAGCGGTAAGGTGCTCTACAAAGTTTTTAAATAACTTTGTGTTCTAAACTCGGTATTGCCAGAAATTAAATTCCAAGAGACAATTTATAACATCGCTCTGAACTTAATCTGTCGTAGCGCTTGTTTTCTTGGAAAAAGAAAATTCCAACATCGGTTTATTATTTTTATTTCAAATAAAGTTTCAGTTAATATAGAGGATACCTTCTTTGCTTAAATCGATATTATTACTGAAGATATTCAAATCACACGTGAATTTGAATACACTTTCATATCAGCTTGGTCTATAAATATGCTTTGATTATACAGTAGTGGTATTACAAGCAATAGCAATTGCAGCAGAATTCATCCTATTCAAAACCAAGTTTTATGGAATATTTGGAAACTAGTAGAATTAATGAAATTTCATATAAGAAATATTTGGTACACATAGATTAAAGTGATATAAGATTATAGTCAATAGTAAAAGAAGCCTTTTAAGCATTTCTGTCGCAAGTAGTATTCAAATTAATCAAATCTTCATACAAAATGATTGTTATATATTTATAAGAATGATAACAAGCAAAACAATTCAACGAAATATAGAGATAGGTTATTTTAAACTTACATCGTTAAAGTATTGCGTTCCACAAAGAGTGATTAAGAAAAAGGCAACATTTGGAATGAAAAATAATAAGTATCAAGCCATTGCCAATGGACCACGCTATAAGAAAGATATTTAAAAACGGGTAAATCAATAATCAAATTACTCTATTCATCTAGGAGAATACTATGGCAAACATGACGACAGAAAATATCAGGAAAATACACTGAAATTATCCTATTACTTCATCGAGTGTGTTATGTCGTGTGAACATTGTTTCAGTATAGAAAGTTTTGCTGATTATCGAGTAATATCTTTAGTGATGCAGTTCACACATTATGATAAGGGAGCAAATTTCAGAGCAGAACTGTTAAATCATACGAAATAAATAGTATCGTCCTAGAGTCCTAGTAAACCATATTATTTGAAATAAAGCCAGTCTTTAGTTTATAACTGAACTTGCAGATGTTAGTATTTATCTAGTATTTAGTATACTATATCGTTGGAAGACTCGTCAAACAGTAATAAAAAATTTGGATCGTTGTCGCTACCGACATCAGGTCACAAATAGGTAAATTTGATTGTGCTCAATACCAAAATATTAGTCTATACAACTGCAAAGCCATTCATTTAAACCAAAATATCTGTAAATAATGGTGTGTACCCCAAATTTGCAATAAATTTTGATGTTTTGTACCAATCTTTGATTAATTTTGAAATCATGCCAATAAGTACTGTAATAGCATCTTATCAAATCATCCAAGCATTCACTGTTATAACGGTTGCTACAGAGTTCAATTCTTGTGCAACCAAATTAACTTGTTTTCTTTATGAAAAATATATTTTAAAAAGTGTGTTTGAATTTAGCAATAACATATGCTAATCACTATGTATCTAACGTGACATTAAAGACAAATATGGTAGCTGAAGGTCAGTGAACAAGGCAGTTTACCATGCAAGAGGTGAAACATTCCGATGCAATATATAGTAAGGTAAGATAGATAGGTATTTATTGTTTACAGTGAGTAGCTAAAGGAAATGTGTTTGCAAAAACAGAAAGGGTTATGCAAAAGAAGCGATCAGGCTAATATGAACGTTACGTTTGCTGTTAGGGAACAACGTGGCAGCGCGTGTTGTGTGCACGGTAAACCCTGCGCTGAACACACGGAACACCGGGCCACCAAGAGAGTGTCTTGACTCACGCCGTCCTCCAACCACAATGACTGCAAGTAACACGTGTTTTATCAACATGGTAGACAACACATAAGCAATGTTAGTTACATAATATTTATTTAGAGTGGATTGGGTACAGTATTCGGTTCATTTGCAAATGAATGTGATGATTTTATCATTATTTTCTAATCTTCAAAATTGTGGTTACTACACCAGCAGTGCTGGGCCGGGTATCGATACCAATCGAGGCATTGATTTAGTGCACGGTATCTATTCTGAGTACTAGAGTCGATTAAGTATTGGCAGATATTCGCACCGATATCGATTCTCTAATATCGTTGTCTAGGTATTGATACCATAGTATTAGTTTTCTGATATCAACACTCAAGTAGGATCGATACCTTGACGTATCGAGGAATCAATACCAGCGAGTGGATAAATGTCTGTACTTATGCTAATATGATAGCGGGTGAGCATACTTAGGAAAAAATACCACAGCATGGATAAGACTTTCGCATACCTCAGACTATTTCTACACGCTATGCAATGAATGCTCGAATCGGTCGACATTATAATGTAACTGACGTTATTGCACAGCGAGAAGATCAACTCTGGGTGTGCGAAGAACCTTCCCAATAAATCCCTTAACTCAGTCAATTCTTAGAATGTGTTAATTTATGTGCGATCATGTCATATGTCATTTTTTCTTGTGTTAATTATTTCATATTTTAAAATTGGTTAAATTATCGCTGTTTGGTAAATAATACGTATATGTATAAATGTATGAATATCATGATTTTATGATATATAAAAATGTAATAATATACGTGAAAGTTTCCAAATCATAAATAATTAACCTGTATAAATATTATTCTTTACAGCTGTCAAGTTAAAACTATATATGGACAGAAGATCGGTTGTTAAAAGCACAAAATGACTGAAGTCCTTTTTTGAGATGAAACCAACAACGCGGTTCAAGGCAAACTCTTATTATAAAGTTACAAACTACTTCAATAAATTGCTGAAAGATATTAAAGATTTAAAGATATCAATAAATGTATTTAAGAAATAGCTGAAGGGTTTGTTTCATAACAATAGAGTCTGTGATGAATATGAGTGTTTGTGTTTGAAGTAACATTTTTCTTTGTTGTTTTCTTTTTTTGTCTTTCGCGTGATGATATTTATTTGCATGTCAGTTATTTGTTAACATATTATGTTTTTATTATTTATCTATTCGATAATTGTTTTACTCTACCTTTCAGTTTTTTAATATGTGTTTAAGATAATACCAATGTTCTATTGAACGAACTTACGACAATAAAGTATTATTATTACTATAAGTGGGGTAAAGTTATAGGACCTCCTCTCATTAATGAAATATCGATAGTAACCTTATTCTAAATTTGTTACAAGAGAAGATAATGCCATCAATTAGGAATAAATTTCCGCCGAAATTATATCTCCATTGAAAGCACTCTCTTCTCATTATGTTTTACCAATGATTTCCTTTCTGAGTGAGAATTTTATAGAATCGTGTGATTTAGCTCTGAGTACAAGTTTGCAAGGAGCAAATTATGATGCAATGAAATTATGGTTGTACATATAAACTTAAGGCAATCATATTTTGGAACAATTTTGTCATAGTTCCTTGATTGGGCCAGAAAAAGTATATTTATTGCAGATAAGTGATGCAAAGGAGGGAAAGTAGAGAATTCGTTGCGTGTTTTCCAATAACAAGAAATTACCAATGTGCTAAAACTTTTGATAATTAGTAATAGAATACTAGTTATTAAATATTCTTGTAGTTTCGAATATTTTATTTGTATGTTTTAATTAGCATTTATTTAAGCTTTGTTAATTTAAAACTTTCAATATAAGTCATTATACGAAACGTATGGAAAAATTAAGCCAAACTATCCAAATTAGAGAAGTCTAGTGGAAGTAATTTAGTTCACTGGTCCAACAAATTGAGCCAACAATAGTAATTAGGTCAACAAAATTACAAATCACTCGATAACAAAACGTTTTCAGTTCAATTCGCATCTTCATGGAATTTATTTATAACAGTTTTACAAAATTTTATCTGGAGAAGGATTTATATGTATTTACAACATGTTTCACATCTATATATTATATTATACCAAGTGATTTAGTTTGATATTCGCCCACCTGTAACTTTTTAACCTTTGGGGAAAAGTATAACAAACCATATACCAATTTAAAGAAAAATGTACATAGTTCCAACATGTACTCTTAGTACACTTTTAATTACACAATTTTAAGAATAAAACTTTCATTTTAATATCAATAATAAATATTTAAGTTTATTTGTTGTTTTGCGTGTCTGTACTCAGGAGGTATTATATAGGGTAGAAATGTTGTCTTGAGATGAACGGTGCACATTTCGAGCATTTGATAAACTAAGTTTTTTGCTAAAATTATTAAATACATTTTTCTAACAATTCATTTCATCGTTATCTACTTGTTAGGCATCTGAACAAACTTTTGTTATTTTTCTGGTTGTTTTTTTAACATTTTATCATAGTGAGACATATTTGTAATTAAAAATACATATTAAATGGTGCAAAACAATATACAGGTGTCATTTGAAACAAAAAACGTTGATAGTCACTTTTTTGACAGATGTGATTGCAAAGATAAATTGTTGATCCTATCCAATGGGCTTTGTCTGAGGATTTACGAATATATATAGTTTGTTATACTTTTTTCTAAAGGTAAAAAGTTACAGGTGGGCGAATACCAAACTGAATCACCTGGTATACGATGTTACTTCAAGTACTTACATATACATGCTTGTTTGCTGCTCTCATATTTTTTCCAATTTTTATTACACATACATATATGCCAATAAAAATATAGATTATTAATTATTTAAAGCCATTTTTCACTATAATTGCAATAAGGCATGTTGAAAATTGCCTCCTCTTTGAAAAGGTAAATGTCTTTACACTATTACTTATATTGAGAGAATCGTCTGCTACCCTGAACATTTTTAATAAGTAAAGCTAACGCCAGATTAGTCTTTATTGTATCCTTGCCTCTTCGTTTTTATTCGTTTTTTTTGCAATCTGCAACCCATTTCTGGTAGCTTACCTTACAAAAGTTGTCAATCTACCTGTTGTACTTTTTAGGGGAAATCATAATTTTTAGAAAGTTAATAAGATCTAAAGATAGTACTTATGTATTCTCTGGAGACTATGTCCTTCAGTATTTTAGAATTTTGTTAATTATTCATAATTCTAAAAATTAATTTATCTGTTAATAGTGCTATCAACAATTAACACCCGTGAAAACAAACATATGAAAGCGAGTTTCAGTTTGACAATGGTTGACGTTTTCGTGATGTACCAGCATAGCACCAGAAACTCACAAAACGTAACCAGTGCAGTCTTAATTAGGGACTATTAAAATGTGTGGAATGCAATACAGGCACATTCGAGCACTTCATTTAATTTAATTTACTTTTAGAGTTTTCATTTTTCATTTAAGTTAGATTAAAATTTTGAATAAATTACTTTTTGCACATTATCTCCGTCGAATACATATGTGTGTACTATCTTTAGGTGTTGTGTTAACTTTTAAAAAATTATGATTTCTCCTAAAAGTGTAATATGCAGATTGACAACAGTTGTGAGAAGTTATTATAAATTTCAAGACATTTGGTTTATTTTAGTTATCATAAATGTGTTCCAGATTACAAAAAAAAACGAATAAAAAGGTTATTGTATTTAAAAAATAAAGTTAGGTAGCGCCACCTAGCAGTGATATATTTAATTAAAAAAATGTATGACAATTTTTTTCAGAATTTGAAAATATTTATTTGCTTTCCAGATATGGCTCTGTCCCATTCCTCGCTGAACACACAGAAAACACGAAATAGTTCATTTTCAAAGTGTGCGATTGTACAAGAATTCGTCTGTGCTTGAAAAGTCAGGTTGAATCGATGATAAATGTTCGCTACCTATGTGTCTACGTAAATATTTGTTTTTTCGGGATAAAATGCGTAGCACGCAACTGTAACCACCTGCGAATCTCCGCAATTTTATTTAATCTTGGTGATTTTATCGGAGGTTTGTTAAACGTTTGAAAAACATATTTTTTTATGAGTAAATGCGTCTACATTCATTTAGCATACTATGGTAATCAGGAAATGAGATTAAAAATAGAAGTAATCATGGTAGAGAAATAAATCACTTCAACTTTATTTACTGTTACATACGTGCATTTCGTCTGTTTACTTACAAAACAACACGGAAATATATTCAGTTTATCAGCTCTCATAAAACACTCTTATAAATAACGTGCTACTGTGTTTATTTACTCTAACCGCAAAATATGTTACTGTATATAATTTCCAGTAGTTGTTTTAAATCATGTATGTAATATATTAAACTGCAAATATAGTTTTTTTTGCTATGTATATATGTATATAGGTGTTCTATAATTTTTTACGTTAAGGAAATTATTCTAAAGCAAGAATTCTATTTTAAATTGTATTGTTTGAAGATAATGGATGTGTGTACATATTTCTGTTTGCAGTAATGGATTTGGTTCAAATGCAAAAATTGCGATTTCACAACGACAGTGGGCGTTGTCGTAGCTCATATCCAATTTTCCGCGAGTCGGCACATTGGGATATGTACATAACGAAAGCATGTATATATATATTCAAGCAGTAGTTGCACTCCTCGAAAATTGTGATACAAAACGGTAACTCGCGCATTGCATTGCGCAATGTCGCATAATGGCAAAATTTGGAATTAGGATTGTTTACATTTATCTGCATCTGCATTTATCGTTTGAATAACCTATAAAAGTATGTGTTGTCGTGTTAGAGAATTCGATGTACTGTATTGCCAACTCGGGATTCAAAATTTTGCCGTTTTTATCATTATTAATTTTTCAATCTGCCACAATGCGACATTGCGCATTGCAATGCGCGTGTTACGCTTTTGTATCAAAAGATCAAAGGTGCCGACACGAAGTGAAACTACTGCTTGAATATATACTGTGACGAAAGTACGTATTATGAGCAAATAAACCAGAAAGAGAAACAGCAGACGGAGAAAAAACGCCAATGATCGTTGAAGTAATATCGACGTAAAACATTACAATTCTGTTTATTTTCACGTCTTGAGAGTGAAAAAATAAGGCAATAATAAAAAATCGTTATTTTCTTTATATTGTATGTATGATGCTTATCAACGTCGGTATGTATTATGTATGTAGTACATATATTTCCAAGAAGCTTAGTAACATCTACATAGTTAGGATCCTATTTTAATTTCATTATATTAGTTAATTAATATATTATGTCAAATAACAATTTAAGTTAAAATTTGATTCAATTAAATTGGGATATTTATTAACGCCCTAAATTTATATTACATCTACACTAGTGTCTAGTTAAAACTTCATCTTGGGCAGTAAAATATAATGAACCCAATGCCATTGGTTTATTATGTGGGTTGGTTATTGGTTTATAATGTTGCTGGAGACTCAGTAGATAAACGCTTCCTAATTTTGATATTTCTCTTGAATTTTGAGATTGTATGTTATTGATTATAACTGTATGTACATTTATTTAATAACAGTGTTTTGACATCTACACTCTCAACGGTTACGTTTTGTTAGTTAAGTAGTAGTAGTATTTTGTATTGTATTTGTAGTATTGTTTTTTCATTCTCATTTTTTTAATTTAATTTTGCTTATTATAGGTATATTTTCTTTATATATACAGGGTGATTGGTGAGAATGGCCTATTAAAAGTATTATATAAACGGATAGAATTTGAAAACAAAATTTTACAGTTGGATATGGTTGAATATGAACTATCACGTGAAAAATATTTTTGAACAAATATCACTTCCGGTTAACCGGAAGTGGGCATCAACTTCGATTTTTTAAATAGCATGCTATAAAATAAATTACAAATTCAGCTTCTATGATAAATTTTACACATATTTCATGTATCATACCCTATACCTAAATACTATTCCTTCTGAGTTATTCGTAATTAAAGAAAAAAAGTGACAGATACCGATCTTACTTTATAGTGATATTACTTCACGTAGGAGTAAATGAGGCGAATGAAATTTTGCATACGCACAGCTGATATTATGTAGTTATGCAGCATTTGAAGTTGTTTTCTGTAACAATATACAGGGTGTTTAAAAACTTAGTTGCTTATAAATAAAATTCAATCCGCGGAAAGTACATTTTCTTAAATGGAAAGGTATATATTTTATTAGATATTATGATTCTACAAAATATTCTCTCTTTTGAATCCCTATTAGGTGTTCTTATACCTAAAAATGTAAGGTTAATAAGTTATAACGATCTAATTAACCTCCGTACCTAAAATGCTCAAATATGTCAATTCTACAGAAGCAAATGTGCTTAGCTCATTTGTTTTACATACTTACTTGCCACTTATTTTGACGTCTTGTCATTTTAGTTAGTTGTTCTCGCGTACACTGTGGGAAATAGATCTGCACCAGTACAATAATTAGGGTAAACAATGCGAGTATTTACTTTACAACAACAAAAAATTATTTTATTTGTTACAAAACATATTGTTATCTTAGTACTTTTTTACAATTTTTATTTTACCTCTATAATAACATTGTTTTCGTTTCTGTGCACTACATTTTTCTCAGTATATTGCGTTAGAATGGATTAGCATTGAGAATAGATCAAATCATCAGGTAATCATGAATGTATTTATTATGCATAGTGAATGTAATGAAATAGTGAAATAAACGTATCAAACGTTTAGTGAAAGATACTGACATTTACAAGTACGATCAGCAAAAATTTCTAAGAATTTTTAAGATATAAAACGTTTTAGCGATCGACATGTTCGTAGAACAATGGTGAAAGAACAATACCTGTTAAGTAATAATAACAGTTATAATTATTTAAGAAGGCAGATATTTAAAAACAGTTGAAGTAGTATGTCCAAAAGAAAAAATTTGTTGAACGTTTTTTACTCAATGCTCAATGAAATATTAGTTGATTGAAGAGTCTTTGTGTATCTAAAATAAAAGTAACTAAAGTGTAAAGTAAAACCCAACGTGTAACAATATAAGTAAAAAATTTAGATTATCTAAGAATTCTCCTAGATACTCCCAACAATTGGTATTTGAATAATCAACATAAAGTAAATCTACATCAAAGGTCTAAATAATTAGTAATAACAAATTAGGTAAAATTAAAAAAATAAAAAAGATAATATAAAAGATACAGTAGAAAAATTATAAGAACAACAATAATAATAGGTAGGTATGGAGGTTAATTAAATCGTTATAACTTATTAACCTTACATTCTAGGTATAGGAACACCTAATACGGATTCAAAGAGAATATTTTGTAGAATCATAATATCTAATAAAATATATACCTTTCTATTTAAGAAAATGTACTTTCCGCGGATTGAACTTATTTATAAGCAACTAAGTTTTTAAACACCCTGTATAATGTTACAGAAAAAAGTTCAAATGCTGTATAATTTCATAATATCAGCTGTGCGTATGCAAAATTTCATTCGCCTCATTTACTCCTACGTGAAGTAATATCA